>JARHVA010006094.1:527500-847500 GCA_037957365.1 Torreya grandis
CAATTTTCTCCCGTCCCCTTTCTTCTTCTACATTCTATTGTTTAGGACTGGGGGACTTGAATTTGCCTCTCCTGATTACTCTTTCAAATCAATTCAATTATCTATGGTCATAAATAACTATCATAAATCAAGTGACATTAACAATAAGTTAAATAGAGGGATTGCATCTAGGGTTATGTGATTTTCTCTATGTTATGGTTATTTTACAAACTGATAATAACACAATAATCCATCTAACTAGCTTGTACAAGTGATAAATATATCAAACACATGTTTTTCCTACACTTAAAAAACACATAAAATTCATTAGAATTAAGCTTATAAGTGAATTCATTTCACAATCTATCATGTTAATCAAGCAATAAATATGCCAAATCAGGTATAAATAATAAATGAATGTTATTACCCCTATCTATGCAAATAATAAATTACATGTTACAAATCTATTACAAACTCTAACATAATACTCATTTCCATCTATAAAATAAAAAACACTTAAACTATAAAATATTTTTTTATTCATTACTTCAAATAAAAAAATACACATATCAAAAACTAAACTAAATCCTCTAGATTATCTTTAAAGTCATAAATAATAATTCACTGACTTTGAGTAATGGATTGGATTAAATTCATAGTGTTATATAGAGATGAAATCATATTATTCTATTATACCTACATCCCTTTAGGCATGGCCCTTACCTCCTATGACATCTCATTAAAATCTTAATCACTAAAAAATAAATAGTTTTGATATATGATAGGTTCTTCTAGAACTTAAGACTAACATTATAATTTTATCATAATTAAAATATTTAATAAATAAAACTCCCTCTAACCTATATCTATTTATAGTATGTTCCATTTAATTTAAATACTAACAACATAATGTGCATCTTCCATTTCATGGTTAAACTAAAAAGTCAAAAATTAAATCCAACTAAATGGATCACTCTGCACTGTTTTAGTTATCCCAACAAGCCAACACTCAACCTTAATCCCACATTAAAGTTAATACATATCCAACCAAAATATTTTCCTTATCTTTATATAGGCATGAACAAGACTTGGTGCTACTAATAAAGTTTATAAATAAAAACCAACCAAAGTATTTTCCTTATCTTTCTATAGGCATCAACAAGACCTAGTGCTACTAACAAAGTTTATAAAGGAAAATATTTAGGTGGAAAAGGAAACTATTTCCACTAAGTATCCAGCCCAATATATATAATTTCCTCATAGCCAATGCAACTAGTTCCAAGTACCACATAGATATTTTAACCTAACTTAAACACCAAACATAAATTTATTCATTACTAGTTATAATGCCATACCAAGTAGGTGATTATTGGTCAACTATGCCATAGAAGGCAAATAGAATTATTAAATGAAGATACCTAAGACATTACTCATGCATTCATATTGGAATGGACTAAAATGATACCTCTATTAGATGATTATTAAACATTAGATAAAATATAAATGGCTAGAGATGTAAATACATATAAACTACCCTCTAGACAGTTATGCAAGTAGATCAAACTGTAAAAAATGTAGTTTGAAATTAATGTGAGTTTTCCCATATAATAGATGGCATAAATAGTGTAATATAAAAATAACTATATGATAAATAAATTATTCTCATAATCAAGAAAATAAAAATATAAAACCACTAAGTGTTGTAGTGCTAGAATAACATAATAGAGGTTGTGAAGGCTCTTCATTTGCCTAGTATAGTATTGATTTCCTTTCTTCTTGTTAGTTTCTGCTTCCTTCTACTTCACACATCAAACTCAAGATCTCCCCCTCTCCTTCCTTCTATTGGATCCTCCTATAATGTATCCTTATTTCCCATCTCCCAAGGTGAATAAAAAATGTTTATCACCCACCCATTCACCTTTCACTCCATCTCATAATGGTTCCATTCTCAAGTGGGTGGGGAGTTTAATTATGATAATACTATTTATTTATTTTATTAATAAACTTCAAATATTTATCCTATTATGTGGACTTCTACACTCAATTTATTTAATGATTATTCAACCTCACCTATGTTCCTCTAGTTACTTCATTGACTGGCCTGATAACCTAAATTGAGATATGATTTGATGATTGATTAACTATATTTAATTAAAAAATATGGGTAATAACACTAGGAATAGTACAACCAATGTAAGGTTAATTAATATTTATGAATCACTATATTGATGGTAAGAAGACTCGGCTTCTATATAGGGAATGTTGAAAAGGCCCAATAACTCAAAAAATTTAAAGTGGTAGAGAAACATTATTGTTATATAAGGAATAAGATTTGATAGGAAAGAAATATATAAAATATAATGATTAAAAAAATTATCATTTTCTTCTCAATTTCCCACATAATTAAGATAAGTGTTAGTAGAATATTCATATTGTTGACTCAGTTTGAACTACATTGAACACTAAGGTAATGTGGTTAATATAATCATAACACAACAACCCTGAAGACCTTCTTCACAATGATTAATGAGGCAATGCACACATAATATGTTCATAAGGAACTCAAAAGATGCATTAATTTAAATGACTATTATAATAATGAAAAAAGAGAACTATCTCACCAAGAGTTTTATTACACTATTCCCCTTAAAATATAGCATTGTCCTCGATGCATCAACTAAACCATATGGTGCGAAATAAACACATTCTAAAATATGCATTAAATCACAACTCAATCAAACATAATTTGTACTACAACCACAAATTATTACATTCTAATGATGAGATATAGTGTCAGATAAATCTTTATTTAGTTTAATAACCTTTAATAGGTAAATTTATTCTTAAGTTTTCAATCAAAGTTTACATTTCTTCTATAATTCTAAAGCCAAGTGGTTGATATTAATTTTCCCAAAAGTTCCCAAATGCCAACTGGTAACCACTATCTATCATAAATGAACTAATATCATAGATTTTTGATATCAAAAACTCTAAAAGATAATTTTCACAAGTACAAAACTTTTGTAATCATATATAAAAACTATGTCATCCCATGGTGAAAGTACATGGTGAAGAATAAGTTCCAAATCAAGAAAAACCACATAGATCAATATTAATTAATATTTAATCATAATACCACATAGTGTCATACTACCAGACTGGGCCATACTATCACATTGTGTCATACTTATAATAACATCAAGTGTCATTCCATGGCCAAACTATATTGATAAAAAATGAGAAACATTGTGAAATACTGACCAATATTAATAACCTAGTAACCATAAATGTATCCTCAACACTGCAAATCTGATAAAGGAGAAGAATAATGTAGGGATGTCTCCATTATTTTATACCATCTCATGGTCATGGGAGTGAAAAATTCACCTATGACCATACTAATACCAATGCTAGTTGAAGTGATAAATTGTTATGCTTATATATATCCTAGGATATGATAGTATCCTACATACACCACATCTGACAGGAGGAATAATGGTCTCAAAACTTGTCTAACAAGATTTTCCATCCATCCCTATAGATATATTCCATTATACTTCTCCATTATTTCATGCACAAGGAGAAAATTATGTACATACTTAACATATACAAAACCAACATGTATACTCAACAAAATAAAAATGTAAAAGCAACTAATATAATAATAATAATAAAATAATAAATTTAATACCAAGTAATCTCAAAAGAAAATTTATATCCAGAATTTGAAAATTAACTTTCAAAAAAATAATCCAATGATTAGTTGAATATATTTTCAATCTTAAAAACAAGAAAGTGGTGTTGGTTTCAAATAAACTTCAAATGGTCAATCAAATCAAAAATAAGTCCAACAAAACACTGTTGAAAAATATATCACATCACAAGCACTATGTGGCTTAGGAAGCCACCCAAGGGTATAATGAAAATAAAGGTATTGATTACTTCATATAGGTAAGATAAAAATATTGGATTACCTCCTAGAGTAAATAAAAACATAGTTGTTTACCTCCCAAAATTAAGAGAAAATAACTTTATTATCAACCTTCGTAATAGTATTATCAAAACATTTATCATTGCTATAGTTGTAAAATAAGAATAATAATGGGAAAACCCATACACGGCATCCCAATGCCTCAAATTATCATATAAAAATATAATTTTTTTCCTTTATCTAACCAAACTAGCATCTCTCATTGATAAATCCTTATTAATAAATACATCTCCAAATATATATTATAAAAAGGTAGTCTACTAATTCATCTCTATTTGTGCCTGAGTGCATCATATGTAATTTTTTGAATCTAAATAATCTCTGACCAAGGTAACCCAAAGATACTTTACTACATCCCAAAAAAATATGTGCATGTCTTCCCTATGTTTCTAAATATTTGGCCAATCAAGGATCACAATTATTGAAGAAACAAAGTTGGCATTATCATGTAAACAATTTCTCAAGAATCATGGATGTGAAACACCTACACTACTCACTAGGCCATACTCAAGGATGGACTAAAATTCACAAACCAAAAAAAGGTGTGGTATGGTAAAGGAAACAGGGCATTACAATCCTCAACACAAGCATCTAATATGGTACTACATGTGACTAGATTTGCATGTGTTTGCATAACATATACTATCAAAAGGATACAATGGCCAACACAAAAATATAAGGGTCACCTCAAATTGTTGATACACATAACATTTATAAAATAACAATCAATGTTAAACTATATTATCTAGGAAACTAGAATATAAGCTACCAAAGAAAAGGTATAGTCTTATCATGAGCATTTTTTAAAAATGAGGAGGTAAACCCACTCAGGGTTACCATTACCTATAAATATGAAGGAGACTTATCTTACTTTCATGCTATCAAATTTCATAAGCAACCCACTAAACTAGATTCCACCAAAGTATAATGAAAACTTATTTAAGAGAAATTTATCTCCTTATTATAAATTAAGTATCATGGATCCATAAATCCATACAAGATACTCATAAGTATAAAGGTACACTCTACCTATTCATAAAAATAATTTAACTGAAAACACCTTCCTCTCAAGTATTTATCAACAAGATCACCTCTAAACCAACATTGTTTTAACATAAGAGTGTTCTCTAAGTAAAAATTACAAAATAAAATGGCATTGAACCTAGAAAGGCCCTTCTAAATCCTACACATATTAGACACTCTACTATTTTGATGAGATCCATCTCCAAGATCTTGAGAACCAATATCAAATAATCAAAGATCTCATCTAAGAAGACCTCTTAGGTAAGATGTGTATGACAATGGTCATGGGGAGGTCCCATCACCCTAGCACATAATAAATCACTCATGAGAATATATTCAATTGGCCCTTGCATCTAACTGAATTCCTAGCACCTAGTTGGAACCTTGTTCCAAGCCTTCATCAAACCTCGTATGTTCAAATATATGGTTGGATGTCCAACAATCTTATTATGGGTCTCTTAGATGTAAATATCAAAATTTTAAGCCAAACATCTATTACTTTCCAAGACACCATAATCTAAGGATATCTTCATATGTATGTTTCTTACCTCCTTAATGAGGCATAACATTCAACAAGTAAATACAATGGTTTTCTATGAAATAATTGATACCAAACAATAATCCCCAAATCTCCTAGTGCAGAAATTGTGTTCTAATACCAAAAATTCCATGCCCAAATTTTTCCACATTACTATAAAACACACACACACCAAATTTATTTTTAAAACAATGTCTATGTATGTCTTAAGAAGATGTGAATAAGGATAAGTATCTTCATAAATATTTTCTCACACAATAATTTGTAGAAAAAACTAAGGAACCTAAAACAAACTAAGGAAACTAATTAACACACTCTCATGGTTATAAGACATGTATTGGATCATAATCAATAAGGTGACTACCCAAATAATAAATTAATGTATATTTAAAGTGACACTAGCTATGAAAATGAGATAAATATAAAGAAACAACTATTTTGGGTTATAGGTTATTCCCCTATATCACTCTGAAATATCAACAATATAATTTTTATACTTTGATAAGTTTTACTTCAGAATAGAATCAGATGAAGACATAGTAAAAATGCATATGACAATGTTTGTAAGAATAAATTATCTCATTAAAATCAATAGATAATTTGACTCAATAGTATCCATAACCCTAACTATTTAGGAGTGGTAAAACCCCACTACTATACTATCTTCTAAAGAATATATAGTTTGGTTTCACTCTTGTTAAACTTTGAATCAAATCGACATAACAGAGAGAGAGAGAGAGAGAAAAAGGATATAGTGAAGGTGTTATGCTATCATGATGTATTTATTCCATCACATTCATAAGATAAAATAAGTTAAACAAGTGTTACCAAAAATTATATGTTTATAGTTCACTTAGTTTATACTTCCCCAATACTTAACAATGAAGCAAGGTCATATCTGAAAACTATAAAAGCTTCATATATAGGCAAGGATCGGTCCTAACACTATCACAACCTAATATCATTCTAAATGTGAGATATATAAACCCAAAATAACATAATGAGATAATTTATCATCTATCATGACACATAACTCCTTAAAATCACAAAATATGTCCATCTCTTGGTTTGATAAAATTGGATACAAAGATGTATTGGATTAACTTTCTCATGAAAGAGATAAAATTTTATGACACATATAACCAATTATCTAAGCTAAAATTTTATCATATGAGACCACAATATAAGTCCATAATGAATAAAACACCAAATTAGACTGGCATCCAAAAGATTTTTAGCAATAAAAAACTATCTTACCAAAATCTTGAACAAATTGGCTTTGGAATTGGCCTGCTAAAAATAGAAATCATACCATTTAAAGTTTTTATAATGTTTTATGTATTATTTTTAATCTAAAAAATTTTAGTTTCAGATTCTATTTCTGATAAATTCCATCTCTCATTTTTTTATCTTAATTCTAAATCAACTTTACAAACCAAAAATGAACAACAAGGTTAAGTTCCTGCAATCTCCTCCTAGAATTAGAATAGAAAATTGGCATTCAAAAGGGATAAAATTCTTCTTTTTATTGATTCCAAATTATGTGGTATAAATTAAATGACTTCAATCCTCATTTTTTGTTGATTCCTAATTTAAAAATTTATTAAGGTTGAATTCCAAATTGATTTATTTTGATTTTCAATGGGGAATTTATCACTCAACTTGCACTGAAACTCTTAGTAGTAATTTTAATTGTTAAACCATCTAGATTTCAACCTAGAAAGGGTGATAATCAATATCATTCTACCTCATAGGTTGGTTAGAGAACTCATGTTTCATGTATGTCCTCTTATGAAAATGTTTGTATAAGGCTAGGTTTTCCAACTATAGATATATTATTCACAATATTAATATTTTTACTCAAATATGTTCCTTACCATCAAATGCCCATGAGATTGGGCATACTTGAAAAGTAGAAGGTGAAGACAACTATGGAATTTTGTCCTCCATTTTATGACTGATCTAGGATTATCCTAGGGCATGGATATGGGTATTGGACTTCAAAAATATATTTTGCATGAATAGTCTCCAAGAGATGTACTATTACCAATAGAAGTTCAATACTCTATGCTTCACACTGTTTAAATTCAGTTGTGAATACTTTGAATGTTGGGATTGTTCTTTATAAATAGAAAGGGAATGGGTAATTCTAGAACAAATAAATAAACAAAAAAGAGAGGTAAGTGTAAGGCATAAAAGGATGCCACCAAGTCTAAAATGAGATAAATGCAATGGTTATTGAACTAAGTGACTCTGCCAAGTTATACCACTGTAGATTGATTTTCAATAAAGTTATACCTCCAAGAACATACAATGGGGAGAGTTTGAGGGAACCAATAGCATGCCTTCAATTTGAATTAATAATAAGTTTTTATTATAAAATACACATAAATATCATATGAAAACTTGCAGCTAAGCACATAAATGATCATCACTTATCGAAAGAGAAATGAAAGAACTCACACAGAGAATATAATAGTCGAGCAAATCATAATCACGGCATACATAAAGTGACAAAGTGTTAATATAAATAACATATAATTTTTGATAATTTAAACATGATAATGAAATAAAATTAAACATAGAAAAGACCCTCTTGTATAAACATAGATTTTATTCATTTACAAGAGTTAAAATTTCTACAATAATCAATTTGGGCCACTATTATAGTCTAGAGTGTAGAGGGAAATACAGGTGAGATCTTGGAAATAATCCTATAGCATTTTAAATTAATATTTGGTAAACCTAAAATACAATATGACTCTTCTATAAATAGATAAGGATTGGGGCTCACCATTAAAAAGGATGAGGATCCCATCTTAGGCTATGATGGCCACTCATTGTAGTTACAACCATATATCATAATTTGAACCAAAATAAAATCCTAATAAACCCATAACAAATCTATGGGGACCACTTCTAAACATATGAAGGTGACTAAGAAGGGTTGTCTCCTAACTAATTTAACTAATGACTCCTAAATTCTAGTGCAATTTCTACAAGGTCAAACTCTTTATCCAACTTGGCCTAGTTTATCGGAGGCTCCCTAAAGATTAGCTTTGCCTAAGCTACCAGTATTCAAGATATATGAAAATTTGATTCCATCAAGGTTTTGACTCCTAAAACTTGTTGATGTTTATAGTGGACTGTGTCAATAGGTCCAACATTTCCTAGGCTCCTTCCTAGTTCACCTTAGCCACTTTCTCCCTCATTACCTATTCAAATTGACCCATGTAGACTCTAAATTCCCCTTAGTCAAGTAGAGTGCCATATAGGTGCAATATTATGTAGATATCAACCTCATAAAAGTAAGACAATATTTTTTTCTTACCCTCTTCTAAGGGTTCTATTATATTGTGAGCTAAATCTAGCCATTCCTCCATCACTGCTCTCATGTTCTTGGTATAAGCTTGGCATCTCACTTGCTAAAAATTTGAAATTGAGTTGGTGGTTGTATTTTCTCCCTTTATTTTCAAATCTATAATTAAATTTAGAGCCCATTATCTTCCACTGCTACTTGGATCTAGTAATGGTAATGGGATGTTTTCAAAATTATCTAATCAAGTCCAACTTCCCATTTTATTAATGCCTAGTGCATGGTAAGTACACAGTCACATCCCTCATCCAAATCTTGATTTATGACACATGTCATCCATCAATTGGTCTTCCCATTAACATTCATCACCTAGGCATGATCTATACTCCATGCCATTCCTATAGACTGGGTGATATGTCACTCAAGGACACATGACACAACCTTAATTAGTCTTGGTTAACCACTTGTAATTCATTATGAGCTTCTTGGGTCATAAGTGGAAACTAGTTCATCTTCATACTATATGACATGGTAGATTCCCATTAGGCTAGGATCTCGTAGGATGTAAAATCCCTAAAAGGTCTATGGTACTATCCTTTCTAACTATAAATGATGTGGTTAGTTCTCATTGGGTCAAACTCTCTTAGGCTTTGACATCTCTAATAGGTTTGGGGGACTAGTCTTTTTAACTATGAATGATTGGGTGATCTCTTATTGGGTTGGGCCCTCCTAAGATATAACATATCTAATAGGTCTAGGGGACTAACCATTCTAAATATAGATGGAATAGTTATTTCTCATTGAGTCAGGCTCTCCTAGGCTCTAACATCTCTGATAGGTCTAAGGGATTAGCCTTTTTGATTCTGAATGACTTATCAATCTCTCATTGGGTTGGGATCTCTCAGGCTCTAACATCTCTGATAGATCTAAGGGACTAGCCTTTCTAACTCTAAATGATGTGGTAATTCCCCATTGGGTTGAGTTCTATGAGATTTCATAAAATGATGAAGTAATAAAGATAAAAATGAAATGATTCATTAATGATTACCTGACATACATGAGGAAATTGATTTTACCATGGAGGATAATGATTTTTTTTACTTTGAGAAGGGAATTAGACTTTGGGAACATCTCCTTGTGAAAATTAGCCTACAACTTTAGTGCCATGGGGTAAAAGAGAACAAACACTACATATTTATTTTCAAAAAAGTTAAAAAGGGGGTTTGGCACTACTTAAAGAAAACCAAGGAAATGTATATTCTAAATTTTTAGAGTAGGTATCACCATCAAGAACAAAATGGATAAATATTAAGCTCTAGTTCATGAAATTTTTAAAGGGCTCCCCCATTTTGTATAAAGGGGGCACATTGGACACAAAAAATGGTGACTTTTATAGGGAAAGTGTTGAGAAGCACTTAGAACCTGACCAATTTCTTCATCTTACCTTACTCATCACAAAGATTACATGGGGGTATTTTATCATCCATATAAAATATTAGGTAATAAAGTCTCATAATATCAAGTAGTATACTGATCTTTCACTCGTAGATGGCAAACATTGCATGTTAGAAGTGATTTTCATTCTAATTCATTCTTAGATTACCTTATAGTAATTAAGTCTAAATTGGTTATTAGACTTCCTCCAGGGAATTATTGGCTTGATGGCTTGAGGGGATGACTATGTCCTTTCTCTAATTTTACAAGCACATCCATCTACTTGATAGAGATTCCTCTAGTCCCATTCATGGCCTTGCTCCACTACCATCCAAGATAGAAAGCACACAATGGAGATTGCATGTATAACCCTTTTGAGGTACACTCAAAATATAGATTCTATATGCTTTCATTATTATTTTCCAAGTTTCCTAAGAAGATATCATTACTTATTTAATCTTATCGATTGAGGGTTTGAGACCAATCCAAGGGTGAATTGATAAGGGGGGATTTTGAATAGTTAGTCAATCCTTAATCAACTTGAATAATCCAATATCTTCTAGTGTTATTATTTTAAATATAACTTAGTGTCCATATTAGGTGTAGGCTCTTCTAAAATCCACCTATTGATTTTAGAATCATTGGCCTCTTAGATCTAGGATGTTAATAGTCCCCTTTTATATTCTTTAAATCACTTGGATCAAAGGTTTCAACCTAGGCTCTTTTATTTCTCAGTGATCCTCCTAGGTTTTAGCCACCACCTAAAGTAGTTACTAATAAAAGTTCAAGCATTAAAGGGATAATTCATAACAAATAAGGGGACACAATGGAAAAACACAACACAAAGAAATCACACAATACAAAAAACCATATAACTAAATCATAAACATAATAAAATCAAACTTATTTAATATATACATTACCACCTATTACTTAGATTACTCAAAAACCAATTTAGAGGGGATAGATGAGAAATAGTGCTTCAAGAAATATCCATTTAATTGAAGTGATAATTCATTTCCCTTGAGGTCCTTGAAACAAAAAGTGTTTTGGCCCAGTATTTCAATAATTTGGTGTAAGTTAATCTAGAGGGGATTAAATTTTGAATGCTAGCCTTTTTTCTCATGGGATTTATCTCACATCAAGACCATATCTAAGATTTTAAAGGTCTAAACCTTTTCCCTCTTATCAAACCACCTATTAATTATTTCTTGATGCTTTTTAGAGCTCATCAAGGCTTCATCCTAGGCTTCCTCTAGCTAAATCAGGTCCAAGACTCTAGAATTCACTTTATCATTTGGTCCAATGAATCATTGCATGAACTTATACATAGGTACTTTGAGAGTGACCAACTTTACTAGATCTAATCCATAGATGAGGAGGAAAGGAGATATTTTTAGGGCTTATTTATACCTAGTATAGTCATCCCATAAGGAAAATTTTAGTAATGAGTGTCATTCCCAAGGCTTTTCTCTAGCAAATTTCTTGATGGCTTCAATCAAGCTTTTATTGGTAGATTCCACCAATCCATTCCCTTACAAGTAGTGATTAGAGGATAACTTGAGGGTGATTTCATTATCATAGTACCACTCTATAAATTTTATAGATTGAAAGGTGGGGCTATTATCACATATTAAAGAAATAGGGACCCCAAAATGTTGTGACTATGGTAGTCTCTAGAAATTTGATGACTTAGACAACAATGATCCTTTTGGTCATGAATACCTCAAATATTCTAGTAAAATAGTCTATTTTTATGAGGATGAATTTATGATTAAGTAATTAATAAGAGTTACTCAACCACATAAAATCTATCCCCCATTGTATGAATGACATAAACTCTACAATAGGTTGTAGTGGCATTACAATTTGCATTTCACTTTTAGAAAAGGTTTGGCATTGGTGATAGAAACTAATATGATTATAGACATCTTTGAATAGTATGGGCCAATATTACCCTACTAGAAGAACCTTTTGAGTCATAACATTTATCATGGGATGTCTAACTCTTAGATTTTCATGGAAATTGACCATTATGTCATCGGCCTCTTCTTCTGATACATACCAAAGGTAGATTCCATCATGGTTTCTTCCAAATAAAACTCCTTTCTTCATCATATAATGTGCATCTTTCAAATAAATGGCTCTTTCTTATGTATGGTTGAGTCCTGGGGGTGCATTAACATAAATTAGAAAGTACATAATCAGGGTATAACAGTCTAAGTATTACACCCTTTATTGGTCCACCTAGTGTATTATGATTATTTGGTATATCTCTATGATCAATTGGGTGAGGCCTTGTCCCCTAAACATCTTGGTCAAATTAATTTCCAAGTCATACTCGTATAATTTCATCATCTATCGACCTTTCCTCTCACCTAGTTCATTTTTCCCAATATTTACTTTATATCTAGGTCCAAGACAATGGCATGCACCATCTTCTAGAGGATTAATTCCTAAATTTATTTACTACCTTGACTAGAGCATAGACATGATTCTTTAGGTTAAAATAACAGAGCTCAGTGTCCTTAATATTGGTGCTCATGAAAGCCACCAAGTGTTCTTCTCGTATAACCTTTAGGTAAGGTAGGTGGTAATGGTGTGCTCTAAAGAGAAAGGGTAAACATATAATTCATGCATATAGTTTGGGTTGATAAGGATCAAGGATTCCATGATAACATCTTTGATATACTAGAAATATTTATTTAACTCTACTTGCCATTCCACTTTAGAATCCTAGTTCAACATTGCATTCAATGGCTTAATTATCTTAGCAAATCTAGAAATAAATTTGTGTACAAAGTTTAATTTCCTAAAGAAAGATTTAAATTCTTTTTTACTTTTAGGCAAAGGTAATTTATAAATTATATTTACCCTTTTAGATTCGATAGTAATACCTTCCTTCATGACAATGTGACCTAGAATCTTACCTTCAGTGACACTGAACACATTTTTCTTTGGGTTTAAAGAGATGCCATACCTTCTTCATATTTCAAATACTCTCTCTAGGTGGTACACATGATCTGACTTGTATTTAGATAACATAGTTAGGTCATCCATATATATAATTATGCACTTACCTATCAGGCCCTCAAAGATGAACTCCATTTCCCTTTGAAAGGTTGTATCAATGTTAATTATCCCAAAAGGCAATTATTTATAGGTAAATATCCCCTAATTAGTAGATAAAGTGGTCTTAGTTGTATCTCCTAGATTAATCAATCCCTGATTATATCCTGAGAATCCATCTAAGAAGTACATGATCTAGGACCCACTCACCATTTAAATTACCTCATAGGCTACATTCATCTCCTCTCCATGTCAATTATCCACTTTTATTTTAATTGGCTACTCCTCTCCATGTCAACCACATATGTGAGAAATCTATGGCCATATATCCATCTATGTCCTTGGACCATTCTCTGTTAAGGAGTATACCATAGGCTTATGGGATGTTAACCACTTGAATATATATAGAGTATTGAACCCTAGGTTTATATTCCAACTGGATGTGGACATTTAATAACTCACATATCACTTTCATCTCTAATTTCTCTAATTAGATCACTACTTTGTCTGATTTTATGGGGATTAGACCATGTTTCTGGCATACACCTACTAGCATCACATTGGTTGAGGCTCTAGAATATACTAAGTAGTTATACATATTCTTTCCAAAAAATTGGATGGTTAAAATGAATGGGATAACCTCTATTTTTTTCTTTTGTATAAGCACATTGGTTTGTGTTTCTCTCAATTTTGGCTGGGCCTATGGAGTTGGCTTTTGGGTCAAAGATTTTAAAAAAAGGTCTCACTTCTCTATGATTTGGGAAAGCTTATGTATAGTAATGTTATCCTTGATTTTATTCATATCTTAAATTATGTTTTAACCCCTTTGATTTATACTATTGGTGTTTACATAGGTGTCTTAGGATCTTGAGGTCTTGGAGGTGGAGGATCATTCCTAGCATTTTGGTCTAATGGGGTTGCACCATTATTTGTGGGGGGGGGGGGGGGGGGGGGGGGGGGGGTCAAGGTAGTAAGGGGTTGTTTTTTTTGCATACTCATAAAATCATAATTACTCCTTTGGAATTAATAAAATTCATGTACGTCACTAATACCTTCATTTAGGTTATTTTATTCTTGGCTAGGGAAATCTAAGGTTTTCAATACCATGGTAGTACTAGGAGCTTTACCCAAGTTGGAGGATTCTGGATGGTTGGAAAATACCTCATTTTCTTCAATTTATTTTTGTTATATTTTAAAATCAAAAATAAACTCCATGTAGTTTATCTCTCCATTTGTTTTTGTAATATGCACTTGACACTAGTTGGATAAGGATATCTTGAAGACATTTATCTTGAGGAACTTATTGGGTAAAGGTTATGGGGGGTTATGAGGTTGATTGTATCTCATGTTCAATATTTGATACATAAAATTATTATATAATCGTTTTACATTAGAGTTTCTCATCTACCTCTACAGCCCTAGGAAATTATTGTTGAGATTTTGTACCATTCATTAAATGGCATCTAGCTCATTTTTAGTGGACTTTTGAGGGTGGTCTGGGTGTTTTTATCCATGACTAACATCACTTGATGTTGATTCCAAGGAATCAAATATATACCTCCTAGTTATAATAAACCCATTAGTTGGTTTGAAGTGGAATGACCCATTAGGATATGATGAGTTATAGGGAGTGGTTGGGGCATAGGTGCATTATATTTAATGCTAGGTAATAATTTTAGTGCAAGTATTTATGGTAACATGTTAGGAGTAAGGCTCATGGTATAGCCCTAAAGATTCAGTTTCCTATCCACTTTTATGGCCCCTTTATATGCTAAGGATAGGTATGTTATATTTACATCTCTTTTTAAGAACATAGTCATCTAAGGGTCTAGGGCATTCTTGTACATTCCAAGTGATAGTTAAGGATTGGGTTGGTAAAGCATGGCTACATGGTTATACATATTTTGGAACCTAGCATTGAAATTTATAAAGGGTTCATTAGGATCCCTATTAATATAATTGAAATATTGGTACATGATTCTTGGGTCTATTACTTGGCCAAATTAGGCAAGGAAAGTGGAAATAATGTGGTCCTAACTTGGTATAGAGTCTTTATGGAGGTTTAAGAACCAATAATAGGTAAAATCTATTAGAGTGAAAGGGAATAACCTACATACCACATCCTCATGTTCTATATTTAATAGTATCAAGGGGGTATTATAGGAGGTTATGTGTTCCTTCCCCATTCATCCTACATCAGGGGTGGATAGGGAAGATACCTCTCAAGGTTCCTAGGTAGATCATGGATGAATCTCAAGACATCAATGGCTGAGCCAACTAACCAAGCTATCTTGGGTTTTACATTTGAGTTAGGTTATGGAAAGGAGTTTATAGGAATAAATATAGGTCTAGGTTGGTTGGACCTAGGTTTTATATGGAAAATCAAGGGATAAATTATCAATCTACCTCTATGAGACATAGCCTTGGTAATAGGTTAACTAGTCTCTAGGATGTTGCACAATCAAATAATAGTTAGCATATTGTTACAATTAAACCTAACTCATCATATTCATAAAATGAGTTTAAATTAAAATAAGAATTAAGTATGCCCTCCTTATATCACCAAATATTGTTCACTCTAATCTTCTCCTTACCATGAGATGCCCACAAGATTAGGCATTCCTTGAAAATGGGAAGGTGGAGATAACTACAAACTTTCACGCTCTATTTTAAGATGGATATAAGATTAGCGTAGGGGAAAACTATGGGTATTGGACTTCAAAAATGGAGTCTACATGAATATTCTCCAAGATATGTACTATTACCACTAAAATTTCAAAACTCTATGCTTCACATAGTTTAAATTTAGCTACGAATATTTTGAATGTTGGGCTTGTTCTTTCTAAACACAAGGGGAATGGGGAATATTAGAGCCACTAAATAAACACAAAATAGAGGGAAGGGTAGGGTATAAAATGATTCCTAAAAGTATAAAATTAGATCAATTCAATGGTCATTTAATTAAGTGACTCTTTTATAGTTATACCATTATAAACTAAGTTTCACTAAATTTCTACCCCCAAGAACATATAGTGGGGAGAGTCTGAGGGAATTGGGAGTATACATTTAATGTGAGTCTTAGTAAATATTAGTGATAAAGTTTTATTTTCAAAAACACATAAAACTTATATGAAAACTTGAATCTAAGCACACAAATGATCAACACTTGCCGAAAGAGAAATAAAAGAACTCACACAGAGAATATAATAATTGAGCACATCGAAATCATGACATACATAAAGTGACAAAGTGTTTATATAAATAACATAGAACTATTGATAATTTAAACATGAATATGAAATAAAATTGAACACATAAAATAATTTTTTGTAGAAACATATATTGTATTAATTTAAAAGAGTAAAAACTACTACAATAATCGATTTGAGTCATTTTTACAATCTAGAGTATAGAGGGAAATATAGGGAGATCATGGTGATAATATAATATCACTTTTGATAATTTTTTAGTTGACCCTAAAATATAATATGACTCTTCTATAATTATATAATGATTAGGACTCACCTCCAAAAATCATGAGGATCCCATCATGGGACATGATGGCCACTCATTATAGTTACAACTATATTTTAAAATTTGAACTAAAAAAAATCCCAAGAAACCTATAATAAATATATAGGAACCACTTATAAAAATATAGAGGTAGATAATATGGCTTTTATCCCAACTAATTTAACTAGGCACTCCCATATTTTAGTGCAACTACCATGAAATTAAACTCTTTGTATAGCTTGGCCAAGTTCATAGGAATCTCCATGAAGATAACCTCTACCTAAGCTACCAATCTTCAGGAGATATAAAAATCTACTTCCATTGAGGCTTAGACTCCTAAGGCCTGGTTAATTCTTGGATTGGATTGATTTAATATGTCTAGTACTACTTGGGTTCCTTCTTGTTTCACCTTGGCCACTTTCTCCCTCATAACCTAGTTGAATTAACCCAAGTAGACTCTAAATTCCCCTTAGTCGAGTAGAGTGCCATCTGAGTGGAATAGAATATATATATTGACCTCTTAGAATTATTTTAGTATCTTCTTATTTCCCTCTTCAAAGGGTTATGTTATAGTGTTGGCCAAGGCTAGCCATTCCTCCATCATTGATCTCATATTTGTGGCATAAGTTTGGTAACTCACTTGTTGTGAATTTGAAATTGAGATAGTGGATATATTTTATCCCTTTATTTATAAATATATAATTTAATTTGGATCTCATTATCCTTTTTTTCTATCTATAAGTAACAATGGCAATGGGTTGTTTTAAAAACTATTCAATCGGGTCCAACTTCCCATTTTTTTAATGCCCAAAGTATGGTAGGCATGCAATCACATCTCTCATTTAAATATTGCTTTATGACATATGTCATTCATCAATTGGTCCTCCCATTAATGATCAATACCTACGTATGATCCATACTCCATGTCATTCCCATAGACTAGGTGATGTGTCACCTGAGGACACATGGTACGCCCTAATTATTCATATTTAACCACCCATACTTCATTATGAGCTTTGTAATACACAAGTGGAAACTAGTTCATATTTATACTATATTATGTTTTATCTTCCCATTATGTTGGGATCTCCTAGGCTCCAACATCTCTAATAGGTCTAAATGACTATCCTTTCTAACTTTGAATGATGCATGAGTTCTCATTAGGCTAAGATCTCCCAGTCTCTAACATCTTTCATAAGTCTAGGGGACTAGACTTTATAACTCTAAATTACTAGGTGATCTCTCATTAGGTTAGGCCCTCCTAGGCTCTGACATCTCTGATAGGTCCAAGGAATTGGCCCTTATAACTCTAGATGATGCAATGATTTCCCATTGGGTCAAGCTCTCATGGGATCTGACATCTTTTATAGGTCTTGGGGACTAGCCTTTCTGACTCTGAATGACTTGGTGATCTCTCATTGGGTTGGGTTCTCCTAGGCTCTGATAGGTCTAGGGGATTGGCCTTTTTGACTCCAAATGATGTGGAAACTCCCCATTGGGCTGGGTTTTATGAGATTTCACAAAAATATGAAGTGAGAAAGAAAAAATATTATTCATTAAATCTTACCTATCAGTCATGGGGAACTTGATTTTGCCATGGAGGATAATGAGTTTATTACTATGGTAAGGGAATTAGAATCCAAGAACATCTCCTTGTGAAAATCAACCTGCAACATTAGTGCCATGATATCCTAAAAGAGAACAAACACTACTTAGTTTTTTTATAAAAGTTAAAAAGGTTTGTAACTACTTGAAAATCAAGGTGATGAATATTCTAAAGTTTTGGAGCAGCCTTTGTCATCAAGAATAAAAGGGATAACTCTAATCTCTAGTTTGTGAAATTTTTAGAGGGGTCCCCCATTTTGGATAAAAGGGTGCATGTTCGACACAATAATTTCCATGAAAGACAACTTTTTAACTATGAAGTTAAAAACTCTCACTCCAATGTACACCCAAAATCTCTACATTATGAACAAAACCAAATGACTCTCATAATATTTTCACATGAGCATAATCTAATTAAACATAATCAATTAACAATAAATATTCACTTATAGTATTTATATTGCAAGGTTCATTCTACCAAGAGTATCTAAAATACTAAATTATAAATCTATTGCATAATTTTTCCTATCTACAAGATGAGATTTAAAAAATACAATTTTATTACTACCTTTCAAATCAATTTAATTAATTGGAATCATCTATGATAAATCAACTCACATTAATAATAAGGAAAATAAAGGGGTTACATCTAGGGTTATATGATTTTCTTTATGTTACAATTGTTTTAAAAATTGATAATAACACAAAAATCCATCTAACTAAATTTTATAAATGATCAACCTATAACACTTGTTTCACCTACACTTAAAAACCATAGATAAAATGCATTAACATTAGGCTAGCAAGTAAAGTCCTTTCACAATATACCATGTTAATCAAGTAATAAACATGCCAAATCAGGTGTAAACAATAAATGAATGTTCTTACCCCTATCTATGTAAGGAAGTAATTACATATTCCAAATTGATTATATACTCTAGTATAATACTCATTTCCATTTATAAAAGATAAATCATTTAAAATATAAAATATTTTTTTATTCATTAATTCAAATAAAAACAAATACGCATATCTAAAACTAAACTAACCCCTCTAGATTATCCTAAAAGTCATGATTACCACTTCTAAGACTCTTAGGAATATAATGGATTTAAATTTTGGTGCTAGAAAGAGATGAAATCATACTATTATATCATACCTACATCCCTTCATTCAATGCCCTTACCTCCTATGATGTCTCATTGAAATATTGATCACCAAAAACTAGTTAAATCTAAAATATGATAAGATCTACTAGAACCTAGGACTAGTGTTATATTTTCAACATAAATAAAACATTTAATAAATAACCCTCATGCTAAATTCATAATATTTATGGTATTCTCCATTTAATGTAAACAATAACAACATAATCGACACCTTCTATTATATGGTTAAACTAAAATGTCAAGGTAAAAAAATTAATCTAAGTAAATGGATTGATATGCACTGCTACAATTGTCCTAATAATCCAACACTCAGTGTTATACCCACATTCAAGATACTTTGTATCAAACCCAAAAAAATCATTACATTTCTACTAAAATGAACAAAATTTGATGCTACTAACAAATTTTATAAAGTAAAAGATTTAGCTAGAAAATGAACTACAACCACTAAGTGGCCTACCCAACATATCTAAGTGCCCCATAGCCAATCTAGTTGGTTATTACAATTGTTTCCTAGTTACTTTATCCAAACTAAATGACAAACATAAATTTATTCACTATTGGTTAAAATTCCACACCAAGTAGGTGATTATTGATCAAATGTGCCTTAAAATGAAAATAGATTTACTGAATGAAGATACCCATGCCACTACTTATGCATTCATACTAAAATGGATAGAAATAACACCTCAATCAGATGATTATGAAAGATTTTCTAAAATATAAATGGTTGGATATGGAAATGCATATAAGATACCCTCCAAATAGTCATGAAAGTAGATAAAAACTTTTAAAAAATGTAGTTTGAAATTAATGTGATTTTTCATATATAATATAAAGCATAATATATTTTAATCTAACAATAGATATATGATAAAAAAATCCTCTCTTGATCAAGAAAAGTAAAATATAAAAACAAACCAAGTTTTTCACTACTAGATAAATAGAATAGATGTTGTGAAGGGTCCTTACTAGCCTGGTATAGTTCATATCTCCTTTTTTCTTGTTGGTTTCTCCTTCCTCCTACTTCACATGCCAAACTCAAGACCTCCTCCTCCCTTTCTTTCCATTAGATCCTCCAATAATGGCTCCTTATTTTCCATCTCCCAAGGTGAATAAACAATGTTTATCACCTACCCACTCACCTTCCACTCCATCTCATAGTGGTGCCATTCTCAAGTGGGTGGGGAGTTTAATGATGATAATAATATTTATTTATTTTATTAAGGATATTCAAATACTCCTCCTATTATGAGGACTTATACACTTAATGCCTTTGATAGTTCTTATAATCTAGGCTATGTTCATCCATGTCACTTCATCACCTAGCCTAATAACCCAACTTAGGATTTGATTTAATTAATAATTAACTATCTTAAATAATAAAACATGGATAATAAAACTATGAAGACTATAACTAATGTGAGGTCAGTTAATATTTATGAATCACTCTACTGATGTTAAGAAGACTTGACTTCCATATAAGGAATATTGGTAAGCCCTGGTAAATCAAAGTTTGTAAGGTAGTGAAACAATATTGTTTTTATATAGTCAATAATATTTTATACATAAACTATAATGATTAAAATACATCATTGTCTTCTCCATTTCCCATATATTGAAGATAAGTTATTACAACATAGTCATATTATTGATTCAATTTGAACTACACTAAATACCAAGGTGATGAAATTAAGATCATCACAACACAACAACCTCGTAGACCCTATTCACCATGATTAATGAGGTAATTCACACACAATACATGCATAAAGAACTCAAAAGACACATTAGTTGTAATGAATATGTTAATAAAGACAAGGAATCACTAAGTCACTGAGAGGGTTATTAGAATAGACATTATTATCTTTAACTTGAACACAATGAACCACAATGTTATTTCTACAAATAAATCCTAGTGAACATATCTTGATTTATTTTTATTTTAATACTTAAATGAACCTCCTTATTATATAGAATAATGTAAATTGCCTTAAATGATAATAACAAAATATTTATTCATCTTAACAGGAAAATATCCACATGTGCATATGATGTGAAATTTTAAAAATTTATGTAATTTACTATGTCTAAGAAGAATATAAATATAAAAATAAAAATTAAATACATGCCAATTATCTTAGCTACAATTGAAAATATAAAATGTAAATATTAGTATGTTTAGTAATATGTATTAGATATCATTGAAATTTGAGAAACAAAGGCTTTTTTGTATCATACATCTTAATTGCATTCAATACATATCACTAAATATGGATCTAAGTGTTGTGTAATAATTATGCCTTCTAATAGGATATTTACTTATTTCCAATAAGATATGTTGTTATATTTAAGAGTCTAGATGTATCATTCCAATATAAGCCTAAATCTTAGTATTGCAAGCAATATATATTAGATATCATTCAAATTTGAGAAATAAATTATTATTAGTTTTATCATATAGTTTGATTACATTAAATACCTATCACTAAATATGGTTCTAAGTATTGTACAATAATTATCTATGCCTTTCAATAGGGTATATACTTATTTCAAATCATATAGATTTTTATATTTAAGATTCCAAATGTAAGAATATTGTGATGATATTTTGTAGCTACCTCATAATCAGATTGACCAAGATAATCCCAACCATTATGGATTACACATTGACCCTACCCACCCCAACCATCATCTTGGGTGTGGTAAATCACTTTTACTTAGAAAGGTAAATAGGGAGATAAAATCCAAGGCATCTAGGAATTTCACCAAATCAAAAATTGCATGAATAACTCAATTAATAGTTTATTGTAACTTAGACTATAACTAGTCATTTATTAATGGTTATTAATTATTATATCAAACTTTGGGTTATAAGATATTTTTAGCTTTAGAATATATATACATGTTTCTCATATTCTTAGACAGTCTTTTCCATTTAAGGACTTACAAATAAGATTTTGTTGAGGGTTTTACCCAACCTTATCTTTATGTTATACTTGTTATCTTGAATTGTATGTTCTTTTTGTGAGTTCATTCCATGCCTAGTGTTATTACTTCATATGTCAATATAGGCCTTGGATTAAAAATTATAATATGTTTACAACATTTTTTAATGCTTTATAAACTTGTTCATTATATGTGAACTTATTAAACCTTTGTATGATTTAACTTATCCTTCAAGTGGTTCATTACTTAAGACCTACATCTTGGCTCGATTGGTCACATTATATTTACCATAAAATGTCCTATAGTGAACTCACATATTTAGCAAGATGGGTTGTTTACAACCTCCAATAAAACCTTATTCATTACTTAGCAATATAAGGAATGGTTTAGACAAGTTTTTAATAACCTTTTCATTCACCTTACACATGATTAGTAACTCATATCCAACCTTTTATGAGTAATATATGGGTTTTTAGAGTACTACAAGCCTATCCATTATTCATCTTTAGGTCTTGGTGTATGGAAAAGTTATAAACCTCTTAAGCCAAACTTGTTCTTCTCATATCCTTTATTTTTCTTGAATCTCAATAAATATATTCATTAATATTAATAATCTAGGTTTAACCTAGAGTGTAACTACTTTCACACTTAACTTTAAACTTTGATAGTTACTAAACATATCTTTTAAATAGGTGAATGAAAATGTATATGCTTATTAATCATAGTTATATACCTTAGGTTTTAATATAGTGTGTCATCACAAATTAAACCTAGGATTCCTTATTAAGGTTTGATAATTATGCTTTCTCCTTGCTCGAAAACCCTTCCTTTCTCCTTCTTTCACTTAGTTGTCATATCTTCCTTTTTCTAGTATTTTTTATCTCTCTCCCATAAATACATATTTGAAAATAAACATACTAAAGACAACCATTATTGCTTATTTTTCATAGTTTTACATGAACTTATCAACACAATTTTCAAATTTTTCATGAATCCATCAATATAGGTTGAAAGGATTGGTCTTTGATTAATTTTATAAATAGTGCACTTCTAAATATTCTCCCATATTCCTTTTATCCTCTTATCCACTAATCCAAATTATTGTGAGAAACAAAAATGACCCTTATCTCCCATTGACTTCCTTTTGTACGTGCCTTATTGTGCTTTAACATTGCTATTTTGTGTTAGGGTTTTCTCCCACCCTTTCTTTTTAGCTTTATTTTTCTTTATGTAATATATATCCTAATTAGGTTTTAGTCAAAATCAAGTGCTAAGTATTGAGTTGTGTATTTTATGCCATTTCTTATTATTTTATAGACTTAATAATAAAAACTTTACTCTTCTTACCATATCAAAATTTTACTTTGGCCTTAGTCATTGAATCACTATGCTTTAATTAGCTTCAAGTTTTTATATAATGCACTAAAGGACTGACTTTAAAATATTTTTATTATTATTAAACATCACTATTAGGAATTTGAGCCAATTGTAGTTTCATGTGTATTGTTTTGTGTGTACAATAAATTTGTAGTTAATTTTATGTAAACTGATTTGTTCAAGTTTAATGATTCATGATTGAACCAAACAACTGGTTTTCATAAACACATGCATGTAAGATTGACATCTAATGGTGAACTAATGATCCTAGACTCTTTCTCTTTCCATGTTTATTATACTTTTTATTCTTCATGATTTTCCCATAGCCAATCCTATCTTTTGGTGTCCAATATTGGCACCTAAAAAACAACCCACACAACATCAATAATAATTCATCCAAAATTAATATAAAACCATTTATGAAATATAAATTGTTGAACATTCCACATAATATAAAAACAATAATAATGATAATGCATCATAATGTAATAACCTTATTGAATAAAAATTAATATTTTTAAACATACATTAATAGGAGAATGTCTCATTTTATTAATGAAATAATAACCATAAACTAAGTATTTCAAGTATAGTCTTGTTCCTTAATCACTTATCATAAAAACATGAGTATTTAAAATTTGGATATGACATCCTCCCCTTTGACTTGGAGATATCCTAGTTCCATTAAATTATAAAAAGTGAGTGTAGTTGCTATGAAATAGGATTTCATCCTCCCAAGTGGAACTCACTTCACTTAGCTAGTCTCATTGGACTAATACATACATCAAATATTTACTTCATAGTCTGATGTTACAATGAGCTATGATCCAAAATAGTTCCAACAAGATAGTCACTCCATCCTCCAATTATTATTTTGTATAATTTAAAACATGTGAAGGATCAAACACTTTTTAAGTATATATATAAGATAAATCCAAATTGGTTTCAACAAGATAATCACCCCCATCCTCTACCTATATTTTTTTCTAATTTAAAACATGTGAGGATCAAACACATACTTTATAAGTATATATATATGAAACACATTGTATATTTTTGAGACAAATTTTATAAGTGCCAACTTATACACAAAAAATATTATATTTTTAAAAATAACAAAGGGTCCAAAAAATCATCAAGCAAGTTTGGAAGCTTTTCCAAACTTAATGGAACTCTTATAAGGATGTATCCTTATAAATTCTCTATCTCTAACTTGAAACTCTCTAGCAGACCATTTTAAATATGCATAGTTATTTTTCCTATCTGAATTAGCCTTGAGATATTATTTAATGATATCAATTATTGACTCATGTTATTTAATTAATTCAAGTCTTATATTCACCCTATTTTTCAAGTATTCCCACCCATGGGGAATTCTACACTTTATTTAGTAAAGAGCCTCAAATGGTTCCATTTTCAATGAGGTATGATACATAATATTTTATGCAAATTCAACCAAAATGGATATATTATTCTCATTTATATTTTTGGTCCATTTTAGAGATTATGAGCATATCCTCTATCACTTGATTGAATTTCTTTATTTATCCATCTTTTTCTAGTTGATGTGTAGAATTGAAGTTAGTATTATAACAAAATTTGAAGTTAGGGTCTCCTAAAACTTAGAAGTAAACAACTTATCTCTATCAAATATTATTAACTCAAGAACTTTGTGAAGAAATTAAAACTCTCTAAAAAAATTATTTTCCAATGATGTGGGCATCATTAATGATATCATGGGATAAAGTGGGAAATTTTTGTTAGCTTTTACACTATTATAAGAATAGTACCATGAATTTTCATTGACTTTGATAGAACTAAAATGAAATCCATATAAATAATAGCCCATGTTTCCTTTTGAATGTTTTGAGGATATAGATGTCTTCTAGGATGTTTCAACTGAACCCACTAACATTTTAAGCACTTGGAAACAAATTGAGTCACACTTTTCTTCATCTCAAGATAGATATAAAATTATTTCATCTCATGTGTCATATATATGACACTAGGATGATAAAAATGAGGATAAAAATGGACCTCATACATGATTAGCTATCAATACTTATTCTCATGTGTCCTAAAAATATTTCCTTGAAACCTTATAAGGCCATTTTAATTAGTGGTATACCCAACATAAATTTTATGTATGGACACATGTGTAATTGCATGGTTTATTTATTTACAAAAAACATCCTTCCCTTGTTGTTTTGTTAGTTGTTTCCTTAGTTCATATCTAAGGTGATAAATGGTACTAAAATATTATTTTCTACTAAAGGCATCAACCACTTTATTTTATTTAACATTGACATAATTAATGTCAATATCATATTCATTGATTAATTATAATCACCTACATCATTAGGAATTAATATAGTCTTGAGTGTATAGATGTTCAAGAATATTATGATCTATCAATAATTTAAATGACTTACCTGATATAAAATGTCTCAAAATATTGATATCATGTATGGTTGTAGCAAATTTTAAGTCATGTGGTGGATAAATTTCTTCACTTGTATTCAATTTTCATGCCTCATATGCCAAAACTCTTTTATTTTGAGTCAAAACTCCATCTATTCCTTCCAATTATGCATTAGTAAATTATTTAAAATATCTATAGGGTCAAGAACTAGTAGACTTAGTGTTATTATGAGAATTTCCTTGAGCCTTTGTAAATATTATTCACATGTATAATTCCTTTTTTTTTAAATCCCTTTTACTGAAGAGAATTGATAAGATGAACTATCCTATAAAATTATTTCATAAGTTATAGATAATACTCAGTGAGGCCCATGAAACTTCACACCTGATACACATTGTTATGAATTAAAAACTCCTTAATTGACTTGATTTTTATATGATATATTATAATACCATACTTATATATGATATGTCCTAGGTAATAGATTTCATTCCTATATAAATATCACTTGGAGAACTTTTCAAAAAAATATGTTGTCGCAACCTTTTTAAAACCAAATTTACATGATGTTAATATTCATGTTATTTTTTTGAATAGACTAGGATTTTTTTAAGGAACATAAAAAAAATTAATCCATATAATCATAAAATAAAATTATTCATGAGTTCATAATAGTTGAAGGCACATTGTCTAGACCAAATGGAATAATAGTAAACTCGTAGTGGTTATACTATGTTTTAAAGCTTGTCTTGTGAACATCATCTTCCTTGATATACATATGATGGTACCTTGATATGAGATGAATTTTATAAAACAAATGTTCTCCTTTAATTTTTTCAAGAAAATATCATCAATACATAGCAAGGGATAATGATATTTATGCTTACTTTAATCAACATATGATAACCAATGCATAACCATAAGGTTCCATCTTTATTTTTAATAAACACAATAGGTGATACTCATAGTGAAACAATTGGCATTATTAAACCCTTATCCAAGGGATCTTGTAGATATGAAATATTCATCCTATAAGGATCCTTTAAATCTAGTGTAGATCCTGACAAAATATCTAAAGTGAAGTCAAATTCTCTTACTATAAGTAACTCTATAAATTCTTCTTAAAAAGCATCCTTGAACTCTTTTAAGATAGGTTAATATATAAAATTGGACTATAATTCATTATTTTTCACTTATACATAATATAATACACACCCTTTTCTTATTATATTTTTGATATGTAAGGATAAAATAATCATTGGGAATATTTTATTTTAAATTCCTTGATGGGCCAATAAATATCTCATATCATGCAAACATTGGAATCTCTTTTCAAAGTAGTTTAAGTAGGCATGATGTGCACATATTCATTCCATTCCTAGGATGATATCATATGATATTAATTTAGATAAGTGTATATTTAATAGATTCTTAAATAATCCTAAATATAGCTCCACTTTCTCTAATTACTTTGAGAAGGGATACTTTTTCCCCATTCTAAACTCTAATTTCCACACCTATCTCATTTTTTTGGTATAGTTTTACATTAAAAAATATCTTTTGGTGAAAATAAAACTATTTAAATACCTATAATCCATTAGCATTGATAAATAAAAACTAGAAATGATACCTTTAGTTTCTATCAGAGTAGCCTACATTTTCACTTGGTTATTATCAACTACTATAAAAAAAATTGTTTGGCCTCTTTATTATCATAGTACTCTAATAAATATTTATTGAAGTGAGATTTTTCATAAATACAACATCCTTGATCTATCCCACATTAACGTAAAATAAAATTAACTTATTGGCTTCTAAGGTAGGATTGGGGTTGCATGGGGGAGGTAGAGAGTTATTTTGAAACCCTTGAAATTATTTTCTTCCTCCTAGATTTCCTTTCAACTTGTTAGAAATAATCCAAATTTTCCACTTCTCTTCACAAATTATTTCCTTTTTATTCCCTTTATAAGTATATAGTTTTTATTTTGAGCTAATTTATTATTCATTTCTTGTACGTACTTCATTTGATAATTTTACCTTGATTCATCTATGTAAGTTGACTCTATAGTAATAGCCCAAGTCATTCTCTTGGTGAGATTCATGTCAATCATGATCATAAGTGTTGTCACTAGTATGCCTCCATTTACTTCAAAATGGATACACCTTATTTTGAATGAATTTAAAAAGTTAATTATTAATCTTACCTTATTAAAACTTTTTAAGTCAAACATGAGTATGAAATTAAAATTATTTTAGTAATAAATTTTGTGTCTATTTTATTCACATCATTGACTTGTTTGAAATTTATCTAATAATATTTTTATCACTTATTCATATGTATTCATAATTCACTAAAGGGTTAGCAGAGTGAAAAACATAAGTATAAGAGTTTAAATTTCACTATTTTTTCAAACTTTGATTAACATTCTTGCATCTATCATTAGGGTCTAAGTGTTTAATTTTCATGTTTATTTTATCCCATTCATAAATCTATACATTATATCACACAAAATTGGTATTAACACAAAAACATGAAAGGACACTCAAACACACTCCATGTTTCACATTTTATCTTACTCTTACCTCTCACAGTCATCACTAATTTTTCATTTTTAAATAGTTCACACTCTTAGGCACTTATAATTATTTATGCCTCTTTGTATCATTATTTATTTCAACATAAAAATCTAAATATTATGAAGTAGTGAGATGATTCCATATGTCATTATCCCACTCACTCATGTCTTTTCACTACTCACATATTTAAAATTAAACCCTTTTAAAGTGAAAATTTGTGTAATGGCATGATAAATCCATGTGGCATGATCCTACTCACTCAAAACCATGCATTTAATGGGTATAAAATTAGAATTTATGAGTGAGATATTAAAAATAAATAGTAACAAGACACACATCACATATTCATTCATAACAAAACTTATAGAGTTAAATGGTACATCACATATCTATAACAATGTGAAAGTATGAGGAAATGAGAATATGTTACATATATTAAGGGGTTATTGAATTCAGGATAACTTAGTATCATTTTGATAGATCCAAGGCATAGCATAAACATAGATTAATTGGACATTCTTGTGTGGCATTCAAAAGTGACATGGTGTTTTTATTAACTCACAATATGGTGTGAAATAAAAACATATTGATGGCTACTCCATCTCATTAAAATTTGTAAGAAAAGCACTAAAAGTAAAATTCTAAATGGATAAAATCATATGTTTGAGAAATATTTTTTAATTAATACACATGAACATAAAAATAAAGATTAGAATTTAATGAAGTTATATTCATTACCAAAATCTATGTTTGAGAGAAATCAATAGCCACATTTTTCATTTGTGAAATGCGTAGGATCTCTAGCACAATTATTTCATTATACAAAAACTTTATAACTTTTCAAAATATATCAAGCTCAAATATTACATTTCAATGGCATCTTATCTATTTTTATTTGGCACCCATAAAGTCTTCACAAATATATTCTTCAACCAAAATGAATTCACAATAGGTTTGAAACATTACAAGTAATTCTTTAAATGGTATAAGTGGTGAAATATATACCATAATAAGATATCCCCACTTCAATTGATGCATCATATAAAAATGACCTAATTACTCTAAAAAATCTAGACCTTCATTATGTCATATGCAAACTTGAGATATTATCATGTATTGACTTGCTCTATAATGTTTTTTACTAGAATAATGTATCACAATGATATGTTTCTCTCCTCAATAAATCATAATTATTTTTCACTCCTTGTTAGATTATCAACACAAGTATACTATAGGTTTCCACCACCAACCATAGTTTATAACCAAGTTGTGGCATTGAAATGGCTAAATATCCATAATATAATTTATTTGAGATTGGGTAGAAAATCTTGACCATTAGGTATAAAAATCCAATATTAATAAAATTCCCATTCAAAATTAGTCCAAGAATCAAGATGAAATTAATGAATAGATGGTTTGGTGCTTTAGACATTATTCATGTAGATAAAACATGGATTACCCTATTATCAATTATAGTAAATAATGGGTAGACACTTGTATTTTTGGAAACTATAGATTTTAACCTAACATAATGGATAATAAGAGTGTATCTAGGTAAAAAAATACATATGATGTCTTACATGGTTTAAGTCACTTGTGTTTCCATCATTTTTTAATCTTATCGATGATGGACCCTTTCTTTGGGTATTTTAGTTCATATGATGTTCTCTAAGTTGTATCTTTATAGGTTTATAATTTATATTGAGGAAATTTTAGAACATTGTTATTAACCAATTTATATGGATATCAAAAAAACCTAAATGTCAAGGCCCTTAGAAGAAATCAAAAGGTCACTTGTTAAGATAAGACCATTATCAGGGTTGAGGGCATAATGATTTCCCTTCTTACACTTTTTTTCTTAGTACCCAACAAGATTATTAAATAAAAAATTGAATATCAACATTTTAATGGTATATGATGGGAATTTAAAGAGAATAAATAGGCTCCTTGGCCCCTTATCCCATTTAGAATTAGAATAAATTATATTAAGGATTAGCCTACCTTATTAATAGTAGCAACACATAGATGTTCATTCAATTTTAATGGTCATAATCTTAGGATATGGGATCCTAAGGGGAGGGTGAAATAATATCTACATTCATTAAAATATTATGAGCATCAACTACATACACATTATTGGGTATATGTGAACATTTTGAATGATGAGGGTGTAGCACAAAAGTTTTAGAGAGTAAAGGTAACTTTTTCTCCTCTTAGGCAGTAATGAATACAAGTGGAAGAAATACCAAGGGGATTAATGTTGAGGTATGACTCATCATAAACAAATCCCTTGTTTAGGATGTAAGCATTACAAGGAACTCCACCTCCCTCAGTTTCTCAAATAATGATCTCACCTTAGTAATTCAATCCATTGTTTCTTTTTATATTGAACTTTTTTTTATACATCTATTATTTGGATTTTTATCTCTCAAGGGTATATTTATATCATTGTGAGCATAGGACCTATAGTCCTTCATTTTTTTAATCCACCTCCATCACCTTATATGCCTCATATATAGTATGTGCCACCTGAGATATCTAGTATAAACCTAAAATTATAATGTGAACTCCCTTTGCTCTTAAGAAACCTATTCAATTGATAAAGGTTTATATTAGGGTATGTTTTAAAGTTTTTTATTTTGTTCATTATTTTTCAAATACTCAATCTCTACCCAAGCCTATTTCCCCCAAAACTAATCCTATACCCATTGACATATCAATTACTTCTACAATAGTCACTACAAAGGCTCTAAATAGGTAAGTCCCTCTTCAAGGGAAATATGAGTCTTCTTAGTCCCAAGTATTATTTATAAAATACCTAATACTTATAGTGGATTTATTTATCATTAATTCTTCCTCCAAGGTTACCATCATGGTAGGGTTACCAAATATCATTAGTAGAGCCATTTCCAAACCTAAAGAGAATTCATAAAAGCAAAAATGGATGAATATCTCTTGCAATCCATTTTATAAATGAGGAAAATAATATCATTAAGGGACATGATGGAACGACCTTCCATCTCATCATCACAAAGCATCCCCACTTCCACTACATAATATATTATTACTTCTTCCACCCCACCTTCCACTTGTACTTAATTTATCCTCTTGGACCTTTCTTATGTTACTTCCTTATTCTATCCCAATCTATCCTTGTCAACCATTTCTATCACCCTCTTATTTATTTTTATATAACATTACCACAATAAGAATAGGAATGGATTTAAATTTTCTAGTTAGTCAAGTCCAAGAGATGGGGAATGATGATCATTTATGAGCCTAAAATTATATTTTAATTTAAATAAGCAAATGATATTTTTAAAAGAGTTACAAGAAGAAAAGTGATAAAATGGGAAACCCATACATTCTATGAGACAAAATATAATTTATTATCTACAAAAATAAAAATAAAAATAAAATTAATATTATGGTAAACCCATATTTTAAAAAATAACTTATGTAAGTAATTCAAGCTATTAATCAAGTAGAAGAGACTTTAGTTAAAGGAATGGCTTATCAAATGCATTGATTAGAGACTTAGATTAGGGTTGTAGTCCTTTACAATATATATATATTTTAATTTGAAAAGGCCCTAAAGTCATTTTATAAATTGTTATTCACCACTTTTGATTTAAAATATAACACCATGACTTTGATACAAAGGCTTAAAATGTATTAAGATAATCTTGTGCAACTAGAAGTCAGATTGCCTACTTTAGCCAAATCAGTTAATTAGGGTAGGTGTCCTCACCTTGGGATAATATATTTTATAGATATTAATTTAGTGTAGACACTGGATATTAATATTAATTTTTTTAAATAGGAATCAAATGATGAAATTTTTTCAATACTTAGAGCTATTAATAGTACTACAAATAAGATTTTATAATTACTCAAAGAAGCTGAGATGGATTTAGTATTTTTTTCCAATGGAAAATTAGTCCCACATATAAAATTAAATACTAATATTTCCCATTTGATGCTAATATTTAAATATAAAATCATATAGTCAAATAAATGTAGTAGTCAGGTTATCAAATTAGTCATGTATGCTAAATAAAAGGTTGAAATGGAAACTACAATCAAAGAAATTATGCACATAGCACTTGAAAACCATGAAGTATTATTAAGGGAATAAAAAGTTTTATTGAAGTAACCCACAGTGGATATATTCAAATTTGATAAAAAGTTCATTGAGGTGTCCCTTTCTATAAGGATTCAATCACAAATTCCAATTAGGATTTCAAGTCTAAGTAGTTCTTCAACTCTTAGTACTTCATCAGCACCAAGTACCATACAAGATCAAGTCGTCTTAAATTCTCCCAACACCCTTTAAAATTTGGATATCCTTCTTAAAGTGTATCAAATTAATTTGTGTTCTATAAAGGTCATATATTTACATGAATTGTGTCTTAATTCATTGTGACTCTATTAATTTGGATTATTTATATTCATTTATTTTGGCCTCTCAAAAGGAAAAGGATCTTGTCATAATTAATAAAATCTAAAAAATTCTCAAGAGAGTCCATGTGTGATTTATTTTTATTATCTTTCTCAATTTTATGGTATGCATGAATAATTTTAATTAAACAAGTTAATTTATGAGATTAGTTAATGATTTTGTTTTTCAAAAGTTTGATTGAGTTAATAACTATTCTATATATTTTTAATATAGAGGTATTGATTCAACCCTAATCATTGATTAGATGTGCACCATATAATTTATTATAAATTAGACATATTTTGAAGTTAATGTTGTGAAATTTATTTCCATAGAATCCATATTGTATCCAACTTGGTTTGAGTTATTACTAGCATATGCTAGGAATTAGTTTAAATTGCATAACCAATCTCACAAATTTTATTTTTTTAGGAGTTTATCCATTCTAACATAAAACATATTTTCTCTTATGCCTTACCTTTTCCTCCCCTTTTGATTTTTTTTAATTAGATCTACATCAATTAAGCGTAATTTCATATGTTATTAGGTCCATCTTAGGTTTTAGAGAGATTCAATTAAGCTTGAAACATCCTAACCTACCAAATATTTACAATCATTAGATAAATATATTATCTAATTTTTATTCCACTATGTGGTTATTTATTAAAACCACATACCTATAACTCATGCCTTGGAGTGTGTAGTCATTCATCCTAAAATTAGAGGTATTTATCCCATAAACTTGTTAGGTAGGTACAACTCACATCAAAAACAACCTTAAGCCCCAGTTTCAATTTAGTAATATTACTTTATTCATCCCTTATATAATCAACTTAGTGGAGAAGATCAAAGAATTTGGTGTTATTTATCCATGAATAAGTTTTTTTGTTGTAATAGTTGAAGTTTAGCATGTTTCCTTGCCCTATGGTTGGATAAGATATATATTATCTTGGAGTGATTTTTAATTTTTTTATAATTTATAGTTTCTTTTTTGTATCCTTTCATCTATTCCATATGGACCCATGATAATAAGACATCACTCTCCAAGTGGTATATGAAAAATGTGGGTTTGTATGTTTAATATGATATCATGTACATAAAAATTCTATTATAAACTAAATAACCAAGCCTAAATAGAGTCCCTAATTTATATTTTTATACCCTTATACCTTTTAAGAGGAGCCTTATTTTACTCTAAAAAAAATGTGTTCATTTATTGAACCACATGGTTCTTTTCTTCCAATAATTATCTTTTAGTTAAGTTGATTTTACATAAGGTTTGGATTTTGGTTTCCAAATAGTCATAAAATGTAATGTTAATATAAACAAGGAAAACATAAACCATTCATATCATCTTTCAATAAATACTTGAGTTTCGCATATAATATTATCATAACCTATTGCATTTTAATTATTTATAATTAATAATGGTATAGTTTGACTGAACTATATCGTATTATTCTTCCACTTAGGATAGTGCTTTGCACTTTGTAATTACATCTTAAATCTTAATCCAAATTTGGGTTATTTACACATTTATGGTCAAGTATATATGCAATAATTGATTGATACTTCTTCCACATGACTCATGTCATGTAGACTTCATGCACAAATTTATAACCCATTTAATATTTTTATCATAACCTAATAAACTAATCCATGTTATTTATTTACTCATAAATAATAATATAAAGTATTGTGAATTCAATATTTATATGTATAGTAACAAATAGTATACATAAAGTAATATCAATGAACATAATTTGATCATTTTTTATTATGTACATATAACTAAAATTCTTTTCAAGGTTAAGTATTGGATAAATAAAATAATCCATCATGACTTTGGTTCCAGCTTGTACCCTTTTATGTTAAATAATTTAACTCAACCATAGTACCAACATGTAAACCCTTGAAACAAGCATTATTTGACTTGATTTACAGGTCAATAAAAATACAAGATAAAATTCTTAAGTAACCTCAAAAAATCCACATATAATTTCATATAAATATAAATATTAATCATTGATCTCATATAAGGAGTAATAAAACATACAATGTGTATCATAGTATTTTTACCAGCATCTAGATGCTTGAAATTTTCATCAAGTTTACTTCCATAATAGATAACTTAATGAACCTATCCTTTTCTAATAAAACATTTATCTTATATCCTTAAATTTTGGGTTTAAGATTAAACATTATTGAACCAAATACCCATTCATTTTAGTTTAATGAACCCATCATTTTTTAATAAAATATTTAGATTATATCCTTAAATTTTGGGTTTAAGATTAAACATTATTTAACCAATACCCATTCATTTTAGTTTGGTTATTTATAGACTATACTAAGATGTAAGAATTCTAAAACTCCAAAAAATATATTCAAAAGCAGTATTCTCCATCAAAATATAATTTTTTACTATTAATATTTTACCAAAAAATGATTTAGTTCAATATGAAAATGTTAACAACTATAAGCATCTTATAATATTGCAATATAGAGTTATATATTTAAGCTTAACAACAAAGATATTGTTTATGAATAAAAGCAACAATACTTTTGGACATAATAACATAACCCATTTATAATGATTTAAATAATTTAAATATTACTATGGACATTATCACCTTTCATTTGAAAATAATGAATGACAATGTTTTATATACAAATTAATCCCTAATCAAAATAAATTTCTTGCTATTTAGAATATTACATAAATGAATTTCCTTCTCATATAGATTGATTAAAACTACATTTAACAACAATAAATAAATATTTTATTCATCTTAATAGGAAAATATATACACATTCATATGAAGTGAACTTTTAAAAATGTATGAAATGTCTTCTATCTAATTATAAGCTATATACAAAACATAAAAATTGATACATGCCAATTTCCTTGGATGCAACTAAAAAATATCAACATGAAGCATACTATGCTAAAAAATACATATTATATATCATTCACATTTAAAAAACAAGGGATTATTATTTGTATTATATAACTTTATGACACTCAATACCTATCACCAAACATGGTTCTAAGTATTGAACAAGAATTATATAGTCATTTCAACATAAATGTACTTCTTTATAGTAAGAGATGTTTTTATACTCAAAAGTATATATGTTAGAATCTTGTAAAGACATTTATTATAAACCTTGTATCAAAATTTTCCAAGATAATTCCAAACATCAATGTATTTTTCATTAGCCCTGCCCAGCCAATCATCAACTTGGGTTTGGTAAATCACTTGTACTTGGAAAGTTAAATAAGGAGAGAGAATATAAGGAATATAGGAGTTTCAATAGAACTCAACTTGCATGCATATTTTGATTACTATTATTTTTACAACTTGGACTATAACCAATCATTTATTAACAATTATTTATTCTTCTATGAATATTTGGGTTATATAATATTTTTAAATTTAGCATTTATACTTATTGCTCATATTCCCAAATAGTCTTTTCTATTTAAGGACTTAAAAATAATATTTTATTACAATTCATAAACAACCTTACCTTTATTTTTTACCTGTTATCTTAAATTATATCTTCTTATTTTGAGTTCATTCCATGCCTTGTAGCCTTACTTCATGTGATAATATAGGCCTTATAATAACAAATATAGACTATTCCCAACGTTTATTAATGTTTGATAAACTTGTTCAATGTTTTTGAACTTATTAAAAAAAATAGGCTTTATCTTATCCTTCGAGTGGTTCTTTACTTAAGACCTAAATCTTGGCCTAATTGTTCTCATTATCTTTGCCACAATGTGTCTTATAAATAAAACATATATTTAGAAAGATGGGTTATTTACAACCCATTAAATAACCTTATTAGTTCCTTATTGTACATATAATTTAGGTTTTAACCTATACCATTATTAACAATGGTTTGAAAAATCTACTTTCATTGGGTATTTAGTAATGTGAGGATGTATTTAGATAGGTTTTTACAACCTTGTCATTCACCTTCTACATGAGTAGTAACTTATAGACAAAAAATTATGGGAAAGATATGGGTCTTTAGTATACTATAGGCCCATCCCTTATTCATATTTATGTCTCTATTTATGGAAATATTATAAACCTCCTAGGAATTTTTTTTAATTCTCATAGCATTTTAGTTTTTTGAATCTCTACAACTAGATTCATTAATATTAATAGTTTGGGTTTACCTTAGAGTGCAATTAATTATACACTAACATTTAAACTCTAACTCTTAATATAAATTTTATTTAATTATGTGAACAAATGCATAGATGCATATTAAACATGTTTATATGTATTAAGTTTTAATCTAGTATGTCTTCAAGTAGAAGACTTGATCTCCCTTGTTGGCGTGTTATACCTATAACCATACAAGTTTAATTTGACCTAGTCACATTAACATTATGACAAATGTATATAATATTAGGGTCTATTGTACTTTGAAAACACCCAAAAAAAGCATTAAAACTCAAATTTAATTCACACTTATAGTGTCATTTAAATCTTTCATTTTATTCAAAATTGTAATTATGATACTTAAAAATAATTAATTCAAACTTGCTCAATAACATTATTTTGTCCTTGCTCAAAAATCATTCTTTTATCCTTCTCACTCTCATCACTCCTTTCTTTCTTTTACCAATATTTTATGTGTCTCTTAAAAAAATATAGTTTACATATTTATTTTTGAATACCAATAAAGAAAAAAATATCCATAACTACCTATTTTCACATTTATATATGAAATTCTCAAAAAATTATGCAAATTTTACATGAACCCATCAATTTAAGGTGAAATGATTAGTCTTTGACTAATTTTATAACCAAACCAATATTAAATATTTTCCTATATTCATTCTACCCTATCATCCACCAATCCAAATTATTTTGAAAAATAAACAAAACCCTAAACTCTCATTAACTTCATTTTGAATGTCCCTTACCATTTTTTAATGTGGCTAAATTGGGTTAGGGTTTTCTATCACCCTTCTTTTTTAACTTTATTTACCTTCATTCAATATAGATCCCAATTAATCTATAATAAAAGTCTTTGGGTATGGATTTTATGCCCCCATTTTATTACGATATATACTTAAATATTTAAACTCTACTCTTATTACCATACCAAACTTATCCTTTGGGCTTAGTCATTGAATCAATGACATCAAATAGCTTTAAGTCTTTAAGTGGTGCACTAAATGACAAAATTTGTATGTTTTTTTAAATTATAAAACATCACTATTATGAATTTGAACCAAGTGTAAATTCGTTTTCATTTTGATATGTATAAAAGCACTTCGCTATCAATTCTATATATAAAAATATTTAAGGTTATTGATTGATGATTGAACCAAACAATTAGTTTTCACTAACACATACATGTAGGTTTTATAGTTAATGGTCAAATAAGTGTTTTACATTCACTCTCTTTCCCTATTTACTTTATATTTCTCCCCTATGATTTTATTGTAACCAATCCTAGTTTTTGATGGCCAATACAAGCATCTATAAAATAGTCCACATAACATCATCAACACCTAATCTAAAAGTAATACAAAACCATAAATGCAATAAATAATCTATTTAACATTCTAAAACATATAAAAATAGTAATAATGATAATGCATCATATTTTAATAATTGAATTGAATAACAATTAATATTTTTAAACATGAGTTCAAAATATAATGTGTCATATGATCAATAACATAAAATTATCTTGCACGCACGTCCAGCTGAGGGTTTGAAATCTTGCGCACGCCCGGCCGTCAAAGCCATGGCGAAGGGCGCACGCAGGGACTTCCAGGCATGGATGGTGTAGTGAGGTGTGGGCAGTGATGGAGTGTGGCCACTGTGCTCTATTATCACAGGGTTTTTCAGAGGAGGGTTGGGGGTTTGTGTCTTTGCGGCCCCTTCATTCCCTTCTTTGTATGTGTATGTGTGGCACTGTAAAGTTTATTTCTTTTTGTGTGGATTTATTTTTTACCTCGATTTCCCATTTTGTGGCCACCGTGCTGACCAATACCCTGTCCTAAGCGGATCGGTGATTTCTTTGGTGATATTTTGTATGCCATGGTGGCAAGTCCTCTGTGCAGAGGGGGTGATCTTGTAGATGTATGGGTGGTTGGAAAGGGCAGTGGTGGTGATGGATTCGGGGGTTTGTTGGTGGTGCTGTCTATTTTGGGCAGTGCATTTTTTTTGTGGAACGCAGGCAGAAATGAAAATCCTTTTTTGCATGATGGGAGAAACTTTATTTCCTTATTTGGAATGTCAAAACTAGCGCGTGGAGAGGAGGAGGCCACTGAGATATTTGACCAGCACGTGTGGTGAGGGTTCAGCTACAGGGAATGCCTGGTAAGGATCCCTGTGGTGGTAGTTATGGTGATGATAGCAGATTAGGAGGAGCTCTATTTCTACTGTTACCCCAGGGTTAAGTTTGAAGATAAGTTTTGTAGGGGTGGTTACCAAATCTGGTTATTCACCATCACCTTCTGTCTATGGGGTTGTGGCTCATGTAGAAGTGTTTCTAGACATCTTTGATGAAATTTTAATTGCCAAGGTGGTGATTCCTCTGAGTTCAGCAGAGGGGGAGAATGGGTAGATGATCGGGTGGGTGGATTGGGCGATGGCAGTGCTGGTTCTGGGGATTGTTTCATTGAATGTTTGGTTGGGGTAGGGGATAGAGGGTAGACATTCATGCAGCTCCCTTAAACTCTTCCTCATGTTTACGTGGCATTGTAATGTGTAGATCTATTATTGCATGGTTTTTTTAAGGTTACAGGTCCCTGTAAAACCTGGATTCTTGTTTCAGGTCGTTGAGCCTGGTTTTCTTGTTTAGGTATTAGGTCCTTGTAAAACCTGGGGAGCTTTTACTGGTTTATTTTGTCGGTTTCAGGTCCATGTAAAACCTAGTTTAGTTACTATTTTTCAGTGGGTTTGCCTGTTTAGGCGGTTTGTATTGCTTTATCTTTTTTGATCTATAAAGGGTTTCGGGGCCCCTTCAAAACCTATTTTTACCTTAATCTAAAACATAAAATTATCAACTAAATATTCTTAGTACAACTTTGTGTCTACTTATCATAATAAAAATTGATTCTAAAAAATTGTGATATGACACTTATAAGACCATAGTAATTCTTTTGAAATTTTTGAAATGCATTCACTTTATCAATTTTTTCTTCAAGCTCATTGGGATCATTAAATGGAAATCCATTATTTTAAATGAATATGGTGGTGCTAGTATTTGAGGAATTAGGATAATTTTTTTACTTGGTATAACCTCAATTTTTTTCATTTATTTTTAATACCTTAAATTTTAGATATAATTCTAGATAGTCCAACTCACCATGTTGATAATTTGTGAACTTAACACCTATTGAGCATAATTTATATAATTCTAACAAAGCCAACTCACAAAATTTTATCTCAAGTAACTTATTATTTAAGGAGTTCTTGTTATTTGGTTCTTGATTTTTATACTAGTTATTATCATTCTAAATATATTTATTCCTTTAGTAATTTATTTAAGATGCATGACTATAATTACTTACTTATTTTTTTAGGTTCAATAAATCCACACTCAATTTTTGTGCCATCCTTTGGATACTATCTAATTCAATTTTATTTGAGATTCTATTTAATGTTTTAAAAAGAAAATAATATTAGTAATAAAACCTTTATTCATTTTGGGTTGTGTCATATTTGAGTGATTTTTACCTACTTTTATTACATGTTGATTTAGATAAATTATTTTCAACTATAGTGGATTAATTAGTATTTTTTGTTTAGTTGATGGAGATTGAGAAACATTAATGTGTGGAATATGAAGATGATTATATTCTTAAGGCTTTAAGGCATCAATTGATGGTCTACCCTAATGTCTTCAATATAGTATAAATAAATAGGGTCTAGTTTAGTTTCTGTTTTGATAAAAATGGTAATAATTAGGTCAAGGGTATTCATATACATTTTCAATTAAAAAAAAGTATTATGTTTGTACATAGGAATTACCTAACTATACATCTATTGAAATATTATGTTAAAATTCCTTATGGGTTTTTTTAGTTCCTTATCAATACTATATAATTGTTTATTTATGATTATTTTGTTGATAATTTGGAAAAATTAGGGTATGAATGTATCTTCTATATATTTATTAGTGGTGATAGAACTAGTAGTTAAGTTTAAAAACTAGTGATATGCAAAATATTCCAAGGTGAATTAAAAAACCACAAATACAACATTTTCATGTTTTATATTAATAAGCATGAGATCTTATTTAAAGGAAATAACATGTTATTCAAAATTCATACTTCCATCATGTCTATAGGTATTTATTTTAATTTTTGGGTAATTTATGGATGTCTCTAGTGATAATAATAGGTTTTCTTATTAACCATGGTTGATCCTTTGGAATTTAGACAGGTTGTTACTAGACTATGATAATATCAACCATAAGTTAATATTTTTTATTTAAATTTGAAATTTAATTTCCTTTTTGCATCATTTTATAATTAGGGTTTCCTATGATGTTCTATGGGTTTTCTAAAAAAACCACCGTGTCTAAAATAGACATAGTAGGACATTGGGTAGACTCCAAATTTCCCTCCTTATAACACTAGCTTATGTTGATGCATGATTTGTCACATAATACACTAATGGGTCTACACCCTCTCATTTTGTGGAAACATTGTTTGTGATCCCAAATAAAGAGTTACAATTTTGGTCACTAGCAATACTATTATAAGATTCAAGTTTACATAAGATTTAGATAATAACAACTTAATGAAGTTTTTTAATCATAATATTGTAAATTATTCTTTAATATCATTATCAAAAAAATATCCTATAAAATAGAATAAATTAGGGAAGTTATTTTTTTCAAAAATAACAATAGGGTGAGTAAGGTAAGGAATAAAGGAACTTGAATAAAATTATATATCTATACTCAACTTGAATAAAAATATATATCTATACTCAATTAAAATCCCAAATTGAATCTTGAATCAATATCAAAACAAATAATTGATGGTATTAGTGAAACTCAAATGTAATTAGACCCAGTAAAATAAAATTTATCATGTATGAATCCATAATAATTTCCTAAGAATTGAATATCATAACACACTCAACTTCAAATTGATTAGATCTTAAAATACATACTTTATGGACAAGATAAAACAACATTACACATGTTAACCTTCCTTCACAAAGAAAGCATATGAAGTATCAAATATGTATTAAATAACAAATGTAACATTACTTAAACATTTATGTGATGATAAAATTCCCTTAAATAACATGAAAAAAATAACATAATAATATTAAAAAATAATAATCATCAATTCAAACTTAATAAAAAGTGTTATTTATAAAATTTCCTAGTGGTGGGCATAGCTTCATTGAAATAAAATTTAAAATAACCTAAAAAATAATAAATACCAACTAACATAATTTTCATAACACTAAGGAATCATTTACCACTTTAGTAAACTTCTATGCACAACATATGATATCTCAAACATAGCTGTTGACTCATCATAACATCAATGTAACCTAGTACAATAATAAGTCCTAGTTGATTTACACTATGATGATGATCATGTAGCATCTAAGCTAAGGCCATGTCATATCTAACTTTTTATTGATGTCTTGAAGTGATTAAGTGATAAATTTTTAGATAAATGTGTCCTATCAACCCATTTTATTTATTTTGTAATAAAATATAATGAATTTTCATCCTCTCATTTTGAACATCCTTTGATTTTTCTTAAAAGAAACCATAAAATAATTTCCCACCCATATTAAATTCAACCTTGGATAACTAGATGTTATCCCTTTTCTTAATCTGAGCTAAGCCTAAAGAAACATACATATTTTTAATTTTTTGGGTGAGGAATTTGAAGACCATGGTTGACTATACCAAATTTCCTTTAATGGTAGACACCATGTTATTGAATTATTTAATAAATACACCATGTAAATTCATCTTTAAATTAAATAATAAGGGCACATTAGTTAATCAACCTTATTGGGTAGTCTATCATGTGATATTAATCTTTCCATTTATTTGTATGACTTTCCCAATCTACTTCTATGAAATCATCTAAGATTTATAGTTGTTTTTTAACTTGTGTTTATATATCAAATAACATATAAAAATAAAACTTTATTCTGTTTATCATAGTAGGTAAAATTATGACCTATGCATTATTATTTTATTATCTAAACTCTTCCTATGCATCATAATTTCATGCTGGTGAAATGTCTTGAGGATTATATAATGGATATGAGATCAGTCTTATTTTATTTATGCTCTCTAACCCTCACTTTTGATGCCTAAAACATGTATTATTTAGTTTTTAGGGTCAAAAGGCATCCTCCTACACTTACCTAATGTGTATCCACTCATTTTAACTTCTTTTTCTTCTTCTAATATGTCATTTTGCTTTTAATTCCTCAATAGTCATAATGTTAACATTATTAAGTTTTAGAGACTCAATTTGCATCATTTTCATCCATGCAGATTTTTTGATTTTTGATTGTAAGTGAATTCTTAGGAACTATTTTGGATTGCTTATTTTTTAAAGTAAAACTAAGGGAAATTTTGAATTTGGAATCTAGTGTGATAGGATCAATTTTTTTGAGATAACACTATCATGTGGGATTGTATTTACCAATGTAATAGAAGAACAGAATTTATAATTACACTCCTCTACATATATATTATCACTTGATGACACATTTTTTACAAATGGGATGATAATAGGTGAAGTGGTAACTAAATGTTCCTAGTAATTGTGGAAGTAGTTATAAAAATAGGAAGATTTGTGGTAAATGAGGTCCTTACAATGGATATAATGGGAATTATAAGTGTGATATAAAATGATAATGAAATTGTAGATACTAATAAAATATGTGAAATTATTATTTTAGTTATAAAAAAAATGTGGTTTTAATGAAAACATTTTAAACTTGTGAAACCAAAACCATAGGAGCAGTACTTGGAGCAAGAAACATTAAAAAAATGTTTAAACATAAAATATAGATTGAGGAATATAGGGTTAAAGGGGGAAAATATATCTTATGTAAAAAGTGTGGTAAATTATTTATATAAAAAGCCAATTAATTTACAAACTTAAATAAACAATATTTTGAATTTAAATACTGAAATATAATAAAAATAGTAAGTACAAACAATGATTGATATTATAATAAATGGAAAATAATGGTACTTAGCTAGATTACTATGTGCATTTAGATCTAATATGGAACAAGATGTAAATAGACTAGATCTATATTCTAGATTAGTCATCATATTCTATAAATTTGACATTTGTGACCTCAAACACTTGCGTCAACCTTACGTGGTTATGTCAACACTTCTATCTAACCTAGACATAAGTGTCTTGTATGAAATATCTATTAGATATAGATGAAACCACCTAGAATGTTCTAGGTTTTATGTCACCTTCACTATGATATGCTCAGATTAGACTCTCACTCCTTAGCAAATAGAAAAACCCTAATTCTTCATCTTCATAGTGACTATGTTAAAATAGGTTAGTGGGCTTATAATGTCAAGTTAACCCTAAATACCCATCTATCAATGTGTGATACTTATGTAGCCACTACTCTGAAGAGGGCCTTAAAATCATGTAGTTCTCCCCTACGTTTGGGCCTGTGTGTGCATAAGGATGCAATATATAATAAGGAAGTACAATAATGACCTAGCTTGTAACTTGGAAAATATGTCTCATGGGATACTCCTTTAGTACTTGGAAATAATTGTAGATAGGGGATATTTTCTCATGTGAATGCTTGATTGAATTTTTTTGGTAAGTTATGTTGTGAGTTATTTAGTTTGTGTTAGGTTTTTGCTAGGTGATGAATGAATGACAATTGATCATGCATATATATCAATCCTTTTAGATAATATCCCACATTAAAGAACTTATGTTATTCATATGGATACATTTCATTTAAAAATTAGATAAATTTATGGCATTTGACACTTATGTCAAGATAGGACACTTGCATTGACATAGGCGTCTTACTAGGATGCAAGTGTTCGGGTAGCCAAAAAATAAACACAGGTCCAAAACTTGTAGGAATAAAGATAAGCAATTTTATAACATTATGAGAATGATAGAAGGTATAAGTCATCATCGTAACATTGTTTACACTAAGATATAAGTTATAATCACATAGAGATAGTATACATGAGCCTTTAATTAGTGGGAAAGGTCTAGAACTAAGAGAAAAAACTAAGGTATGTATTTTCCAAGTGTATAAGACTAAGGTGATTTATAATTCATAAATAGTGTCTATGTTATCCCTCCCACTTTAATCTAGTAATGAAATTGATAGTTTAAATAAAAAATTAATGCATACCTAGGTGTGTATAACACACTTTGCCTTTATGTGAGCCCAACTTGTGTGCTTTATTATTGGTTAGCCTATAATAAAGAACTTGTTATAATATATAATCAGTGCATATATTATAAAATTTTAATCATTCAAATGATTGAAATAGAAAGACCAAGGTTTAAGAGTATACATGTGTATTAATGCAACCACCTTGCCTTTTGGCAACCTGATTTGAAAATATGTATCATTATGAACCATTAGATCTAATATTAGGATAAATATATAAATTGCATAAACATATAAATATTGGAGGAAAATACCTTTAACCTTAGATATAATGGTGATTTACTACCTAATAGTTGAGATTATCCCAATCATGTAAACCAATCATACTTATAACCCGGTGAGCATGAGTTGATCCAAGTCAACCCATGTTATAAATCAAGTGAGGTTGGATGATTTTATCAAATCCAACATATAAAATTGGAAATATTGAGTGATTTATTCACCTCAACCAAACCTAAAGTGAACAAACTATGTAGTAGATTAGCTCAATAATAATCTGTAATAGTAGAACCTAGTGAGTTAAAGTCTATAGAAGTATTTTGAAATATGAAATGGATTTTGATTTTGAAATTTAGGTGCCTTTTACATATCATATGCACATGATATATGTCTCATGATAAAACCTCTACATAGTAAAGGTACCAATGTATAGAGTTATGCCACAACTATGTATCTGAATCATATAATAAGAAATTTTAGCTAATTTGAAAAATGTGTAATTATGGAGAACATGTTTCCATAACATTACCCCACTACAATATGAAACTAAAAATTGGTATAGATTTGGATAATGTTTTTCCATAACATGCTTCCACTGTATATCTAAATTTGTGAACTATGAAAAATGTGGAGAACATGTTTTGATAACATGCCCCCACTATATATCTGAAATTGGTGAACCATGAAAAATATGAAATCCATGTCTTTATGACATTCCCCAGCTAATATTCCCCTTTTTAAGGTGAGGGGAAGTATAAAATGGTAATTACCTTACCTCAAAAGGATATGATAATCATTTTAGCTATGAACATATCATGTAGTATATAGGATAAACATGTCTAGTAGATATATCATTTAAGCATGTAGAATGTGAACATATCAAGCCCTAAAATGAATGATATAGATCATGGAAATATATAGATAATAATAATAAAATATAAATAAACAATAAATCACATACACAATAGTAATCAAAATACAATGGTCTAATGATACCTCAAATAATGATTCATAAAACAGGTAGATTTCCTTCTCTAAAAATTCTACTTATTGGAATCTTATAGATGGATTAGTTTTAACATCAAAATTCAACTCCAAAAATATAATAAATTGAAAATAATGAAATGCAAGTAATAATAAACACTTCACATAAGTTGATAATGGAGTTTAGTAGATGCTTATGTCTCTGGGTTCTCTAAATGACAAACTGATTCATTATAAAAATTTATTTGCAAGTAAAAATTTGAAACCTACAAAACTATAATGAATATGTCATGAAATCAAGTTCCAATCAGTACTGTAAAGACCCAGATGGGTCTTGGAAGGCTTAAACAATGTTTCAACATGGCTTCCCTTCACACCTTCTTGTTGACTTTTCCTTTGTTGCATGGCCTCTAAGAGCCTCTACACAGAGCTAAGTCAGAATAGGTGTCAACATAAAATCAAGTACCAATCAATCCTACAAAGACCCAAACTAGTATTGGAAGGATTTCACAATGTTTTGGCATGGCCTCCTTGATTTAAACCTTCCTATTGACTTCCTCTTTTTTGCATGGCCTCTAAGAGCCTCTAAATAAAGTTAAGTTGGAATAGGCATCAGTCATCAACTTTGTAAATGATATTTCTCCATGGCCTCTAAGTAGTGTTAATTCATCTAATATAACTATTATTAAAATGCTTAGATTAATAACACCCTATGAATAATATATAATTAGAGGTTTTGTAGTCCCATACAATGCTCCAAAAAAACTATTTTACTCTTTTCCCAAGATTCGAGTAATAAACACCATAATTAGAATTTATAAGCCATTACAAAGCAATAATAATAGTAATAAAAATTCAAATGTCTTTTAATACACTTAGAATGCCTTCACAATCTCACTTAAGGCTTGAAAATTTTAATTAAGCTTGAATTCCTTTGCATGAATTAGGCTTGAGTGGCATGAGTGTGAATTCCTAAAATTCCAATCAAGTTCTCCTTCCTCAAATGAACCTCCACCCCCTTTATATAATTGTGGATGGTCAAATGTTTGAGGTTTAGATAGTAATCCCTTTACAATATTTTTAGGATTTAACATTATCCTCTCACTTATCCCATATATATGGGATTCACCATTATCTATGCCTTTAAATAAGACTCATATTTGGGATGAAGGAAAATATAATTTATTTATTTATTTTAATGCTCCACATTTTTACTAGTCTATGCCATGTGTCACCTACAAAATTTTCCACATATCCCATGCTAATTTTTCCATGTGCCAACATTTAATTGGTCCATGTTTCTATGTCATCACTTTTGCTAGGTTTGACCACAAATTTGACTGGCCATAACTTTTGCATATGAACTTATAATTGGTACATTCAAAATGTTTCAAAAAGCTTGTGATAAGTTATATGCCATGGAACTAGTTTAGAAATATTCTAAAACCATAATTTTTTTAGTTTGACTAGATTTGACTATTTATTGACAAAACTTTAAACAATGATAATTGGAACATCTAATGTCCATTTTTTTCATTCCAATAGCTACCAAAAATCTCTTGATTAGATCTACAAGATAGACCATGTTTAAATTAAACTAGGTAAAATCTTAAAATATCCTCCAGATCATGCCTCCCCACTGAGAAGGCTTTTGTTCCACTAAAATCTAAAACATTTATTTTCTCAGTATTGGATTTGGTTCTTTGAAATGCCTCATGGAGATCTCTGAAGTGGACTCTATGGCCTCTCAAAATGCTATTTTGATATGGATAGGATACCCCATTCCTTTCCTATGTAAAATCATCAATTCGCTATAAGCACAACATCACACAAAATGATCAGTTTGAAAAATACATCTCAATGTCAAAGAGACAAGTGTTTGACTAATTTGGTGATATACCAATGAATAAGCTATCCTATATAGTGTGGGGATATCATAATTTTTATATACCACTAGTTGCATTTCCAAAATGGTAAACTACCTATAATTGAAAAATATCACTTAGTATAACTATAGACAAAATGTTGCCCATGTATGGGTCTTGAACTACAACCTACACATTTTATCATCAAATGCAATTTCATAAAAATAGTTACTTTAATTGCAAGTATCAAATAGGTACACTGAACATGTCCCAAATAACATGCATATACTGTTGTCAACTTCACAATGGAGTTAATTAAAATGTGAGAAAAATCAAGCATGATAAACTTGTCACAAGATTATACTCATTTGGTTACTCCAAAATTATTAAAAGATAAAAACATGAACTAATTTTCCTTTCATCAATCATCAAAAATCCCAAAGATGCTTTGAAAATTTTTCATGTTAATCTAAAATTCCAACTATGCAAACATAAAACTAAGGAAATGTTTACCAACCCATTTCATTGGATTATCCCATTTAGGTGGTTTTATTTCATCAGTAGATACCTGAGTTGACTCATAAATTGGTGGTGGATTAAGAACTTCATTTACCTTTGCAATAGGTCTGTATTCCATCTTTGTCTTACTATTTTGAGATGGATGAAGTCTCAAACACTTCTCAACCTGAAGCCCATTCACATGACAATGAGCACAAAAGTTCCTTTTGGCCTCTTTAGTAGATGAAGAATCACATTTTCCATTTCTTTCCTTTAGTACCTACCTTGTTTCTAATAAAAGGCATCAACTTGTTTAGCAATAGGTTTCTCTTCTAATAACTAGCAATAGAATGGTTGCTTAAGACATAAAAAGTATAAGGAAAAACATGCCATATTTTTTGTATGTCATATCCATATTTTTTATACTAAAAGAGAGGATTAAAAATTTTAGAATTTAAACAATTTTGTCTAGTACTATGCTTAGTGTAAGAAAAAGGAGGTGGAATTTCAATACCTCTTCTAGTCATTTGTTTACACCTTTCATCATCCTGTTATGATTACTTGTTCCTCTACATGGAGGAATTATACTATGCCAGTGGTGTAAGCTCAAGGCTATTAAAATGTTATTTTCCTTCAATGGATTTAAAACTCTCTTTAATTTCCATTTTCTCGTTAACATAACCCAAACCTACAAAACAAGGATGATCCTCGACCTATATTGGGTTAGTAATACCTTGGCTATTCTTGTTAAGACCCCTTCCATCAAAACCCATTTTAAATAATCATTTCAAGCTAATACCTCTGGTGTGTTTCTCAAAATCACCAAAAACTTCATTAGAAACTAACTGGGAGGAAGTGCTACATGGTGAACTTATAGTGCAATCATTTGTTATGGTCTTTGCATTTGTGGTGGAAGGTAACTCCTTCTGTTCACTACTCTACAACTATGCCAAGAGCTCATCCTTGGTTTGTAAATCAACTTTCAAGCATTTTACCTCCTCTTTTAAGGAGTGAAACTTGGATCTCAAAAAAGTATTATCATCCTAGATCTATTGATTGAATGCTTCAAGATCTTCAATCCTTTCAGACTTCAAGGCTTTGCCCATGGTTTCTTACTCTTTTAAACAACATGTATCTCCAATAACTACACACTACACTAGAAGATTAAAAAATTCCAAAATGTCTACAAGTAATCAAAATTGATATTAATAGGATACAAAATTAGAATAAAATCCTTCATTCAAACTATTCTAATACCAAAATTATCCATAAAATAGGTAGATTTCATACTCTAAAATTTTTCCTTATTGGATCTTTATAAATGAATTAGTTTTAATGCCAAAATTATAATCAACTAAAAATGATGCAATATAAGTAATAATAAACACTGTACACAAGTTTATAATGGAGTTTGATAAATGCCTTCATCTACAAGTTTTATAAATGATAAACTGAATCATTATAAAAATCTATTTGTAAGTACAAATTTAAAACTTACAAAACTATAATGAATCCATCATGAACTCAAGTGCTAGTTAGCCCTATAGAGACCCAAACTAGTCTTGGAAGGCTTGCACAATGTTCTAACATGGCCTTCCTATTGACTTCTCCTCTATTTCATGGCCTCCAAGAGCCTCTACATAAATCTAAGTTAGAATAGGCATCAAAACAAACTCAAGTGCCAATTGGCCCTATAGAGACCCAGACTTGTCTTTGAAGGCTTGCATAGTGTTCCAACATGGCTTCCCTACTTCACACCTTCCTATTGAATTTTTATCTACTATATGGTCTCTAAGATCCACTACATAGATATAAGTTGGAATAGGCATCAGTCATCAACTTCATAATATGATCCTTCTTTGTGGCCTCTAAGTGGTGCTAACTCTTCTATTAGAGTTATAATTACAATACTCAAATTAATAACACCTTATGAATAATATAGAATTAGATCTTTCATATTCCTTTAAAATGCTCCTCTAATGCTCCAAAAAAAACCCTCTACTCTTTTCCTGAGTTTTGAGTAATAAACACCAAAATTAGGATTTATAAGCCTTTACAGAGCAATAATAATATTAAGAAAAATATAAATGTCTTTTAATACACTTAGAATTCCTTCATAATCTTGATTAAGTCTTGAAAATTTTAACTAAGATCAAATTCTTTTACATGAATTAGGCTTGAGTGGCATGAGTGTGAATTCTTATAATTCTAATCAAGTTCTCCTTCCTCAAATGAGCCTCCATCCCCTTTATATACTTGTGGAGGGTCCACTTTTTGAGGTTTGGAAAGTAATCCTTTTACAATATTTATGGTATTTAATATTATACCCCCACTTATCCCATCTATATGGGATTCACCATTATCTATGCCTTTAAATAAGGCTCATATGTGGGATGGAGGAAAATATAATTTATTTATTTATTTTAATGATCCACATTTTGAATAGTCTATGGAATGTGCCACCTAAATGTTTTTACACATGTCCCATGCTAATTTGTCTATGTTTCATCATTTAATTGGTCCATGTTGCCATGTCATCACTTTTACCAAGTTTGACCATAAATTTAACTGGCTATAACTTTCACATATGAACTTAGAATTGGTCATTTGAAATGTGTTGAAAAGCTTGTGATGAGTTCTATGCCATGAAACTAGTTAAGAAACATTTCAAGACCATTATTTTTTCTATTTTGACCACCTTTGACTATATATTGACCAAACTTTGACCAATGATAATTAGAGCATATGATGTCCATTTTTGCATTCCAATAGTTGCTAGAAATCTCTTGATAAGCTCTACACAATGGACCACATTTAAAGAAAACTAGGGAAAATCTAAAAATATCCTTTGGATCATGCCTCCCCACTGAGAAGGCTTTTGTTCCATTAAAATCTAAAACATTCATTTTATTTTTACTAGATTTGGTTCTTTGCAATGCCTCATAGAGATATATACAGTGGATTTTATGGCCTCTAAAACTATTATTTTGATATGGGTAGGCTACACCATTCCTTTCCTATGGAAAGTCGTCAATTCACTATAAGCACAACATCACACAAAATAATATATTTAAAAAAGGTATCTCAATGTCAAAGAGATAAGTGTTCAACTGATTTAGTGATCTTCCAGTGAATAAGCTATCTTTTATAGCATGGAGATAGCAGAATTTGTCTATGTCAGTAGTTGCATTCCAAAAATGGTGAACTACTTATAACTACAAAATATCACTTGGTACAACTATAGAAAAAATGTTACCCATGTATGCATCTTGAACTACATCCTACACATTCTATCATTAGATGAAATTTTATAACAATTGCTACTTCAATTACATGTATCAAGTAGATACACTAAACATGTCCCAAATAACATGCATATATTGTTGTCAACTTCACAGTGGAGTTAATTAAAATGTGAGAAAAATCAAGCATGATAAACCTATTTCAATATTCTCCTCATTTTTTTACTCCAAAAATAGTCAAAGCAAATCAAAATACAATAGTCTAATTAGACCTCAAATAAGGGTCATGTTCAAATGTTGCATAGTAGTAGATACTAATTATTCAACATGTGACCAATGACTACTATTGTTTAAAATTAAATCAAAATACAATGGTCCAATGAAACCTAAAACAAGGGTCATGTTCAAATGTTGCATAATCGAAGTGACGTGACTTATTCAAGTGTCCACAAAGCCAAGAATGACATATTCAAATGTCAACATAAAACAAACCATGACATGTGCAAATGTCATAATAGGTAAGCATATACATGGGGGCCATAATTAATGGAGCATATTCAAATTATTGAACAAGTAATATAATTCATGATAATAGAAAAAAAAATAACACACTTAAGGAAGTGAATAAATGAAATCATAATTAATAAGAAACCATCATAAACATAACATACTAGCCTATGGATCATATGTGTTAGAAAAAAATGTTAAGTACATAGCCTATCAAGTATATTATGAAATAGATAAGCATGGATAAAGTCATGTATAATTACATAAGCTCAAACATGATATGTAAAGTCATCATATAATAATATAACCTCAATGTATCATGATCAAAGAAGTGAATGCCCCTAATGTCCACATGGCATGATTAGAGGGAAGGTCCAACATCTAAAACTACATAGAGCATGTATTTGTGTATGCATGTATCACTCTCAAAAGATGCATGAAGCACATGTATATAAAAAAATGATATGTTATCTAATAATTTGGAACCAACAACATATATGACAAGGAGATAATTGAACCTATGAATGCTAAAAACATTTTTTGATTTTTGAAGTTTTTTTATTTTTTGGGTATTTTTAGAGTATTTTAAAAGAAATTATTATCCTATGATCTCATCTAATGGATGATCATATGTATTTCCCCATCAAGAACCTGATGCAATACATTGGTGGTACTACTAACAAGCATGTATATGTAAAATATTTGTCATTGCAGAATTTGTAATGTTTTGCATACATATAATAGGAATCTTTGGTTGTAAATAAATAATATAAGGAATGGGATTTCATGAAATCCATGGTTGATTAATATATGGTTTATTTTGAATAACAATAATAGGAACATGTTTAGGTGCTCTGGATATCTGATTTTATGTGTATTAGATGAGTATTTTATGGAACCCATTATGGATCTCTAATGCACTGGTCTCTCAATTAATCACCACCTAGGAAATTGGATTGACCTTTTCTTACACTTTTTTGGAGTATTAACATTATTAGGTTTGATAATTAATTGTTTGGGTATAAACTTCTCTTGTTTAAGTGAATGCTCATATGGAATTCTAGAAACTATAATTACTCAATTGGCATGATGTATTTAAAACACCCATACATTATATAAGAGATTACTTTAAGTATATGTATCCAATGTTATCCCAATAACATATCAAAGACACATGTGGAAGGTATAACTAAGAAGTTAGTAACCATGTGTGCAAGATCCACATGTAAAGATAAGTCAATCTCACCAAGAACCTATTGTGAGGTCCCATCAAATGCTCTAACTAATATGTTATAAGGATGCAATTCATGATTTGAATAACATAAATTCATAAGTAATGGCATGGTATAAAGTCTCTCACTTTCACCATTATCAATCATAACATTGTGTGTAGTTTGGTGATCAAGGTATGCTCAAATGAATAAATAGTGAAAATAAAAAAATTCATCCACAATATCATTATCATCAAATGTAATAAAGGGTCTCTAATCATAGGAGGTGTATGGTATGTATAAGTATCAATAATCCCATATAATGGGTTCACATAATGTGATGGAGGAGGATGTGCATTATATGTCATTTGTACCTTTGGATCCTTCTTATAATGGCCTTGCAAAGGATTGTTAAATATTTTTTATTTTGGTGACCACTAGGTTGTGAAATTTATTCCTTTGGAGGATCATCAAATGTAATCTTTTGGTCATTGATGATGTATTATATCTTATGCTTCAAGGTAAAACATCTATTTTTATAATGCTCAAGACCTTGGTGATAGTCAAAATAAGCATTCACATCATACCCTTTGGGTGGAGGTCTAATCATATCAAATTTTATAGGATGAGGGAGAGATATGATGTGACATTCTACTTATAGGTGTGTAAATTGTCTACTTGGTGCATTGGATAAGAAAAATTGATTAAGTTTTTATGATACCTCATTAACCATAATATTTGTTTAATTTTTAGGTTAAGGAGGATTTATTTTGTAACTTGGTTTAATAATAAACTTGGTATTATATGTAGATTTAGTCAGTGTGATAGATACATACTTATTTTTTTTCAATGAGATAAGTTTCATTTCATAATTAGGAATAATATGGCATGTGTCATTGAAATATTTTCTTTTTTTTTAAAATAATGGACTCATGTAAGGGGGAAATAAAACTTTTCTTGAATACATCTTGAAACTCTTTATCCACCATTGGATTGGTCATTTTAGCTAACATTATCTTGTCCCTTATGACATATTCATTGATAGGTTCATTGGTTCCTTTTTTTTTTTTTTTAATTTGGGCATATGGAAATTTTCCATGATATTGATAAAGAAGTGTACCAAAAACTAATCTTCAATAGGTTTGAATGCCTTTAATAATTAGAGAGGTAAATCATAGAACCACCTCAAAACATAGTCCTTTAAGCACCTTGGAAATAATTTTGTCAAAATGTTATTATTAGAGTCATAATCAAGCCATGTTGCATTAAAATATTGAAGATATTATTCAATATCACCCTTGCCATCATAAAATGTGAGCTTATGTGCAATAAAACTAGTTGGTAAGTGGTGCAAAGATATATCTGGTGTAAGAGGATTATGAAACATCTCTTGTGAATCAGTATCATAAGGTAGTTACATATAATTTTGTTTAATATTTGTAACATTAGTTTTCAAAAGTTTTATAGTTTGAACAAGAACTTGTACCTCTTGGAATTTAAGGTTGGATGTTTGAGAAGTCACCAAAAGAAGTGTACCCATAGGTTAGGTAGATATAAGTATTTGAATTGGTAATTAGGTTGAAGTACTAAGGTTTCCCATGTAATATGTGGCAATAGTAGTTTTAGGGAACAAAGGTGTGAATACATATCTCATTCCCCATTATAAGTATGAAGTGGTGATATACTCAAGGTGAGGGTTATTGGTCTATGTAGATCTAATAACATGATCAATAGATGGACTTAATTGTTCATCTGTACTTTTTTTATTTTTTAGTTTCTAATATGGTTCTTATGATTTTATCGAGACTTAAATTTTTTGACAAATACACTCAGGAAATAATGTAATTAATTTCACTTACTCATTATCTATTTGCTCATGTTCATCAGTGGCATTAATAACCTCATTAGTATGTTTTTAATACTCAACATTTGTATCATCATGGACCATAGTATTAGTCTCTTCTTTATTTTGAGACATCTTAGGTGGTAGGGGAGGTAGAATAATGTGTTTAATATCCACACCTCCCAATATAGGGCTATGCCTAGGTTGCATTTAAAATAATATAAGAAAGAAATAAAAAAGTACAACAATATAAAACCCTAGATAACTAAAAATTTGAAGGAATCAAATTTTTTTGCATTCATATAAATCAAGTTCACCAAATGTTTAACCCTAAAATATAGATTAATGGATTTTTATCACCAAATATTACACCCTAGAGAGAGTTGTTCAAACCTACTCTAATATTTTGGCAACATTGGATTACCTCTAGGCCTATGGGTTGCCTATAGTAGAGGTAAACCTCTAGGTTTAAGGGATAGCTCCCCAGATATGACTTTGCTTGTTTATCACCTTTACTACTTGCTTTATTTAATGAAAAGGAGGTATAAGTAACATGAAAATAAAGTGATCTAATAAAGTGATAAACCAAAAATATCTCCACTAGATTACCATACAATTGCACTAAGAAACATGACTCACAACACTAGTCTCAAAATCCCAAATTATTCTAACATTAGTATTTCAAACATGGAGGTGATAAGCATTGAAGTAATCAAGGCAAGAGGACTAGAGGTTAGATTTTAGCCACTAAGGCTATTCCTTACACTTAAATATAAATAATTTAATAGTTTTTGGAATATTGGAGTATTATTCCTAATTTAGTTAAGGGTCTGGAGTAATAAATCAATAAATAATATTACAATAATTACAATATTGATTTATATAATTTATTTGATTTTTGTAGCTTTCTATAAATAAATAAGGATAATTGAAAATTAGCTTAAAATGGACTAAGATGGTTGAGATAGAGGTTGAAACTGGTTATGTAGGACTGGGACAGTGTCATGAACTTGGATCTAGATTTCATTTAGTGAAAGGACAAGAGTGCCCAAAATAAGACACTTCAAGGTCTGATGTTATAATTCAAGTCCTATTTCTATTGTCCAAACTAGTCACAAAGATCTAAGATTTTTGAATTTTATCCACTATCCCTATTTGAGCTTACTTATGAAATTTTGAATCTTCAATGTTGATGGAGCTCCTTGTAGAGATAATTTAATCTCAAACCCTAAACATTCATTTTGCTTGAATAAAACTTGAGAAAGAAGGTGGGGTTAGTGTGTGTAAGATGCACTAAACATGTATCTGCACCCCTTGTGTGGGCACACTACCTACATAATAATACTCTAAAGAGGGATCAAGCCATATGTAGTTTTCCCACTTGATGTGCTTTATGCAATAGTGTTATAAAGATGCAAAAATGCCAAACTAAGAGTTGTTAGCATATTATTGTATTTACCTTAGGTTATTTACTAAGGTAATTTATGTTGGTTAGTTGCCTTAACAAATTTGGTTAAGAGGTCAGTTGTTTGTTCGGTATTTGAAATTTCATGCAAGCCAACGTAGGTTAGTTTTCTTATACCTATCTCATGCTTCACGGGTATTTCACTTGTTTGCCTATTTAATAGGCCTTCATGCTTGGTTGAACATGTTGAATAAGTGCTCTGTTATTCTCAATCTCATTTTCTCTCTGTGTTTTGTTTAATCTAATTTTGTATTAGAGCCTATGGTTTGTAGAACCTGAGTGGAGGTTTGTGGAAGCCAGAGAAAGGTCAGTGTCTTGCTAGGGAGGAGCTTTAGGCACCCAGTGGAGAGCCAAGGAGAGAGAAAGCATCACAGAATTTAGAAAACTCAACTAGAAGGTCTAAAAATTGCCAGAAAGCATCATAAGGCTAAATAAGACCAAAAGGAAGTGAAAATAGGCTATTTTAGAGGCTCATAAGCCTCTGTTGAATTCATCTATGCAAGGGCACCGTACGGATTCAACAAAATCAGAAAAAATCATGTCTTGATCTTTTTCAATGAAATAAAAGCCTAAATCATGAGTTAAATCAAAACTAAGACACTGGTGAAAATGGTTTGCAATTTGGTTGAGAAACGGGCTCAGAATCTTCGCCTGAAATTTTAAAGGTAGGCCAATTTTTTGATTGGCTGAATTTTTTATAAAATTTTTAGCCTAAAGTTTTAATATTTCAATTATTTTTTATTTTTTTAATTGAAATAAATCAAAAATTTAGCCAATAAGGGTTATTGGGGACCTACCGCTGACTAATAATCATGGAAGCATCCGAGAAGCTAAAAATTTCACCATTTTCTAGGTTTTTTATCTGGATGTCAATGGAGAAAGAATTTTTTCAAATCAGAGTTGTAGTTTTCCCAATTTAATTATTTCAGTGGTAGAATTTTTATGATCTTGCAAATGGTATTGAGTTTTTTGTTGAAAATGGATAGGATTGTTTAGTGTCAATATAAAATTAGTGTGTAGAAGGAATTAAAAAAAAAAGTCATCATAGTTTTTCTAATTTTATCATTTTCATGAAAAACTAGGTAAAATGGCTAGTATTCAACACCTGTTACTACCAGATTCTCAGAAATTGACTAGCAAGAACTTTAGTTTGTGGAGTCACAAGGTTTTGACAATATGTGAATATGTGAATATTGATCAAATAGTGCTCAATAAAGAGCAAAGGCCTGCCACTGCTACCAATGACTATGATAAATGTCATCATGAGGCTCTCATGTTGTTAAAATTGTCAGTAGCAAATAATCTAATCTTAGAGGTTAGAAATGCAACTATAGCATTAGATTTATGGAAAACTTTATCTTCAAAATATCAGGCTTCTAAAGTCGGTAGAGTGTTGTATTTGAAGAGTTTGTTGTTTTCCACTAAGATGCAGGAAGGTGGCTCCATTTTTGAGTTTGTATTTCAGATCAAGGACATCAGTGACTAGTTGAAAGCAGTACAAAAACCTGTTGATGAGCAAGATTTGATTGCTCTTGTTATGCAAAATCTTCCACCATCATTTGAGTCATTTGTGGAGTCCTTGCACATGATTACTGAGATGCAGACTTTGGATTTTGAAACATTGTCTACATTGTTATTGCAAAAGGAGAGACGATAAGAGCAGGCAGTGTTGTCTACATCCACTTCCACAGAGAGTACATTCTTTATCAAGGAAAAGGGTAAGCAGTCTGGTAAAAATAGCAATCCATTAGAATCTTCACAAGTAAGTGGTAATAAGAGATCCAAATGGAAATGTTTTTATTGTAAGAAACCTAGTCACCTTAAGAAATATTGCAAGAAAATACAACAGGATATGGCTAACCCCATAAAGAAAGCTCATCATGCGAATGTAGCTAAAGGTGAAGGCAAGGAATCACCAAATTTTGCTTTCATGGCTTCCAGTAGTAATTTTATGGTGGATCAAGCTTGGTACTTTGATTTAGGGGCATCTCGCCATTATACATGCCATAAGGACTGGTATGTGGATTTTGTTAAAGATAACAGTAGTAATGAATCTGTATCTTTGGGAGATGGTACAACATATTTTGTGAAAGGATTTGGTAATGTTCATATAAGTTTTGATGGTACAGTAAATTATACATTCAAGAATGTTAGGTATGTATCGGATATGAACAAAAATCTTCTTTCAATCAGTGAGATCACCTCAAATTCTGATTTTGTTGTAAAATTTCAAGAACAACAATGTTTAGTCACCACTAAAGATAACAATATTATTACTATTGGGATCAGTGAGAAGGGCTTGTAGAAGTTTGTAGATCCAATCAAAGCAAAGGAAAGTGCACTTACAGTGGTTGATAGCACAAGTTCACTATGGCATGAAAGGTATGGGCATTTGAATTTTTAGTATTTGACTACATTGAGTAAGACTAAGATGGTTAAGGGGATTCCTTTTATTCGACATAGTCATCATGTATGTAATGGATGTCAGTTGGGGAAGTAAGTTAGACATTCATTTGATGTTGGTAAAGCTTCGAGAGCAAAGGGAGTATTAGATCTGGTACATGCAAATTTGCATGGTCCAATGTAGACACCTACCCCTTCTGGTGCTCGTTATTTCCTATTACTAGTTGATGATTTCTCTAGGAAAAAGTGGGTATACTTTTTAGTGAATAAATCTGATTGTTTTTCTAACTTTCTTACTTGGAAAGCTATGGTTGAAAAATAGGCAGGATGGCCAGTGAAATCTCTTAGAATAGATAATGGGGGTGAGTTCATCTCAAAATAGTTTAAGGAGTTTTGTGCCATTGAAGGCATACACAGACAATGCACTACACCTTACACTCCACAACAAAATGGAGTTGTGGAAAGGCATAATAGGACGATGATGGACATGGCTTGTTGTATGGTCCAAAGCAGAAATGTCCCATATAGGTATTGGGTAGAAGCAGTGAATACATTAGTATACGTCCTCAATAGAAGTCTTACAAAAGCTTTGGAGAATATGACTCTAGAGGAGGCTTGGTCAGGTCAAACTCCAGATGTAAGTGATTTTAGAATTTTTGGTTGTGTAGCTTTTGCAGTTATTCCTAGTCAAAAGAGAAGAAATTTGGATGCAAAAAGCAAAGCATACATGTTTGTTAGCTATAGTGATCAGTCAAAGGCCTACATATTACTTGATGTTTCTACTAATAAAGTTGTGGTAAATAGAGAGGTCATAGTAAATGAACAAATGCCATACTTCACAACAACTAGTCAAGTTTCAGATATTGAGTCATTGTTATCTAATGATTCAATTATTAGTTATAATGTGAAAAGTGAGCAGGATTCTTGTTCATCAGTGGAATCACATTCCAGGGAGGGAATTGATATAGGTCATTGTGAGGTTCCAATAGAACAACCAAAGAAGCCAAAGTGGTATACTACCACAATTGAAGCACTAAAAGAAGGAGACTTGCCACAAGGTGTGGAAGGTAGAAGACTGAGATTGAGAAAGCAGTTTGGTAATAAAGGTGAGCATGTCAATCTTGCTCTAACTGCTATTTCATAAGTATTTGAGCCTAATTCTTTTTCAGAGTCCAAAGGGAAGTCTGAGTGGGAATCGGCTATGCAATTGGAATATGATTCCTTGATGAAAAATAAGACTTAGAAGTTGATGGAACTACCACCAGGAAAGAAATCCATTGGTTGTAAGTGGATTTATAAGGTGAAATACAAAGCAGATGGTTCTTTGGACAAACACAAAGCCAAAATTGTTACAAAAGGTTATGCACAAGAGGAAGGGGTTGATTATGAGGAGACTTTTTCTCCAACCACCAAGATGGTAACTTTTCATTTGATTATTGCTATTGCTGCTCAATTTGGATGGCAGGTGCACCAAATGGATGTAAAGAGTGCTTTCTTGAATGGAGATCTGGAGGAGGAAGTCTACATAGTTCAGCCATAGGGTTTTCAAGTTCCTAGTAAGGAACATCTTGTTTGCAAGTTGATCAAGTCCTTATATGGACTTAAGCAGGCTCTTCAAGCCTGGTATACAAAAATAGACTCATATCTTAGGGAGTCAGGTTTCAAAAGGTGTAACTCGAAACCAACTCTCTATGTAAAGGTGTCTGGTGATGATATCTTGATTCTCATTATATATGTTGATGATATAGCCATCACTAAGAGTAGTACTAGTCTCATTCAGCAAATGAAAGCTGATGTTTGTTGTACTTTTGACACGACAGACTTAGGACTACTGAAATATTGTTTAGGTGTTGAGTTTTGGAAAATTAGTAATACTATATTCGTGTCACAAAATAAGTATGCCAATTCATTGCTAGAAAGGTTTAGAATGATGGATTGTAATCCAACTCACACACCTATGGAAGCAGGAGCTAAAATTTCAATAGACACTTATTCACCTCCGATCAATGAAACAGTGTATTGGCAGCTAGTGGGTAGTCTCATTTACCTCACTACCACCAGACTGGATATTTGTTTTGTAGTGAGTTTTCTATCTCGCTTCATGTCTAAACCATAGGAATTCCATTCGTTAGCTGAAAAATGAGTATTAAGATATGTCAAAGGTACTCTTGACTTTGGCATACTATATAAGAAGTCTATAGATTTTGAACTTTCAGGATATTTTGATTCTAATTGGGTAGGTTTAGTTGATTTAAGAAAATATACAACAGGGTATGTTTTCACTTTTGGTTCAGGAGTTTTCTCATGGTAGAGTAAATTACACACTATAGTAGCATTATCTTCAATAGAAGTAGAGTATAACGCTGTGGTCAGTGCAGGTTGTGAAACCATGTGGATAAAGAAAATTTTGGAGGATCTTCAGTTTGAGTCATCAAAGCCTACTCTAATTTTTTGTGACAACCAAAGTGTTTTGAAGATGGTGAAGAATCCATTATTTCATGTCAAGACCAAACACATTGAGGTTCACCATCATTACATCTGGCAGTTGGTTACAAATTAAGACATCAGTCTCTTTCCTACTGCCCCACTGCAGAGCAGCCAGCTGATATAATGACCAAACCACTTGGTACAGACAAGTTCATAAAATTCATAGATAAACTTGGTATTGTTTCTGGTTTAGTCATTAAGGGAGGGTGTTATCATATTATTGTATTTACCTTAAGTTATTTACTAAGGTAATTTATGTTGGTTAGTTGCCTTAACCACTTTGGTTAAGAGTTTAGTTGTTTGTTCAATCTTTGTTATTTCATGCAAGCTGACGTAGGTTAGTTTTATTATACCCATCTCATGCTTCACGGGTATTTCATTTGTTTGTCTATTTAATAGGCCTTCATGCTTGGTTGAACATGTTGAATAAGTGCTCTACTATTCTCAATCTCATTTTCTCTATGTGTTTTGTTTAATCTAATAAGAGTTCTTGAGGTGGCTAGGGACTAGTGTCACGGTTTGAATATGCTGGTAGCTATATTAGATGGTAGTATGCAAATAAAAGGTAAATTTACCTAAGTGATTTTTCTTGTATTCTTACTTGATTTTTTAATATTTTCCAACCCCTTCTAAATGAATTTTGAATGGGATTTTATAGAGATCTATTGGTTATGGGTTAAATGTATTCATGCTAGGCTGACATAATGAAGAATAGGAATCGAAAGGAAATGATCATTTGAGCTCAAAATGTGATTGGATAGGAGCACTAAAAATGAGACACCCTAGGGTCTAGTGATATAGTGTAACCCTAGTTCTCTTGTATTATAGGTTTGAGACCTAGGGGATGGAATTAACATGGGAAATGTAGCCTAGTTGAGTTAGAATCAGGTCTCAGAAGTCTATGAATGATTGAGTATAAGAAAAAAGGTGTTTGGAAAGGTTATGAGAGAATGCAAGAGGGTCCTATGGATTGGGTGTCATAAGCCACACTCAAGCTATCAATTTGGACATTTTATATGACTACATTTTCCCTCCCTTTATTTTAGTGATGTAGTGAAGTGAAATACTAGGATAAAGGAAAAGTAGAAAGCATACCTGAAATTACCTATAAGGGTGAAGCCCATGAGGCTATGTGATGTTCAGTGTGTATAGAGAGAGCACATTATGAAGTGTAAATATACAAGATAAAAACAAAGAGTAGATTAATTCTTATTATATATTCTATATCTAAAATAAGAACGTATAGAGTTTGGTAAGAGAGAGAGGAAGAGAAAGGAATGAATACACCTCATTGGGTATGTGAACCAATACAAAACCTATTGTGATATTGAGTTATGTTGGATGATGTTGAATATGTGTTATACCATGAGTAATATCATGAATAGAGATGAGTGTTCAATTCCCTGAGAGTGGCTCAAGAACGTAAAGGATGGCTCTTTGGCTCCATCATTACCTATTAAGTTAATTTATATAATCATGTGTTTGTTAATTGATGTTTGGACTATGTGTCCAATCCCTCTGAGTAGGTAGCTCAAAAATATAAAGGCTAACTAGACCTTCGGCTCCATCGTTTCCCACTAAGTGAAGCTATAAAATGATACCAATATGAATGTGTGTCATATGAGATGACTCTTGATTCCCATGAATGATCTATAATTTGACAATGTGGAATAGATAGATGAATGTGTACTATAAACTAAGACAATGTTGGCCACTCTAGAAGAAGGAGATAAGGCTTGTATGAAAGCCACTCTAAAACTAGAAACTAGGCTTATGTGGAAGCCACTGAAGAATATGGAGATTAGGCTTGTATGAAATCCACTCTAAAATTATGTCAACCACTTGTAAATGGAATAAGATATGTAACTATTGAGAATGCTTAGGAAATATACTAAACTCGAAAATAAAAGAAGTTAAATGTGTCATGCACATTGCCCTAAATCACTAGTTTCTATAACATGGATTTTAATATGGAATTTGTACCAACTACCCAATTTAAAACTAGAAGCAAAAACCATAATGATGTGCATGATGCCCCACATATATGGATACTCTAAGTAAAACTATACTAAAACTACTAAATCTAAATTGATCTATATGTGACAAAATTGTAGCTGAGTTGACCTTTCTATCTATTTCTAAAAAAATTGGGTTTTTTATTATTTGGATAAGAGCAATAAAAATAGGACACCCTACTATCTAGCACTATTTTCTAGGTCTAACATTATTATACTTTGTTGAATCTAATCATTATTCTATAATCATCACTATTTTTTGATCTGTTATGCTTGGTTTGGGTTTTAATTATTGTTTTGAGTGTTCTAAAAACTAATTTTTGAATGAAATGAGCTCTGATCTTTGTGACAAAACCCCTATTTTCTTCCCCCTCTTCTAAGAGTAAGAATGAAGACCTTACAATGACTACCCTTAGAATAAAGTGCCCTAAAACTGTTTTATGTTGTGAAATACATGATATAGCAATGATAATTTAAAATATGTCTCAATATATATCATAGTTTATATTGGAGATTGTTAGATCAATAGAGGTATGCCTAGATAGATATAAAAATGTAATAGCATCTGCAATATACTAAATTGAAATTAGAAATGTTAGTTTTTAGTTGTTAGTTGTCAAGGATGGATGGAGTATGATGTCTATCATGGCATCCAAGAAATCAAGATAATGCATGATGTGGATCATGTCAATGTAAATAATTGAAAATAAATCAAGTAATAAGCACACAAGACAAGCATCAAGAATCATACAAGAGTGGCCAAGGGACCAAGTAAACAAGGGACATGGGCACATGTCACTCAAACTAGAAAGTAGGCATGCAATGCATGTTTAAATTCCACATACACATACAATCAAAAATAAGCAAGGTTGGCATGAGGGACACAATCACATAGAGAGTAAAATTAAATGACATTGGAAAATGTCCTAAGGCACACACAAGAGACAAAATAGGAATTGAGAAATGAAATCACATATATCTACATAAATCAATAAAGGAAGGCATGACAGGACCACAGTTTCCCAAAGTTCTGACACAACTTGTCAGATTTAAGATCACACATGATTACCAATTTATAAGCAACTTAAACATGTGGAAATACCAGAAGAACAAATAACTATCAATGAGAAATAACACAAAAACTGAGAGGCAACACACAATTGTATTCAACTCATTACAAGGGAAATTACAATAAAGAGATCACACTCTTCTCCACCTCTGTGAGGCTTCCTCCTCAAGGGATCCCAGTAATCTTCCCACCTGAGTAATCTTCTCTCATAGGTCATAACACACAGCTAACACATGCTGTTGTTCACCTCATTGTATGTCCAGTACAATCGAGTATGAACTGATACTCCAAGTAGATCTAACCATGATCCTACTCCTGATGTATTGCTGTCACCTTGGATCTAGCTCCCCCGTCGATCTCCTTTCTGACCCTCGCATTTACACATCTCCCTGCAGACCAACCTGATCTTACTTATCACATGTAGATCTCCTCCATGATCCTGCAACACCCTGCATATCAAACCTAATCTTACATACATGGGGAATCCTACTTGATTCCACCATGGGAAGAACTCTCCAAGCTCCACACTTGGGTTCTACAAGTTCTACACTTAACAATACAACCCATGAGTCTATTATATAGATCTCATGCATACACTTAATTTAGACGGGTGGCTCAAAGACTCGAACTGGTCTCTAACATGCAAACTCTGTGTTCACTTAACTAACTGTTGGTCAATAGTAGTTTTGACCGCTATAGGTGACCGACATCAGTCCCTACCTTCTTGGAGGTGACCGACGCTGGTCGATCTCCTATCGATGTCGGTTTCCTTCTGTGCTCCCCTGACCGATGTTGGTTGTGGCCTATCAATGCTGGCGACTGTCAAGCTGCAAAAAACCTCCTCCTTCTGTTTGCAACAAGGTGAAGATTTTAGCTCCACACCCTAACAATCTCCCACTTGGAGATAAAGAGCTACACCTGTACCCATACCAGTACTCTGTCTAATCTATATCTTGGCTTGTATTCCTCTTCAAGCTCCCACTTGAAGACAACCCACCACACTCCCTGTGGTGCTACACCTGTGTCTAAATTTATCCATTCTTCTACCTTGCTATACTCCCACTCAAATAGCAACCCCTGTGAGTAACCTGTAATCAACAACACTTAACAAATCTGAACCACCTATTAGTCAAGCTCACTCTGAGAATGTCAAACCTCACTTTGATACCATTTGACAGGACCACAGTTTCCCAAAGTTCTGACACAACTTGTCAGATTTAAGAGCACACATGATTACCAATGTATAAGCAACTTAAACATGCAGAAATACCAGAAGGACAAATAACTATCAATGAGAAATAAAACAAAAACTGAGAGGCAACACACAATTGTATTCAACTCATTACAAGGGAAATTACAATAAAGAGATCACACTCTTCTCCACCTCTGTGAGGCTTCCTCCTCAAGGGCTCCCAGTAATCTTCCCACCTGAGTAATCTTCTCTCATAGGTCACAACACATAGCTAACACACATTATTATTCACCTCATTATACGTCTAGTACAATCGAGTACAAACCTGTACTCCAAGTAGATCTAACCATGATCTTGCTCCTGATGTATTGCTGTCACCTTAGATCTAGCTCCCCTACCGATCTCATTTTTGACCCTCGCATTCACACATCTCCCTGCAGACCAACCTGATCTTACTTATCACATGTAGATCTCCTCCATGATCCTGCAACACCCTGCATATCAAACCTGATCTTACATACATGGGGAATCCTACTTGATTCCGCCATGGGAAGAACTCTCTAAGCTCCACACTTGGGTTCTACAAGTTCTACACTTAACAATACAGCCCATGAGTCTATTATATAGATCTCATGCATACACTTAATTTAGACGGGTGGCTCAAAGACTCGAACTGGTCTCTAACATGCAAACTCTGCGTTCACTTAACTGACTATTCATCAACAACAGTTCTGACTGCTACAGGTGACCAACGTCGGTCCCTACCTTCCTGGAGGTGACTGACATTGGCTGATCTCCTACCGATGCCAGTTTCCTTTTACACTCCCCTAACCGATGTCGGTTGTGGCCTACCAACACCGGCGACTGTCAAGCTACAAAAAACCTCCTCCTTTTGTTTGTAACAAGGTGAAGTTTTTAGCTCCACACCCTAACAATCTCCCACTTGGAGATAAAGAGCTACACCTGTACCCATACTAGTACTCTATCTAATCTATATCTTGGCTTGTATTCCTCTTCAAGCTCCCACTCAAAGACAACCCACCACACTCCCTGTGGTGCTACACCTGTGTCTAAATTTATCCATTCTTCTACCTTGTTATACTCCCACTCAAACAGCAACCCCTGTGAGTAACCTATAATCAACAACACTTAACAGATTTGAACCACCTGTTAGTCAAGCTCACTCTGAGAACGTCCAACCTCACTCTGATACCATTTGACAGGACCACAGTTTCCCAAAGTTTTGACACAACTTGTCAGATTTAAGAGCACACATGATTACCAATTTATAAGCAACTTAAACATGTGGAAATACCAGAAGAACAAATAACTATCAATGAGAAATAACACAAAAACTGAGAGGCAACACACAATTGTATTCAACTCATTACAAGGGAAATTACAATAAAGAGATCACACTCTTCTCCACCTCTATGAGGCTTCCTCCTCAAGGGATCCCAGTAATCTTCCCACCTGAGTAATCTTCTCTCATAGGTCATAACACACAGCTAACACATGCTGTTGTTCACCTCATTGTATGTCCAGTACAATCGAGTACGAACCGATACTCCAAGTAGATCTAACCATGATCCTACTCCTGATGTATTACTGTCACCTTGGATCTAGCTCCCCCGTCGATCTCCTTTCTAACCCTCGCATTTACACATCTCCCTGCAGACCAACCTGATCTTACTTATCACATGTAGATCTCCTCCATGATCCTGCAACACCCTGCATATCAAACCTGATCTTACATACATGGGGAATCCTACTTGATTCCACCATGGGAAGAACTCTCCAAGCTCCACACTTGGGTTTTACAAGTTCTAAACTTAATAATATAGCCCATGAGTCTATTATATAGATCTCATGCATACACTTAATTTAGATGGGTGGCTCAAAGACTCGAACTGGTCTCTAACATGCAAACTCCACGTTCACTTAACTTATTGTTCGTCAATAGTAGTTCTCACTGCTATAGGTGACCGACGTCGGTCCCTGCCTTCCTAGAGGTAACCAATGCCAACCAATCTCCTACCGATGCCAGTTTCCTTTTGCGCTCCCCTGACCGATGTTAGTTGTGGCCTACTAATGCCGGTGACTGTCAAGCTGCAAAAAACCTCCTCCTTCTATTTGCAACAAGGTGAAGCTTTTAGCTCCACACCCTAACAATCTCCCACTTGGAGATAAAGAGCTACACCTATACCCATACCAGTACTCTATCTAATATATATCTTGGCTTGTATTCCTCTTCAAGCTCCCACTCGAAGACAACCCACCACACTCCCTGTGGTGCTACACCTATGTCTGAATTTCTCCATTCTTCTACCTTGTTATACTCCCACTCAAACAGCAACCCCTGTGAGTAACATGTAATCAACAACACTTAACAGATTTGAACCACCTATTAGTCAAGCTCACTCTGAGAATGTCCAACCTCGCTCTGATACCATTTGACAGGACCACAGTTTCCCAAAGTTCTAACACAACTTGTCAGATTTAAGAGCACACATGATTACCAATGTATAAGCAACTTAAACATGCAGAAATACCAGAAGAAAAAATAACTATCAATGAGAAACAACACAAAAACTGAGAGGCAACACACAATTGTATTCAACTCATTATAAGGGAAATTACAATAAAGAGATCACACTCTTCTCCACCTCTGTGAGGCTTCCTTCTCAAGGGCTCCCAGTAATCTTCCCACCTGAGTAATCTTCTCTCATAGGTCACAACACATAGCTAACACATGTTGTTGTTCAACTCATTGTACATCCAGTATAATCGAGTAGGAACTGGTACTCCAAGTAGATCTAACCATGATCTTGCTCCTAATGTATTACTGTCACCTTGGATCTAGCTCCCCCGCTGATCTCCTTTCTGACCCTCACATTCACACATCTCCCTATAGACCAACCTGATCTTACTTATCACATGCAGATCTCCTCCATGATCCTACAACACCCTGCATATCAAACCTGATCTTACATACATGGAGAATCCTAATTGATTCCACCATGGGAAGAACTCTCCAAGCTCCACACTTGGGTTTTATAAGTTCTACACTTCACAATATAGCCCATGAGTCTATTATATAGATCTCATGCATACACTTAATTTAGACGGGTGGCGCAAAGACTCAAATTGGTCTCTAACATGAAAACTCCATGTTCACTTAACTGATTGTTCGTCAACAGCAGTTCTAACTGCTACAGGTGACCGACGTCAGTCCCTGCCTTCCTGGAGGTGACCAATGCCGACCGATCTCCTACCGATGCCAATTTCCTTCTGTGCTCCCCTGACCGATGTTAGTTGTGGCCTACCGATGCTGGTGACTGTCAAGTTATGAAAAACCTCCTCCTTCTGTTTGTAACAAGGTGAAGCTTTTAGCTCCACACCCTAACAATCTCCCACTTAGAGATAAAGAGCTACACCTGTACCCATACCAGTACTCTATCTAATCTATATCTTGGCTTGTATTCCTCTTCAAGCTCCCACTCGAAGACAACCCACCACACTCCCTGTGGTGCTACACCTATGTCTAAATTTCTCCATTCTTTTGCCTTACTATACTCCCACTCAAACAACAACCCCTGTGAGTAACCTGTAATCAACAACACTTAACAGATCTGAACCACCTGTTAGTCAAGCTCGCCCTGAGAACGTCCAACCTCGCTATGATACCATTTGATAGGACCACAGTTTCCCAAAGTTTTGACACAACTTGTCATATTTAAGAGCACACATGATTACCAATGTATAATCAACTTAAACATGTGGAAATACCAGAAGAACAAATAACTATCAATGAGAAATAACACAAAAATTGAGAGGCAACACACAATTATATTCAACTCATTACAAGGGAAATTAAAATAAAGAGATCACACTCTTCTCCACCTCTGTGAGGCTTCCTCCTCAAGGGCTCCTAGTAATCTTCCCACCTGAGTAATCTTCTCTCATAGGTCACAACACACAGCTAACACATGTTGTTTTTCACCTCATTGTACGTCGAGTACAATCAAGTATGAATTGATACTCCAAGTAGATCTAACCATGATCCTGCTCCTGATGTATTCACCTTGGATCTAGTTCCCCCATCGATCTCCTTTCTGACCCTCACATTCACACATCTCCCTATAGACCAACCTGATCTTACTTATCACATGTAGATCTCCTCCATGATCCTGCAACACCCTGCATATCAAACCTAATCTTACATACATGGAGAATCCTACTTGATTCCACCATGGGAAGAACTCTCCAAGCTCCACACTTGGGTTCTACAAGTTCTACACTTAACAATACAGCCCATGAGTCTATTATATAGATCTCATGCATACACTTAATTTAGACGGGTGGCTCAAAGACTCGAACTGCTCTCTAACATGCAAACTCTGCGTTTACTTAACTGACTATTCATCAATAGCAGTTCTGACTGCTACAGGTGATCGATATTGGTCTCTGCCTTCCTAAAGGTGACCGACACCGGCCGATCTCCTATCGATGCCGGTTTCCTTCTGCATTCCCCTGACCGACATCGGTTGTGGCCTGCCGATGCCGGTGACTGTCAAGATGTGAAAAACCTCCTCCTTTTATTTGCAACAAGGTGAAGCTTTTAGCTCCACACCCTAACAAGGCATGTATTATGCTAGAAATACAAATATATCAAACTAATCAAAGAAAGAAGTGAAAGTATGCAAGACATGGAGTGCAAGACTAGGTATATGCTAAGAAATACATGAGTGATATATACTACTGAGTGTAGATAGATTAATTTATGTAAGATAGTAAGTAATGTAAATCATCATGATAAATAAAGTGTGTGGTGTAGGAATTACATAACCTAGATGGTGTAGTAATGTAGAAGATGCCCTTAGTGGGTATATGTATTGATGTATGTCTTGAATGTAAAAGCAAGATGCCCCCTTAATGTGTAGAGTGAATAAATCAAGGATTTGTATGTCATTACACACATTCAAATAAGATCAATTGAAGCATGGTAATGTATATAAATTGATAAACAATAGCATAGAATATAATATGTAAGTCTATAATAGTATTAAAAATGTAAAACATGGATAATGCATACAATTGAAATTTTTTTGGTATTTTGAGTTATTTGAATTTTTTTAGATGTTTGACATATTTGAATGTTTTTGGATTTTTTGATATATTTGAATATTTTTGGTATTTTTTGTATAAGCTATGTACAATCAAGTATCAAGAGAATATGTACATGAAATACTGAGAAACTATGTACCAGTAAGGTTGAGAAGAGATGATACTAACCAATGAGTCTCATAAGAGACTCCTTATCATGATTTCATTATCAAGGAGAGGGATCATGCATGATCATGAAGAATGATGGAGCACTAAGACTGTGGCTCTAAAATCTATGTATGTTATAAATTCTTTGAAATCTCTATAGTGGAAACCAACTATGGGGTCCCCTTGTAACTTTGAGAGGTAGATGCAATTGTAAGGCTCTTAGGGACCCATCTGGTAGTAGGAAAAGCTCTCTAAACATGTGCTTTTTGAGTAGAGGCATGATACCTCAAAGATACTACCCTAGGTATGAGCATTGTAGTTGGAAACTATCTAGAGTCCTAAAACTAAGGTTTCTCTAAAAGAGGCCTCTGTGGATGTGTATGAACTCTTTGTGATGGCGAGAAAGGCCTTGACTATGTCTAAATCTAAACTGGAAGAAGAATTGTAACTAGTGGAAAAGCTAAAACTAGTGACTACAAAGTAGGAGATGGCTCTGAAGTGGGAAGTGGTAACTCATATATAAATCCACCACCTATAACAACCGGATTAGCATGAATTAATTTCATGCATCTATGAACTATAGAAGGTACTTATTGAATTTTCTAAATCCATGGTTAGCCAAGAAACATATCAAAAAATACTACACTAGGAACAATAATAAATAGTGTGTCCACATGTTTTGGACTAACCTATAGAGGAAGTATAATCTCACCCAATTAACTCAATATGTACCCATTGAATCTACTAGTAATTGTATCTATTGGGGTAATATCCTACTTTAAATATCCCAAATTCTATAGTAATGTCATAGTGCACATGTTCACATTAGATCTATTGTCTATGAGAACAATATGAATGGGATGATGATTAATCTAAGCTTTGATAAAGAGTGCATGGTAATCTAAATCATCCTCAACTATCTCCTACTCTAAGAAGGAGATGGAAGGTCTAGCTAGAACTCTATAATTATATGCACCAATCATGTTGCTCAAAGGGTGTAACTCAATTGAAGGTTTATGGTATGTAGCTATTGGGGGATGTACATGATATGCATGGTGAACACATGATGTATCCCCTATCTCTTTTTTAGAATGCTATGGAAAAGGATCTAAGAATATTTTCAAATCTTTGTTTTGTGTTTGTTTTGTCTGAGGAGGCTCAAATAGAGTACCAAGATCAATAACATTATCATCTATCAAGTCATGTATCTTGTGTTTCAAATTGATTCATCTATTTTTTGTGTGACTTGGTTCCCTATAAAAATTACAAAATGCATTCTGATCATATCCCCATGGAAGAGGCTTTATCAAATCAACTTCCCAAATAGGAGGGAGAGATATGATGTTACATTCCAATAGCTATTTTAAGACTTTGGCTAGAGATACTGGTAGATTAGTAAAATTTTATCGAGGAGGTATTGATAATACCACTCATTGAGGGGGATATGAAGCCACATTAACTGTAGGTTGATTTGTATTGTTGCCATCATTGACCTTTACTTTATATGGGACTTTGTTGTTATTCTTGTTTGTTGTTTTTGATATGCTTATGTACTTGAGTTTTCCTATTGAAATTAGTTTGACTTCCCTTTCCTTTAGTGTATGACATAACTTAGTGAAGGAAGAAAATATTTTAAACATTATTAATTCATGTAAAGCTGGTATAAGACTCTATTTGAAGAGATCTTGTTACTCTTAATCAGCCATAGGGTTAGTCATCTTAGATAAGATAGTCTTATATCGAAGAACATAATCTGTGAGATGATCATTTGACCTTTGTTTCTATTTTAAAACTTGGGCATAATAAAACTTATCATTGATGTTAATGTTGAAATAAACTAGGAACATGTCAACTAAAGGATTGAATGCATTGATCGATTGATTCGGTAGACTATAGAACCATTGTAAAGAATAATCCTTTAAAATCCATGTAAATAGCTTGGTTAATATCCCATAATTTGGCACATAGTCCAATAATGAAAATATCTCAAATGTGTCTCTGGATCACCCTTGCCATCATATCAAGTGAGCTTGGGTTAAACAAAACCTAGTGGCAAGGGTATAGAAGCAATATGATGTACCAATAGTATATGAAGTAGAAAAAAAGATTATAAAGCCTAAATTGGTCTAGAAGCACATTTCTCAAGATGTAGCACCTTGGATTGAAGATATTTTATCTCTTGCATAAGGATAGCCACAACAAGAGACAAAGATGTACTAGTCGTAACTGGTGGTGCCTCATATGAAGGTTGGGCTGCTATAAGGGTTATTAAGACATAATTGCCCATATAGTGTCATTTACAACTATTTTCTCTATGATTTGAGAGGATTGACCATTGTTTTATTTTTTTCTCTTCTTGTAGTATTTTAATCATATCATATTGCACGCTAGGGTGTTTAGTTAAGAGTTCTTGAAATTCCCTCTTATCAATTTTATCAAAACTGGTATATTGGGCCATTGTTAATGTAGGAAAACAAATTGAAAATGGATTCAATTATTTACAATAAGTTGTAATAATAAAAATGTGATGGAAGGAAAGTATTGAATAAACTAAATGTAAAGTCTTAAAAACAATAATCTGGAATATGCATAAAAAGGATACGAGGCTCACAAACATGTAAGGTGATACCTCAAAAGTAATATGAACTAATATATGTAACTAGGGTTTGAAATAAATAATTTTCAAAATTACTATGGTAAAAAATTTAATTTAAATGTAAAATTTTGATTTAAATATTTAGGAAAATAAAAAAAATACTAGAAAAATACCAAGACCTAGTATAGACAACTAGGGTTTGAAAGAAATTATTTTTAAAATTACTAAGGAATTTTAAAAATTAATTTGAATTTTAGATTTAAATATGCAAGTTAAAAATAAAAAAAAGATTGGAAATTTTTTGATTTAAATGGACTTAGTATATGCAACTAGGGTTTGGAAGAAAAAGATTTTTTTTAAATTACTATGGAATTTTAAAAAATTAAGGTGAATTTTTTTATTTAAATATGCATGTAAAAAAAGTATAAAAATATTGGAAAAATTAGGAAGGAATTTACCCTAGGTTTTCCAAGGTTTTTATGCATAAATAAAGTAAGTCAGGTTCACCAAATGATTTAATAGTTTTGGGAATATTGGAGTATTATTCCTAATTTAGTTAAGGGTCTAGAACAATAAATCAATAAATAATATTGAAATAAATATAGTATTGATTTGTATAATTTATTTGACTTTCATATCTTTCTAAAAATATCAATAAATAAGGAGAAATACAACTTAGATTAAAATTAGACTAAGATCGCTGAGACAGAGGCTAAATCTAGTTGTGTAAGATTAGGATAGTGTCATGAACCTAGATTTGGATTTCATTTGGTGAAAGGATAGGAGTACCAAAAATTGGACACTTTAATGTTTGATGCTATAGTCCAGGTCCTATCATTATTATTTAAACTAGTCATAAAGATCTAAGTTTTATGGGTTTTGTTCACTATCCCTATATGAGCCTACTTATGAAATTTTGAATATTGAATGTCAACAGAGCTATTTGTAGAGTTGATTTAATATTTAACCCTAGACCTTCATTATTCTTGAATAAAACTTGAGAAAGAGGGGGGTTAGTATGTGTAAGATGCACTAAACATGTATCCACACCCCTTATGTGAGAATGCTACCTACGTACCAATACTCTAAAGAGGGATCAAGTCATATGTAGTTATCCCACTTGATGTGCTTTGTGAAATAGTGTTATTTGGATGTAAAAATTCCAAACTAAGAGTTCTTGAGGTGGTTAGGTACTGGTGTGAAGGTTTGAATATGTTGGCAACTATATTAGATGGTTATATGCAAATAATAGGGAAATTTTTCTAAGTGGTTTTGATTATATTATTTATTTATTTTTTAATATTTTCCAACCCCTTCTAAATTACCTTTGAATGGGATTTTATAGATATATATTTGTCTTGGTTAAATGTATTTATGCTAGCCCAACATAATGAAGAATAGGAATCAAAAGGAAATGGTCATTTGGGCTTGAAATGTGATTAGAAAATAGCATAAAAAATGGTACACCCTAGGGTCCATCACTATATTCCAACCTCATCACTCCTATCTTATAGGATCAAGACTTGGGGGAGTGGAATTAGTATAGGAAATGTAGCCTAGTTGAGCTAGAATTAGGTCTCAAAAGTCTATGGATGATCGGTTATAAGTAAAAAGGTGTTTGGAAGGGTTATGAGAGCATGTAAGAGGGTCCTATGGATTGGGTTTCATAATACACACTCAAGCTACCAATTTGGACATTTTATATGACTATAATAAATAATTTACTTGATTATAATTCATGTGACCTGTTAGAGTGGAAACTACATGCATCAAACATGGAAGAGTTCATAGAAAATAATGACAGATATTAATCACTTGAAATTTCACTATACACCACTTCAAAAACTCAGATAATAATTATTTTGAAATAAAAACTAGATTGCAAATCTTTATTTCAAAGGAAAAATACATTATCAAACTATTAGGACTTCACCATACCATGTGTGGATTTTTTTACAAAAGCCAAAATGACTTGCATTTATAAAACATGTGAGAAGAAAGAGAGTAAGGGAAATGGAAAGGTCACAAATTAAAGTGCCAACACTTTGAAACTAGTTACATTTTAGGATAATGGAGTGTAAAATATACCATGAAGGTATTCTTGGACAAGTGTCCATCTGAAGCATGAAAAACTCCTAAAACTAGCATAAAGACCCTTCAACTACCTTCTTGAAACTACCTTCATGATGAGGCATCTCTTGAATGCTAAAAATTAGACTAGGAAGACTTGACATATATGCACTATCTTATGGAGGTTGGAAAAAAACTATGGCATTCATCATATGATTCCCTAACTTATATCCTTCTTCATGACACTTGTACTAAACATTTATAGTCATTCATTAGTCTTCTAGGCCTCATTCTTCACATTTTTCATCAAGGTGACCTTAAATTTCTCAAAAAAATATATGAAAGAGGTTTTAGGACACTTTTTTAGAACCCCCTTTCCTTCTACTCCATCAGGCAAACCTTAAAAGGATCTACAATTGGACTTCTCATCTTCTCACTAGGCAATCACTCCTCATTTTCACTATCTATCCAAGACTGCCTATGGAGGTGTATTAGAGATGTTTATATGATTTTATATGGAGGTATATTAATACAGGGAGTTATAATAAGTCACTCTTGACCTCATCTAGTTGTTCTTATCTACCAATTCCATTTTTTACCTTCAAAACAATCAAAAACTTGTAAAAATCCCTATTTTTACTTTATCCATATAAGTGAAAGTATAAACCAAATGTATGTCTAATATATTGAGTGAGTGATAGATAAATATACAAAATTTTAAAGGCAAAAATACCCCTCCTATATGTATCTCAAGTGACATTTACTTTATTGGGTATTAGATAGGGTTTTAGGAGTGTTTTATATGCTTAGGACTGTTAATAATTGTGCATAAAATTTATATGTCTAAATGAAAAAATTATATAAATTTGGGTTATAATACCTACTTAAAATATCAAAAATTTATTAATGGACCATGCAATATGTCCATATAGATATGAGTGTTTTAAAATGGCCCTCAAGCTCTTGGAGTGTATTCTAGACACCCCTGAGATGGTTTTAGGCTAAAAGTAACCCCTCTATGTAGATACTCTAAAAAATAATGGATTAAATAAACCTTATACCTGTCCTTTAATGATCAAAATTAGTTTGGAATGGTCATATGGTCTTATAAGTGATGTTGGACCCTTGTATGACTTAGGTCTAATTATAGGTCTAACTGTGTTCTAGTTACCCATGACCACTCTATGCAATTTACAGTGACTGTGAGGTATTTTCCAAATTTTCTCATGTCTAAATAAATATTCCACACCATTATACAATATCCTAATACTCCTCATCACATTATCCTATCATCTACATACCAAGCCTACAATTTCATCATGACTGGGAGTGCCCTCTATCTAAGATAAAATAGAAGGCATCTCCCCTATTTGATCTACCAAAGTGAATTTATGGAGGGATGTAATATTTATTAATGAATTTTTATACAAAATTACAATTCCTAGTCACCTATTCAAGGCTCTCACCATTCCAAAACCTAAAACTGGCTTTCAGGACTATGTACCATGCATAGAAATTGAACTGATTATAGGTGAGGTTTGAAATTTGTCTCTACTCTGATCTTGCATAATAGGATCACCTAAATATTTATTTTACACTATATTATTGGTATCAAAATGTTTACCATCATACATATTTTTCAACCTTTCAAACCTATATCCTTCATTTTCCTAGGTTAGTTTATATGTTGCGATGATTGTAGGTGTTCACCTCAGGAAAATGGAATTCTTGTAGGTGCATGTTCATTATTAGACATTATGTTTCATTAATTAGGTATTATTTAAGTCCCTAAGATCATCTAAAATTTAATGGACTCAACTCTTTCCTAGATACCTATGCTCACATACAAACTACCTTTCTCTATTAGCATGAGTCAGTATATCTTCATATACTGATTATGTTTCCTATATATGTGTATTAAATATAAGTTGAAAACTCTTCTATGTGCTCATATATTAAATAATTGTGTTTTATTAGTACATCATCCACTTATGTGATCTCTTATAATGTTTATATACCATATTATCACTCACTACTATAATTCACTGCAAGTTGTTGCTTTTGGTCATTCCAACATAGTATTCACTAAGTGTTTCAGGCTAGAACTTGTCTAGGTTAGAATCCACCCAAACACCACTCTCCCTTAGTCAAGTAACCACGTTTTTGTGTCAAATCATTCCCCTTATGCTTGGGATACAATATTGAAACCATCAGGCATGTCCAAACCTCAAGACACTCTACCATGGAAAGACATAGTATATGGGAAAAACATGATTCAGGGAAACTAAGGTAAAGTGTCTTAATTGAAATGTTCCAAACTTGTGAACAAGGCCTTATGTATGTCTACAATGCAATTACTTTACAATTATCACCATGATTCTTCTCTATAATTTTATACCTTAATGAAGGTTTTAAGTGGGCTCAAATACCATCATCTTAACACTCTCGAATCTCTATTTTTTGGCATCATATCACTATTGGAGTTGCCTATAGGTGAGGAAAATATAGGAATGTGTGTATTGAAATAGTATTCATAACCAATATCTGACCTATTTTAATATTAAAAAATTATTATTTTCTCTTTAGACTCCTCACCATATTGAATTTTTTTTAATCTCATCACCATAATTATTCAAAGCTCCCTTACATTTAACTGTAGGTGGCAATCACAGGGTTTCTTTACTATGTTTGATTTTTTATAGTGTTATTCCAAACATGAACCTTTGAGATTAAAATTTTAAAGGAGAGAGTGGTCACCATATAATGTGAGAGTGGAAAAAATATGTATCCTTTGATCTGAGACCACTACAGGAGAGAGAAACTTTTGTAACTAGTGAAATAATGATTGTAGACCTCAATGGCAAATTCAACTACCAACATGAGGTAGTATTGAATATCTCTTAACCTAGACACATTAAAAAGAGGATAATAAACATGTGATACATATGATCATGTCCTTATAGAACACATACAACACTTGGCTTGTTTAGACCAATCGAAATAGAGAAGAAGAACTGAGGTGTTGGGAATGTGCAGGCATATTTGAAGAACTAACCTTCTTATAAATAGTTCATAAAACATAAGAAACCAAAATTTCAACTATTTACATGAATTTTAATTACATATAGAGTATTATCATCCCTCAAAATCACATTCTTTGACTCAACACTTCTCATACCAAACTAAAATTAGTTGCCCATTTTAACTTGCAAAGGAGAGTGATAGGAAATATAGGTTTATTTTTTCCTTTTTTGATATTTTAGAATCTTCCCAAGAATGTATTTATACTTTATTGATCTCAATATCCTCTCTTGAAGTAATGACACATGTCTAATGTGTTGTATAGGTCATACAATAACTGAAAACTACCACTTTTTCCACTGATCTTCTTATTTTGATATTACACCTACAATTTGTTAGTTTTGAAATAGTTATTTTGACATATTCTAACATGGGGGATGTTCAAACTTATTTTATAACACTTTTCCTCCTATTAAAACCATACAAGCTCAATAAATGACTCAAAATGTGACTTTAGAATGACTTGAGATAAACTATAGACAAATATGACAAAGATTAACATAGGTTTGACCATATTAAGGACCATGAGAAACATTTTACATCCTATAATACCCTTATAACAAGTTTTACTATATATGGGTTTGACCTAATTTGACTTGTCGTCAAATTAGTCAACATTTTAGTAATTTCCTAGGGGTGGCAAGCCAGCTATACCAAAGAACAGTTGCCTTTTCCTATCTATTGAGCTATGGAGTAACCTATACATTGTAATTGAAATTAAATATCCTTCAAAAGGAAAAAAAAAATCACACCAAATAATATAAAACAAACACAAAAGATAAGACACTAAAGTAAACACACTTGTGTTCTCAAAAACACTACAGGAAAACACACACAACATAAGTAAAACACACCTATCCTAGTATGTACAAGACCTAAAACACTTGAGGTGAATAAAAATCCAAAATTATTCAACCATGGTCAAATATGGTACCTCTTTCATCATTTTTCTCCAAGAAATCAATCCATCGTGTGAAGCATACTTATCAATAAACACTTACTTATGTAGATAGTCAAAGGACTTACCACCTTTAAATATTATTATGTATACAATTGTGTCACTTGGATCTCTCACGAATGCTCCATAATTCCATCCAATAATCTTGTTTTAACTTGTATCTTTCTTGAGATCTATCATGTCTAATTAGCTCTCCTCAAACTGGAACTTAGGAGTGATCAAAGTTACTTCAGCTTTATCCTCTTTTAGGACATGATGTATTTGATGCTCAGAACCATCAAGATTATCTTCTTTCTACTCCAACACATTTGAAATTGATTTATCTTCAATTTAAGGCTTTTAATATTCCTCAAACACACACATTTATACTTTAGCTTCATTAGACTCCTTCATGACTATAGTCTTCATAATAGTAGTTTGATATTGATTCTCATGCTTAACAAGACACTCTCTTTCATTCTTGATAATACACTCTCCTTCATTATTGATAAGACACTCTCCTTCATGGTTAGGATATTCATCAACAAACTTATCATCAGATTCAATTTTCTTTTGAAGATAACTAAGGTGTTGGGGATGTGCAAGTAGATTTAAGTAACTAACCTTCTTAGCAATAGTTCATAGAACACAAGCAACTAAACCTTCAACTATTGCCATGAATTTGAAGTACATAGAGAGTATAATCATCCTTAAAAATCACTTACTCTAACTCAACTCCTCCTATCTATACCAAATTGAAATTGGTTGACCATTTTAGTTTACAAAAGAGAGTGATATGAAAGATAGGTTAGTTTTTGCCATTTTTGAGCTTGTCAAAGTTTCCCAAGCATGGAATTATATTATAAGGATCTCAAGCGTCACTCTTGAAGTAGCCACACATGCCCAATGTGTTTTACAAGATGTAAAACAACTAAAAATAACCACTTTTCCCATTAATCTTCTTGTTTTGATGTTTCACCTACAATTTTTTAGTTTTACAACATATCTTTTGACATATTCTTACATGAGGTACATTGAAAATTCTCTTGAAACACTTTTCCTCCTATGGAAATTATACAAGCTCAATAAATGACTCAAAATGTAACCTTATAATGACTTAGGACAAACTATAGACAAATATAACAAAGATAAACATATGTTTGACCCTATTAAGGATCATGGGACACATTTTACATCCTATAAGACCCTATAATAAGTTTGACTATATAGCAGGTTGACCTTATTTGACTTATGGTTAAATTAGTCAATAGGAATCGAGGGTTAAAGGGTATAGAGATAGCCTAAGTCACTAGTGTGATAAAATATCTCTATAATAGGCTAATTAATTTGAAAATTTATATAATCAATATTATAAATTTAAATACTGAGATATGCTAAAAATAGTAAGTACAACCAATGATTGATATTATAATAAATGTAAATTAATGGTACTTAGATTATTGTGTACATTTAGATATAATATGGAATAAGCTATAAATATACTTGATATGGATTTTATATCAGTCGTTAGATTCTAAAAATTTGACATATGTGACCTCATACACTTATGTTGACCTCAAATGGTTGCATCAACACTTTTATCTAACCTAGACATTAGTGTCTTGTATATAATACTTATTATATATGGATGCAACCACCTAGAATGTTATGGGTTTTATGTTTCCTTCACTCTTGTATGCTTAGATCTATCTCATGGGATATCATTCCTTGTCAAATATCAAAACCCTAGTTCTTCATATTTATAGTGGCTATGGGAAAAATGGGTTAATGGGATTACAATGTCAAGCTAACCCCAAATACCCCTATGTTAGTGGGTGTTGCCTACATATCCACTATTCTAAAGATGGAATTATACTCATGTAGTTCTCCCCTATGTGTGGGTTTGTGTGTGTATAAGGATGTAATATGTGATAAATAATTATAATAGTGACATAAATTGTAAGCTATCAAACGTGGTTCATGGGTTGTTACTTTAGTACTTTAGACCTGTAGATGTGTTATACCTATGATTGATATGGAAATAGGGGGAAAATAGGGAATATTTTATCACTTGAATGCTTGATTGAATGTTTTTGGTAAGTTGACTCATGAGTATTTTGGTCTTTATTAGCTTTGTGCTAGGTCAATAATGAATCAGGATTGATCATGCATATATACCAATACTTTTGGATAATATATTTCTTTAAGTCACTTAGGCCAACTATATAGATATATTTAATTTGTAAATTGGATGGCTTTAGGTCACTAGGTACTTATGTTTGGATAGGACACTTATGTTGGTGTAGGCATATTATTAGGATGTAAGTGTCTAGGCAACTAAAAAATAATCATAGGTATATATTATGCATTTATACCAATCCTTTTAGAGAATATCTCTGATTAAATCACTTAGGTCAATCATAGGGATAAAATTCATTTTCAAATTGTATGACTTTAGGTCATTGGACACTTGTGTTTAGATAAAACACTTGCATTGACATAGAAATATGACTAAGACATAAATGCCCAAGCAACCAAAAATAAGCATAGGTCTAGAACTTGTAAGAACATAAGATAATCAATTTTATAACATTATGAGCATCATATAAGGTTTGAATCATTAAAATAACATTGGTTAGACTAAGAGATAAGCAATAACCATAAAGTGATAGCAAATGTGAGCCTTTAAGTAGAGGGAAAGGTCTATAATTGAGAGGAACATCCAAGGTCTATATTTTCCAAGTGTATAAGACTAAGGTGCTATATAATTCATAAAAAATGTTTATACAAATGTGATATTTGTACAAACCACTAAATTTTGATAAATTTTTTGGAACTAAAGAAATAATATAAAATAGATTTTTTTAAAAATAAAAAATATTGGTAAAAAATCAATTATGGTAATAATAATAGAAGTCATAATAATAGTACTCACATAAAATATGTTGGAAATAAAGTATGAATAAATACTTACCTCTTTTGGTTTTATTAATCTAGACTAGGATATCCTTTAGTGAGGAACTATGTTATGTCAATTAATGGTGAGTGTGGAAGAATACTAATGTTATCCTCCATAACTTTCCCTCCTCCAAATAAATAGCTTGGTGAGGTGAAACAATATTATATGTTACTTTCCACTTCCCCATTGTTTTGAATTTTTTAATGGCTTATTCATCATATGAAACACTTAGATGAAATTTATCATATTAATCATGAAAATGGTATACAATAAATTAAACCTTCATCAATTGGGACTTATTAGTCCACTTCCTCTTTAGGGTCTGATCTAATCATGTCTGATCTTCCCAAATTATTACCATATATGGGTTAAGTGGAGGTTATCACTATGGAGAAATTTTTTCTTTGTATGATCTCATACTACTAAGGAAAATAAGAGATATAACAATATTTTTTTCAATTTGATTCTACCATTTAACCTAGTCATATACTAAAAACACACCTCCATTGCTATCAATCTATTGGGGACATTATATGGAAATAAAAGGAGAACCTTTGTGATAACTAATATCTTGATAAATTTAGATCTTGATTTTATCAAAATGTACCAATTTTATTCAATCTTTACATCATTTCCTTTTAAATGTGTCTCATAGGCACTTCAATAAGTGATTTATAAAAAATAAGGTAAAGCTCATTACAAATTTCAATGTAATAATTATGGTATTTATTTATATATAGTTTCTTATGTATCACATGCATATGTCCTAGTTTTTAGATCTTGACACACTTCGTAGATTCAAGGGAGGAGAAAAATGTAGAGGTTATAGGTGATAATGGTGATAGTAGGAGGAGGAGATGCAGGGAGTCCTATATAAGACATCACTAAGGTTCAAAAAGCTACCCCATTGATACATGTGGAAAATCATCAGGTATAGAGGAGATAGGATAGGTTGTGATGGCTACGTGGAGTGTATCTACTACCTTAGTGGATCTAGATCATAGATATTTATAAATCATAATCCAATAATACATCATAAATATAGGAGATGAGATCCATTGATTATGGTGATATAGAGAAGAAATGTGGGAAATAACCTTTAGGTCATAATAAAGAGATGTAGATGAGGAGTATTCTAATAATGTTGAGGTCCTCAATGGTTGAAATCATGTGGATACCATCCCAGAGGAGAGAACACATCGAAGTATCAATATTGATTTTAAAACATTTATCACTATATTTTTTAGACTTATAAATAGTTGTGATAGTGGATAATATAGTGATAGATGATCTAATATTGAGATATCAATGAATAATAGCTAATTTTATGAGTTTTTTAGATGAGATAGTGAGGTGATGATATTTTATTGAGGGCACACATCATGAGATATTGAATGGTGTGATTCCTCATCATTACATGGTGGATATAATAGATAAACGAGTGCCATCCATATGAGATCATAATGGCTCATTTAGACTCATTGGAGAGGTAGAATAAGTGCTAAAATAATGGATACATACCCTAGGTACTTATATAATAGTGAAGCATATGTGGGAGGATATTACACCTTAGTTTAGTGTATGATAGTGTCACATCAATATCCTATAGTATAGTAGATAACACTTCATGAAAATACATTATTAGTCATGGAGAGAGAACATTTGTACACCTCTATTATTTAGGAATAACATTTTTATCTTATAAGAGTCATCCATCATCATGTTATTTGATTATTCTAGCCTCTTTTGGTGTTCTTCTCCACATTTTTTGCCTCTTCTATCTAGTATCATCATTTTTCTTGACCAAACTTCCCTTGTCTTGTTAGTTATGTTTTGATTCCTATATTTTATGTTGTATAATACATGGCCAACATATTCCTTGTGTTTCCTATCATCCCTTTTAAAATTTAGATCACTAATTTTTTTTTCCTTTTATATTGTATTGGCCCTTATAACTGTAGTACTATTTTCAATCCCAATCATTATAGTTTATCAATACAAATAGAGTCCATCAAAATATTTGATAGGTCACTTTAAGGATTTCGACCCATACATATAGGTCTCTAAAATGTAATTTTTATGGATGTACAACAACATTATAATTTTGTTACACATAATAACTACCTTTGGTAGGAGAAGAGGAATTAGGGTATAGGAGCTTATACTTGTGGAGGTCTATTTTTGCATAAGGTATTTCAAATATTGAAAAGAGGAGTTGAACCAAAGGTAAATATTAGTATTTGGATTCTTAAGGAGATAATATGAACTATAGAGGTACACCTTAGTCTTTGGAGTCCCAAATTTAGGATACTTATGTATTCTTATTTACATCGTTAGTTACACTTAAAATATTCTCATAAAATTCCACTTGAGCCAAGATGGAGATTGATGTGTCAAAAATTCAACCTAAGGTAAGTACCCCTATCCCTAAAATATTTATTTAATTTATTTTTATATATGTCCATATTATATAGTAGTGTGTTATTTTATCCTCTTCATGCCTAGTTTAGCTTATGTTATCTTTATATGTTAGTATATCCTCAAGTAAATATCTCTTGGTTACAATATATAGTTCAGATACCTCTTGATTATTTCTTGGTGGCATTTATATCTCTTTAGTTTACCTCATTTACATATTAGATCTAGGTTATATTTATTGATAAGTTCCTTCTAAACGATTCCTAATAATATATTTGATCCTTCTTTTACAAACTACTCTCACTTATAGCCCTTACCCACTTTGTAGCTAACCACCACATGACCAAAATAACTACCATCATCCTAACCATTATAAAATACCATCTTCAGTAAGTTCCTAGGCATCACATCTAATATACCCAATACATTTTTTATCCCCTAGAGGATGCCTAGCTTATTTTAGTGCCTTATTTGAAGCTCATAGCACTCCAAAGGCCATAAATTTTGTTTAGTCAAAGAAAGAGATGGGATATTGTTTTGAAATATTTTTGGTTTAAAGGAAAACTTGGTGGTTTTTTGAGTTTTTATTTTATCTATAAATTATTTTTCATAAATTGTAAGTTTTACCAAATGTTGTTATATTGTTCCTATTTTTTGGACCTTCAAAGATACTTAAATATTGATCCATATGTTGGATTCATTTATCATTATTTTTTTTAAGTCCATGATATTTCATGGTATTAAAATAATTGAAATAAAATTTATTCCTTTTTGTATCAAGTCTTTATTTTTTAACATTTTTTTCCTAATTTGTACCTATATAACATTTATAAAACACACTATTTTTAAAAGGTTGCCTTTTTTTTTTTTCGGGGGGGGGGGGGGGGGGGGGGGGGGGGGGGAGGGTGGTGGGGGTGGGGGGGGGGGGAATATTTTGGTGCATAATAAATATTATGGAGGGTTTCAAGGAATAATTTAATTATCATCTTGCCTCATGATTTTATTTCATTTATTTTCATTGATGGCCTAATCATAGTCAACTAAAATCTTGATGCCACATAATTATCACACTTTACAATAAAATATGAAATGGTTGTTGAAATCTAAAGGGTTGTGGTAAATGTTAATATATACATTGTCAATTTTCACCAAGGAATATGAAAATTTGGCATATAAAAACAAACTTTTATGAATCAATGGGCCTTATTGGTATGTATGTTTTATATAATATTTTGTTTCATATCATGGAATGTGACACACCAAAATCAACATCAGACAATTTAAATGAACTACTTGTGAAAATCAATGGATATAAAACATTATAGCTAGATGCAGAGTTATATTCTATTATACATAGTGACTTCCCTTCTGTTGAAGACTTTATTTACACATTTAAGTCCATAGGCTCACAATTAAAATAATTTGGTAAGACTAAAAAGGATGAAGAGTGCATTTTCTTGATCTTATCTAAGTTAAATGGAATATTTCAAGTCTTTTGTTATACCTTATATTACTCCATGATTCCTTAGGTGATGACTTTAAGGAATATTTTGAGATATTTTGTGAATGTATCACTAGGGAAAAATATAATCTTGTTCAACATGATGTTATCCTTAGTTCTAGAGCAGTGTTAGTTAATTTAACTCAAGGAAAAAGTAATTGAAATCTAAATTCTAAACTTAGTGATAAATATAGAATCCACATAGAATTACTCAAAGTATACTTATAATTCCATTGAGTTCCTTGCTTCTAAGTCAAATTAATCTCCATCTATATCTAAGGATAAGTGTTTTTAGCCTTATAATTTTTATGACAAGAAATTTTATTCATAGTCTAAGTATTATAATAAAATAGAAGCATTAGTAGAAGTAATGAAATAGCACAAGATTATTTTCTCTTTTTTTCTCATTCTTATTATTTCAAATGTGAAGGGAAAACACTTTCAACTCAAGCATTGATTACCTCCTCAACTAGTTGGATACTTTATTTAAGTGTTTCTCATCATATGACACATTCACATGAGCTTCTAACTTATCATACTTATAACAACACTTCATTAATTATAGTTAAGTATTATTTACATATATGTAGTGGGTTCATGCACAAATTAGTTTCAGGATAAGTGCATCAACTATGTTATTATAATTACTAATATTTATAATAATATTATTTCCATATATCATATTTTTTAGTTTGGGACTGGGAAAATAGTTGAATTTTATCCTCATAATTTTGTGATTAAAGAGTTACATAATCCAAATGTAGTGTTTGGTTTAGATTTTGTTTATCATGGTTCAAACTTGTATGTTTTTAATGGTTTTTATTCTTCTTTAGGGTCATCTTTTGTTGCTCACGATGATTTTTTGAGAAAACTATGGCATGAATTTATGGGAAATTTAACTATAGGTATTTTTAGAAATTAAGTTCAAAACATTTGGTGTTTGTTCTTCCTAATGTGTTTATTATTTTTGGTGTTGTTTAAGGTTGTGTTCATGAAAAACATCATTAATATCATTTTACCAAAGGAAAGCCTAAATGACCCAAGGCTTACCTTGAGTTGGTGAATAAGGACCTCATATCATTTCTAATTAATTTTTTTTGGTGGATTATGTACTCACCTTTATAGATTACTTATCATGTCATACATGGGTGTAATTTATAAAAAAAGAGTGAGGTATTTGAGCATATCAAAGACTTAAAGGAATTTTTTGAGGAGTCTTCATTTCTTATCAAGAAGATACACATATATGATGGGGGGAGTATGTGACTAAGGAATTTTAAAACATTTTTACTAATCATGGCATTTAGAATCAACACATTGTACCCTACACCCTAAAAATGGAATTTATAAAAGTAATTATGATGTATTATATGGACAACTTTATGATCTAGTCCAAGAACATGGCACATAATTTTTAGACTAACGCAGTGAATTGTACCAATTACATTCATAACTGCATGCCCCATAAGGTAGTGTATAACATGAATCATAAATAATCTTGGTCTCATGCCAACCCTAATATTTATTCATTTAGATTATTTTATGGTGAAGCAATCCATGTAGAATAATATTCACCCACTCTTTTTTGTTTTCTACTATGAGGATGTGAAAACTTGTCACTTATTTTAACCTGTCACTTGTGATATTTTATTTTAATAAGATGTGAAGTTTGATTATCACTTCATTGAATATCCTACATTGATATTTTATCCCTCACTCACCCCTCATTATTATTCATCACTTGAGGATTATTTACTCCTTTATAATGATAGTGATGGTGTTGTTGATCCTACACCACCAACTCTTGGTATATAGTATTTTCTCAAGTGTGTTCATAGTACTCGGTAGGAGGTATATTATCTAGTAGTTGATCCTAATGACACTAATCATACTCGTTAATATATATTTTTAGTTAATTTTTTAATTCACACTCTTTCAAAAGACATATAAATTTTTAGATATAACAGGTATACCAAATTGGGATGTAGTGATGGTAGAGTATTATTCTTCTTTTATGAAGAATAACTCTTGGGATTTAGTTTTTATTTTTAAGGGAAAAAAATTATTTGTTTTAAGTGGGTATGTAGGATAAAATATGTATCTAATGGTTCTATTGACAAGTATAACCAATGGCTTATGGCCAACTATTTTTGACAACTTGAGATGATTGAATGCTCAAAGATATTTCCCCTTGTTTCCAAGATGGATTTTGTTTGTCTTGTGTTATCTCTAGTTGTATCACAAGGATGGTTAATGCATCATATGAATGTGAAGATTGCATTTTTACATGGTGATATTAATGAGGATATTTATATTGAGTATCCACAAGTATTTTTACAATATTATTCAATTTTTTTTTAATATTAACTTTATGGTCTTAAAAAAATTATTAGAGATTGGTAGGAGAAGATGGACACTTTTATGTTTGCTTCTAGTTTAACACATTGCCATTTAGATTTTTTTTTTTTAAACTTACTTATAGAGAAATGGGGATGAAATTTTTATAATTTTAATTTATGTTGATGACTTGATCCTTATAGGTACTTTCCCTTCCATGATTAGGAATGTACAACATAGTTTGATGGATTAGTTTGACATGACAAATTTTTGATTTCAATTTTACTTTCTTAGGCTATCAAGCATCTAATCTTTGAATTGGATATCCTTTTATAAAAATAAGTAATCTTATGAATTGATTAATCACTTTGGAATGATTTATTGTAATATTTACCCCATACCTTTTCATTTAGGGGTTACATTTTTAGCTAGTTTCACTACACCCAAATTTGATGTTACTTTGAATCAAAATTTAGTAGGAATTATTTTATACATGACACATAGTCATCTTGATATTTCATTTGTAGTTGCCCTTATCTCTTATTTATATTATAATCCTAATGAGAATCATTGGTAGGTATCCAATCATATTCTAAAATTCATTTGAGGTAATACACACTTTGTTAGATAATACACATTAGGGTTTTCTTCTAATATTTGAGGATTCATTGACTCAAATTGGGTTGGTGACATTGATGTTCAAAATTTCACTTGTATATTTTTATATCACCTTGTTTTAGATATATTTTCTTGGTTTGTCATGAATTAATAAAATATTACAATATAATTCATAGATCTATATTATCAAAGTGTTATTCTATCCAACCATGAGGTTTTATGGCTTCATCAATTACTAACATAGTTCAAATTTCCATGGATTGAGTCCTCTAATTTTTGGTGTGATAGATAGAGTGTCATATAAAAATATTCAACCCATTAGAGTATCATAAAATTAAAAAACTTGAGATCCACATGCACTTCATTTAGCATCTCATTCAGGATAGTGTCCTTAGCTTGGAATTTGGGGCTACCAAGTAGGTTGTTGAGATATTCAATGAGCCTTTAGTATTACTTCATTATATTCAGTTATGATCAATTATTAAGGTGATATAAGCTATCCTTGAATGGATTTAATAATTATTCATTCCTTACTACATTTTTTAAATTATACATGAGTACCTAATCACTCCTAGGTGTTAAGATCCATATTTGAATATTTACCTCATTTTTCTTTTCTTTTTCATTTATTTTGTTTCTCCCTAATTTTCACTTAAGGGGGGTGTTAGTTTGTTCACATTATGATAGATGTTATAATTATTTACTAGTCTAGAGAATAATCATGTACACATTTGTAAATGCTTAAGTCCCACATAGTTATATTTCATTAGTTATTAATGATAATTATTGATAATATAGGTACATGTAATATATTGTGATAATTATTCATGTGATACATGTACAAGTTATTTTGTGTAACTCCACTTTTGTGATATTGTAACTCCACTTCTCAAGGTGTGTAACTCTATCTTTGTGATGTTGAAACTCTAATTATAATTAGCTATTTTTATAAGTACCCATTATTATTATTATTAAATATAAGGACTTATATATTTTTTTTAAAATTAATTTGGTTAATATATTATTACAATTATTTCATTGAGAAATGCATATTAAGTTATTTATTCTCATCATCTTATAGAATATTTTTATGTTATTAGATGAATCCATTTTGAGTATATTTCATAGGCTTTATAAATCTCTACAACAACTTCAACAATGAAGATATTTCTAAAGATAATTATAAGGACTAAATTAAAGATTCTAATTCTCAATATAACCAATCCAATCACATCACTCTAGTGAATATCAACATCAAAAATATCATATCAAACCTTAACGATCTTTTAATCCCATTATAACTCCTATGAGAAAATTTTTAGGAATTTTTGATAATAATTATGAAAAAATATTACATATTCTCAATATGTTAATGTGTTTAAGGTTGACTACCAATTTAATACCAATCATAAATATTATATTACCAAACCTAGGAACCTTTTATATAATAAAAGCTTCTCAATAATAAAATAACCTCTAACATAACTTTTGATACATAATATAATTATTCTTCTCCACTAATAATACCTCAAACTAATGATAAAACTCCCTTGATTTCTAAAGCTCCTGACTCAAATCCTAGTTATCAATCTAAATTTTTCTATGATTCTTACCAAAAATCAACTTGATGGAATTTCCTATAATAACATAACATTATGCCTTGAAATATTTATCTAATATATTTCATGATAAAAAACACCTTACCATCAAAAAATTATCATGTTAAAAATACAATGCATATAAGTAAAACATTCAACAAGATAAACTAAAACATCTAGTTAATCTCTTCAAGGCCTATAACCTATCAAAATCCATATCATTGAAAATATATCCCATCCTTAACTAACTATCAAAATCTCTTTCAATTTTTTAGAGTATGATATGATTAATGATAAAATTATCTTCCAAACTAATTACCCACCTTTATTTACTATTGCATTATCAATGATGTTCAAATAATGAAAGTCTTGGTGGATGGAGGCTTGGACATTAATGTCACCTCTTTTTGGTTAGTCAAAGAACTAGGCTATACCATAACACATCTTAATAAAAATAGACTTAATTATTTTAAATATTATAAGAACAACATTTTTTCATAGTAGATTTTATTTCTTCTCACTATATGACCTAAAACCATATGCACCAAGATTATAGTTCTTATTTCACTTCCTTATAACCTAATCTTAGGCCATACTTGGACTCATTACATTAAATAAACTACTTATTTTGGTATCTAGTTCCTAAATTTTATTCATGATGGTTTTTGTTAAAAACATGAAGGCAATCCCAACCCATGGGATATCAAATTACCAAATCATACTACCAAAATCATTAATAATTTTTTTTATAGAGTTTTTAAACATGAATCCCCACATAAAGTTACCATTGTTGAATCTAATGATCATTAACCCAATGATATTCAAAACACTTATCATAACACTAAGATACTACCACATATATTATAATGGCTTCCTCTATCTCTTTTATCTAGTGAGAGGTATATTCCCTTGATTAATGATGGAAATGAAAACCCACACCCTTACAATGATAATGACACTTCTTATGACAAAGGATATTATGAATTCAATGAACATGGGGTGGGTAAAATTTAATAATAATCATTATTACTAACTATTTGATATTTTAATCACATTGGTGTATCCTCTAAGGATAATTCCAATGAAAACCCTCATAACCATAACTAAGCATGCACTATTTCATTATTTATTGATGAAGACTAAATTATTTTTCAAGATCAATTGGGACACTTGGATTTATTTCATTATAAGAATACCCTCACTAAAATTCATGCTTTCAACTAGGATGTCAACCTTGTACACCTTTCTTATGATCTTGATATTATATTCAATTCAAGTGATGAAGAATAAAATATGGACATAAAATTTTATGTAATCCCATTTAATCATATTTATAAAATATAAGTTGTGTTTTATATAATATATTAGGGTTTTATTTCTAAACTCAATAAAAATATCTTTCTAGAATTAATTTTAAAACTTACGGTCAAATAATTATAATGACCATGTCGATACAATTCAAAAAGTTTAAAATAAATCCAATTATATTGATCACACCAATAGATATCATAAAAACACATTAAGATAAACCAACTTATTCAACCAATTCAATTCTTATATCACTAAAATAATTCAAAAAAACTCCTTCACAAAATCCAACTTTATCAAATAGTTTGATACAAATTTAAAAAAATCTAATATAATTATATTATATATACCAACACATATTTTATCATAAATAAATGTATATATCAATATATAATTCAAATAAAATGTGCCAAAAATAATTATATTTGTTAATATACAATTATAGAAAAATATCTCATAAAAATTATATTGACCAAGATATAAATCAAACAAAAAAAATTAATTGTATCATCTATGCTTTAATTTAGGATGATATGGTAAAAACCAATCCATAAAATAATAACTACCTTCTGTGGATGATATTATATATAAAATTTTCCAAACACCTACTATAAATCCATAAATTACCTTATATGCCAAAGCCATTGATTTAAGACAAATGCACACATGATATGACATCAAAGGTATTAAATATGTTAATATAGAGGTGCATATTAAATATTATGGTCCCTTACATAATCTACCTAGTGACAAAGATATCTTATAACTCCTTCATTCAAGGGTATCTCAACTTCATTTACAACGTCATAAAATTATATATATTGAGCACACTCCTTAACATTTTCATAATTTTGTGGCTAGTGTCAATCCCAAATATCCTCTCTCTAACTTTCTTCTTGAAGCTTATCATTTATACTATGGAAAATTAATTTTATTTAAAGAAGATAAATATATTAATAGGTATATATTATGATTATATTTATATTATTATTTCTTCCTTTCTCACTTTCAAAGTGAGAAATAGCTTTAGTGTATTCCTTGATAAGTACAAAAATGTTTTTCTAGTCATATAGAAACATGACAAGAATTCACCCTAGCATTTTTTCCCATAATATCATTATTTAAGATAATAAAACACCCATTTTATAATATCAACAAAAATTACCTCCATATGTTCCTAATCTTTGTCACACAAAAATCATAAATCTCCTTGACGCTAAGTTCATTAAACTAGTAGATTACTCTAAGTGGGTCTCTAACATAGTTCTTATTTATAAGAAATTTTCATTGGTTAATGAGATCAATAATTGACCCTAGTTAACCTTTCAAATTTCTAATGTAAACCCCTTAAAATTCATAAATGTTTACCATATAGCATTTGATAAATGTTTTAAATTCATATTTGGTGGTTTGTATTAAGAATATCTATTTATGAATAGAATAATTCCACTTATCATTATCTATATTTTTTATTTTTATCACTAATATAGTAATTAAAAATCTTAAGCTAATTATAGGTAAACAAATAATCATAGCAATTGAGTAGAGTTACCCATACCAACTGGGTTAAATATCAATATAAACTAGGTGAACTACCCATAGAAACTATTCAAAGTTATCCATAAAAATTATATCAACTACCCATCACAACTAGGTGAAATACCTATAACAACTAGGTAGACATAATTATATAAACTAGGTAAAGTTGTTCATAACATCTAGGTAAATTACCCATAGAAACTAGGTTGGTTTCTTATAGTAATGGATAGAGCATTTTGATCCACCTATAATAAAATTTATGCATGCACATTTGAAGGTGTGATGGTTAGATGATTATTTTTAATAAATTAACTTCCATGGTTTTAGTATAATGATATTTCCTCATTATGAGTAAAAAGTAAATCAATATAGACACATAAATTTAATCTTTATGTCTTTGACAATTTTTATTCTAGACATCTTTACCCTAATTAGTCCTATTTACCATTTTATAACTTACAATTGATAAGATAACCTTCACTATCTTGAAAACACTAAAACTATAATACATGAATCCCTATTTCATTTACATTCATTCCTATTCAAATTATAAGCTCCTATCATATTTGTCCCTATATTCTCTAGCCTTTTAGGATAAGTTTGTGTTAGGTAAGATAGGGCCACACTATGGCCATGGACACCATGCTCCAATGATCACTTTTTTAAATAGATACATTTCAAAACATCTATCTCATACATATTATAAATATGGTTAGTGAAACTTATTCTAAATATTCTCATACATAATCACACAAAAGCCACTCATTACACCCCTAAATTATTCACATGGAAATTTTATTGCATATTGATAAAAAGAGAAAAATTTATTCTAATTATAATTATTTTGAATTATAATAGTCATAAACCAAGTTTTAATGTCATTTATTACAAGTGAAAGGAATTAATTATCGATAATTTCAATTAATCTTCTAGTTACTTGCATATATTTGCACAATCATAGATCACAAAATCACACTAGAAAGGAGATCACATTGACCTAATGCTCATTTGGGTTATGTATGAAACACTTTATATTATGTGAGGTTTTCTAAGGATATATTGACTATTAACCTAACCCTATTTTCCCCTTTTACATTTCATCATTATCTTGTTTATTGTGTAGGAACAAGGGTTTGTCTATTTTAGGTATTCTGTGTTGCACATTGGCACACAAAGTTAAACAAAATCCCTCATAGGTTATCACACAAACCTAGATCAAGAAGTTAGGCACATATTCAACTAGATGTATCTTCAATAATTAGACAATTCCATAATGTGGTCATGTCCTTCTCTAGAAAACCTGTCCCAAGGCATAGTCAATTATTTTATTTGGTCATAGCATAGTTTTTAGGTCCTATCAATTAGCTTCCAATCACTATCAACCTATACAGTTATCAAAGTGTCTATTTTAGGAGGGTTTTTTCATCCTAAGGCCCTTTTAATATTTTATAAATTTCCAATTTTTATTAAATTTTGTAGCATATTGTATTTTAATATCAAATCTATATATTCTAGCATTTAATTTTCAAATAGTTTAATGTTATATTAATTAGAGTTCATTTAATTAAAATAGAATAAACATTCTAGTGAACATGCATTTTATTTTGAACATTGATTATTGTTTGCTTGATTTTTGCCATAGGATGTCATAAAAGTTATATAAATTCTTGACACTAAAATAAAATAATATTCGACCCTGAAAAGAATCTTACACATAATGATTCAACTTCTTCAACCTTGGATTTAATCTAACACTAATGAATTTTATCTTACCACATTGAATAAATCTAACATCAAATCTCTCTCTTTCAAATTTGGGTTTAAATTTATTGATCTATATACATAAAAATATTTTACTTTTACTTTTACTTTTATTTATTTTGTATTTGCTTGTGAATGTTTTATAAACTATGTTCCAATAGTTTTCAAACTACTTAGTGACTATCATGAAGGGATACGTAGTGTTTTATTTATAGACATTGTGACATGAGGAGTTTACCCTAATACTTATAGCCATAGTATAACACTAAATATAAAATATGGTTTTCACATACCTCAAAGTAAATCATAAATTCTTAAGATCCATTATTTATACCATAGGAAGCCTCTTTTAGCCATTTTATTTATGGTATACCTTATAGGAGTGTGTCACCCATGTAAGTTACTCTCATTGTACCCTCAAAAATGGGGTCAGTGGGATATAGACATGGTTCTACGTATATATTTATTTATTTTAAATGTTTGGATAACACTAATTAATGAATTATCAAGTATATTTTAGATCCAAAATGATCATTCAAACCCTTGCTTAGATCACCCTTGTACCTTGATTTCTACTTGTATTGTATTCATAGTCATTAGCAGTATTTGATTCATATTATATTATATCCATAATGGGTTTAATAAATTAAAGTATCCATCATATGTTATATTAATTTATGGATTTTATTGTTAGATCAAGTATTCCCTTCCAATATTTTATTCATTATGTTAGAACATGGATTAAAAAATACTCAAAATAAGAGGATAACATGTATGATATAGACCCACAATCACTTTTAAATTTTTATTTTTATAATATTACATCCTCTAATAATTCTAATAAAAAATCATCATCATCACAAGATATTTTTTTCACCATTTTATGGAAACATTGTGTAAATATTCCACACAATATTGAACAAAGAGGTCTTGGTTATAAATAAAATTCTACTTTTTGTGAACAAATCCAACTTATGCCTTACCCTATTGCTACTTATTTTTATAATATATAATCCAAGTTACTTCCCATCATAAATATATTACAAATATCATGTGCACAACCTTTTGTGCTTCCCCCCCCACCCTTAACGTACCTCCATTCATTAATCTATTCCCATTTTTATCCAAGGTTCATCTTATATCCTCATGTTCATGGTGTCTAAACTAGAAGGGGATAACCACCTTTACCTTCCCAACCAAATCCTACTAATCATATAATTCCTCCTCCTCCACCTCTTTTAGGACAAGTATATCAACCCAAGTAATATATCTAGAGTTATTAAAGAGGGCACTAACTTACAAAGATATATTACATATGATGTTAAGTGATACAAATATTCCTATGGATACATAGATAAATTCATTTAATTTTATCATGAATACCTTCAAGGATATTGATACTCTTTTTAATTTTTATAATTGATATGTACCTCCCAAGCATATCATTGAGTATAATCTTCCACTATTTATTCAAATTCAAATATATGGAAAACTACTCAAACATGCATTGGTTGATAATGGTTTTGGAATAAATATTAATAGCTTTAACTTCATATATAAATTAGGCTTCAATAAAGATAATCTTAAACACTTCAATCAATATATTCATGGCTTTGATATCACACCAAACCAAATATATGGAACTATCACATTATATTTATTATTGGGACCAAAAAATGTATCAAATATTTTTCAATCATACCTGATCAATTATAATATAATCTACTCTTGGGTTGGCCTTGGATTCATGCAAGGGAAGATATACCTTTCATATTTCATATATGAATCAATTTTTTACATGATATACATGAGTATATAATTCCAACTAATGATTCACCCTTTTCTATTTCAAAATGACTCAATCACAACTAAATAAGGTCTCAATCATACCACCTGAGAAATCAATCCCAATGGAATAAGTTCATATTTATGAGGTGGGTGAATCAAGTAATGTAAATGATATCATACCAAGTTCTCCAATTCTTAATCAAATAGAATATAATTTCAAATAAATTATGCTAAAAGTGAAAATTTTGAAGCCCACAGAAGAATTTATCTAAGAAAAGATATAGCAAGCACCAATAGAGCCTATTTAGGAGCTACCATTATTGGTAGATTTTTAAAACTATTATATAATTAAATGTTAGTATATAATTGATTATGAGGATACACAAAACTCATAGATGATTGACTATGCAAGATCAATTTCAATCCCAGTGACCAAGATGAATACTTATCTCAATCTTTATTTACATTTATTAGAGTGGATGAATATAAATTTATCACTTACATAAAAATAAATTCAAAACACCCATTTCAAATCATGTGGATTTATAACATACTTCAAATAGCTACAATACTATATCATAATTGGTTGACTCTAATATAGTGATCACATTTTCCAAAGCAAAAATATCAAAAGAGTAATTACAAACTCATAAAGAGAAACATTTAGAAATATAGGTACCAAATCAAAATCAAAGTACTTTCAAAATATACTTTCTCAATAAATTAATTTCAAAGCAAGCATCAATACCTAATATTTATCCTATGCATATGATTACAAAGGAGGTAACAACATAGACTTCATCTTATTTAGAGCCTCTCATTATCAAACCACTTATGGATTGAAAATAATGCACTAATATTGTAGTTACTCCCTTACAAGAAGATAATATATGGAATATATCTATATTCTCAATTATCTTGGATATGATACACATCATCTTGATAAAATTATAGCACCAAATCATTCAATTTGGTCTATCACATTACTAATCACTCTTGGTCCTAAATCATGTTCAATAGTATTTCACATTGATCTTATTTTATAGAAATATAATGAAATCCTCAAAATATCATGGAAAATATTAATGGGAGATACCCTGAGTACTAATTATTATTCTCTCACATTTCACCAAGATAGTGTAATGATCATATTATCATAGGATAACATAATCACAACATAAGAACACAAAGTCGGGCATACCCCAACAAAGATATCTCATATGAATAATATGAGATATAGTGTATCAGATGGCTCTACATAAAAAAATCACATTTTTATTTGTGGTTTATCAAAAAAATATATCATGTGGATATACCTTTTATGATGGAAATCTATGGAAACTCTCCTCTAATCAAATAATTGATTAGTTACTTACATCCTTATCTTTGCACATAGACTTTTTAATTTTTTTTTACTTATTCTATCTAATCATTCTTCTATCCCTTTCCTTTATTTTCAATTTGGTCAGTTTCCCTCTTCTTTTACAAACCAATTAAAATAATCTAAATCAAATGCATTACAAATAGTTTTTAATGATTATTATTTCTCATTATTGTATACTTATCATTATTTACCTTTCATTTTACTTAAATGATCATATATTTATCTTATCCATAAGAAACATGTACATTTTATATATCTCTATCATTCAAGCTACATTGCTATGACTTAGTTGCACATTCATTAGAGGCACAATATTTTCTTTCTCTCTTACCATTCTACATTTTTATACCTTTTTTAAGATTGTTTGAATCCCTCCCACTTCATCTATATTTGAAATCCTTTCTTCTTATCACCCTTCTAAAATATTTTCTTTTTAAAATCCAATATTTTCAAAAAATCCTCCAAAAATTCAAATATGGAACAAATTAAAAAAATGCAAATATATCAAAAATTTCAAAACATGCAAATATTTCAAAGAATCTAAATATTTCCAAATTAAAAATAAATGCCTACAATAATTTTTTAAATGTTTCTACCTTATTTATTTATGTATGTTATTTGTTCTATGTTAGATAAATAACATATTTCAATTTTCATTTTACATTGCTTTTCACAAGGTACTTGAATGTGATACAGAGCATATTTTCAAATGGTTATTCAATGTCAAACTTCCCTTATTGCATACTTATCATTTTATACCTTTAATTGTACTTACATGGTCATATATTTCTCTTGTCCATGAGGAACATATACATTTTATCTATCTCAATCATTTAAGCTATATTGTTATGACTCAGTTGCACATTCATTGGGGGCACACTATTTTCTTTCCCTCTTACCACTCTATGCTTTTATATCTTGTTGAAGATGTTTTTAATACCTCCCACTTCATCTATTTGTAAAATTCTTGATTATTAGCACCATTTTAAAATATTTTATTTTTAAAATCCAATATTATCAAAAAATCCAAAAAAAATTAAATATGGAACAACTTAAAAAAAAGTGCAAATATTTCAAAAATTTCAAAACATACAAATATTTCAAAAAATCTAAATTTTTCCAAATTCAAAATCAAGACCTACAAGAATTTTTTAAATGTTACTAGCTTATTTATTTACATATGTTATTTGTTATATGTTATATAAATAACATATTTCAATTTTCATTTCACATTACTTTTCATGAGGTAATTGAATGTGATATAAGATATACTTTCAAATGGTTATTCAATGTCAATATTCTCTTATTACCTAAAAAACTTGATAATTTGGAGGCATATCTTTGTTCTCCATGAACAATTTAACATGTTCTACTTATCCACAACCTTTATAGCTTGTTGATATACATATCATACAAATGTTTCAATACTTAATCATACTATCCATATGTTACATGAAATATGTTATTTTATAAAAATGACACTCATACATATGGTGGATGTAGATTATCCTAATTTTATTTTTGTTTACTATGTCTTACTTTACTACATAGTAAAATATTTATTGTTTGCTTATTTTTTGTGGTCCTTGGCCTTGAATGTGTAAATTATTGCTTATATGGCATCATCATGATATTTGGATGTGGCCATTGGCCTTGTGTATTATATGACATTTCACATATCCCTTGTATGTGTCCTTTGGGCCTTACGTGGTGACATTATTATGATAATTGTGTGACATTGTATGGCATTACTTATATGTTCATTACTTTTTACCATGGTGCCATGATTTATTTCATGCATTACTACTACTTATTACGTATAATATGGTTCCATGATCTATATCATGCATATAATACTTATGTGATTCAATGATTTATATATTTAACATATGTTAAAAATGTAATTCCATACTACATTTTATCCTCTGATGTAAATAAAATAAAAATATTTAAATTCTACCAAATGATTACATATTTCACATGTTACAAAATTATTATTTAAAGATAAGTGACTTGCAGGATATGTCCCTCATCTCAAAAGGGGGGTATCACATTGGTATTGTCTTGAGAGGTCTCTTCATGATAAATTTTTTAGATTTATTGCACTATAAAATTTCAAAATTTACAACATGATACAAAAAAATTAGATTATGGGCGCATTTGATATGCATGTACTCTCATTCTTACATTTAAAAGTTTGAAAATGGTTATAAGTGGTAAGTTTAAAATAATTTTAGGTTTCCAATAGTTATAAATTTCAAACATAATTCAATATGAATTTAGTACAATACAAGGGGCATGATATTCATTCAATTTTAAGTTATTACATAGAAATTAATAATTTTTTTCAGGTACAATTTTTTTTTAAGTTTCAAAATTTTAAAATATAATTTAGGTTCATTTGTAGTGGTGTGATTCATATTCATGTTGTAAGTGGGCTACATTATAGTATAGTGACACTCAATATCTATGGTTGCACTTTTTCAAGATGTAGTAAGCCACAATTTGTGGTTCCACCCCTTCAGTTATTTTACAGAGTAATATACATAGGAAAATGAAAGTTGGAAAACATAATATTTCCAACTCAAGATCATTAAAATGTTTTCAAATTGAGACTTTATCACTCTCAATTCACCACATGTTTAATATTTCTCAAAAACGCCTCAACAAGAAAGTAAACACTTCTCCATGTTCAATTTATAATGAAATTAGTTTACATACTCTTTTAGGCATATCCTTTCCTTCATATATTTTTAAATATTTAAAATTGTAAGTTTTAAATTTTTTTAAATGTAAAATATCTATTTTAGTGGTATTTTTACAAGTTTTTGCACTAAGGTATTTCACACAATCAATATTTGCATTCAAAGATAAAGTGTCTGTGCACCCTTAGATTTGATTATAATTTACTCTAGAAATTTCACTTTTTACATCACTAGATTAAAGTGGGACCAAATTTAGATAAATAAATTTAATCATTAAGTGTTTTAACATGTTTATTCTTGACATTTTTACTCTACTTGGTCCTATTCTCCATTTCATTAACTCGTAATCTATAAGAGAGCCTTCACTATCTTTTAAACACTAAAAATATCATAGATACATACCTATTTTAACTACATTAATCCCTATTTAGATTTAAATATCATGTTAGAATATTCCCTACAGTCTTTGGACATTTGGGACAAGTCCATGCTAGGTCAAATAAGGTTGCACCATAACCTTGTCCACTAGCACAACCTTGTCCCCATGCTCCAATATTGATTTTTTCAAATTGATGCATTTTATAATGGCTCTCCTTCACATCTTATATATTTGGTTAGTAAAAATATTCCAAATATTATCCTATATCTATATAAGCACACTAAGGCCAATCATTACACCCCTAAATACTTCACTTGGAAATTATATTTCACACTGAGAAAAAGAGCACTATTTCTTTTAATTGTAATTATGTTTAATTCTATCAATCATGGGCAAAGTATGAATATCATTTATTGTAATTTAATCATCCATTTTTAAACATTTCAATCAATCTTCTAGATAATTTTATATATTTTCACAATCATGAATCATATAATCACCCTAGAAGGGAGAACTACATCAGCCTGAGGTCTATTTGGGATATGTAAGCAACACTCAGATTACATTGGGTTTTATGACGATAGCTTAGTTATTCCCATAATATTATTCCCCATTTTTCATTTTATCTCTATCTTTTTTATTTTGAAATAACAATAACTTGTATTTTTCAAGTATTTCACATGGCACATCATCACATAAGTTAATCAACAACCCCTTGTAGACTATCACAAATACTTAGATCAAGAAATTAGGCACACAGTCACAAAGATGTAGTCAAAGTCATCAAACATGGCCAAAAAATCATTAATAATAAATTTCATTACTAAAAATTCATTAATGTATTAAATTTTATTTTAAGTAATCCAGTTATTGCAAAGGAGGGGATTGTAAAGCAACTCCAATCTAGACAGGGACCACTCGAGAGGAATTGTAGTGAATATCCCTTCTATTAGTTTAGTTTCATTATGCATTGTGTGTATCTATCTTTCATTTTAATCATATAAGTCACATCATATGTTATTTACATTCATGTGTTTTTATTACATAATCATTTCTCATTCCTCAATATTCAAGTCTATGTGGGAAACTTCTAAACTAGATTAGTATTTTAATTATTATCATTTCATTTTCTAAAAAAATACCTTACAATATTTCCTTTTTTTTATTTTACTTTCCTAGCATTTACTTTCTATAAGTGTGCTTGTTTTATGTAAATTGTGCATTATCCTTCTCAATATTCTTTATATATCAATGTTGCATATATAGTGTAAAATCCTTACAAGGTTATACATCCTTAGGTTGACAATTTAAGTAAAGGATTATATAGTCTATGTGTTAGGTAGCTACCTCTCGGGATATATCCTCATAAGTTGTAGGATAAATCATCAAGATAACATATAAAAATATTTTATATCTTCCCTAAAGTGGTCATTCATGTATGCATTAAATTTTTTAATCTTAACTTATCATGTCCTAAGGAAAAATTTTCATTGCCTTTTATATATTCCATAGTTAAATATAAAACTAGTTATGAGATGATTTACATCATGGAGGTTTTTTGAGGTATAATCATATTTACATTTCCCCCAAAGATCAACACAATACTACCTTTACAACCAAGTGAGGCATGTATTGCTAAAGTTAAGATGTATTTTAGCCTTAAAAATGTTGGGGCAATGTAATAACATGTTATGAACCACATTTTTCATGATCATATCCACAAGATAGTTAAAAACCATGTGAATGATCTCCTATAAATATAAAATAATTATTAATTTCATCCTCATGACTTGGATATCATCCTCGATCATCTAATAAAATTGAATCTTAAACTAAATCCTAAAAACTGTCTTTAGTGTTACATCTAGTAAACTTTTAGGGTTTTTTTTTAGAATGGGGATTGATGTGGATCCTTCAAAGATTAGATCCATTATTTAAATGACTAAACCAATATCCATGATTAATATTAAAAATTTCCTTAGTAATCTTTGTGAAATTTAGATATCCATTTCTAAATTTCTTTATTTAAATCATTTTGTAAATTCCCTCCTCAATAAAGGTGTCACCCTCAAATGGAATGATGGTTGATAAAATAATTTGATAACATGAAAAATTAATTAATTAAAACTCTTAAATTATGAACTACATCTAATGATATCCCTTTCATCTTGTACACATATTATACCTGGTTTCAATTGGTGAAATGCTTACATAAAAAGATGAGTCTAAAAATCAACATGTCATTTATTATGTTAATCATGCTTTGATTGATTTTGAGACTCAATAAAATAAGATAGAGCATGAATATCTCATTATTTATTTTACTAATGAAAATAATTATCATTACATGCTTTACCATATAATATATATCACTATCCATCTAGATCCCCTTCATCAGTTTATTCTCCAATGCATGTTTCATGGTGATAAAATTGGTAAATAGATGACTCTCTTGATGGAATTTTACATTTTAATCATTACAAAAAAAAATATTATAATATTAATTTATTTTGGGTCAAATTTCCACCATACCTATTCCTTCTCAATAACATATTTAGGATATCGTTCCCAATGAAGGCATCCTTTTTATAGAAGTTTTGGGTTTATAATGCATAAAGACTATTTTCATAATTCATAGCTAAACTCAAGGCCCAAGACATATAAGAGCCTAAAATTAAATTTTATAAACCTAAAACAACCAAAAAATGAACAAAAATAATAAACCAAATCCATAATTTAACTATAAAAGACACTTGGACACTCCATTGGGATGGAACAAAGTGATTACAAGGAGTTGGGTTATGTTGTGTCCTGTTTGATCATTTTTGTAAGAATTTTACTTTAAAAAAATATTAAACTTTTATTTTAAAAATAACATGAATGAATATAAATCTATTATACTTGGTATACAAGTATCCATTGATCTACATATCTCTCATTTACATACCTTGGAAGATTATCAACTTCTATGCTACCAAATTAGTGGTGCCTATGAATATAAAAGTGAGAAACTTAAATTTTATTTCAATATTATTAAATTATTCACATATTTTACCATTTATTAAAACCCAAGATAAAAATATGTTTTTTTGTATTCTCTTACCTCATCATTTTCCTTATTTCGCACATATAATTCGTTTAACCACTTTTTCATTCCCATGTGAAAATACCCACGTATCCTAGCACCCAAGGATGATTCCATTATTTTTAAAATTGAGTTTTTCAAAAATTTATAAATACATAGGTATAAGGATACCATCAAATTTTTATAAAATTAAAATTTTCCTCTTGAGGTACACTCTTGTGAAAAGACTACAATTTAAAAGTAAGCCTTCAAATATGTTTGTGAGAATATTATTATTTACTATCATAAATTTTAGGGTGATTTAAACTTATGTGTTAATTAATATTAATTTCATACTCTTATTGATAAATCACATGGAATAATATACATATTTAATTATAGTGAATACGCTAAAACCCACAAATGTCTACGCATGGGTTGTTATTGGCCAAAACATGAGAAAGATGCCAAAAACATTTATAATAAGTGTAATAATTATTAGGTACATGATTATTTTATAAATTATCATTTGAAATAGATTTAATCATTTTAATATCCTTTAACTTTCTCCATGTGGGGATAAGACTTCATAAATAATTTTCCTCAACTTGCAAAATATCCATGTTTTTATAATCACAACCACCGAGTACTTGACCAAGTGGGTAGAAGATATGATGCTTACTAGTGTTATTAGAATTAATATTTCAAAATTTATCCCCAAAAAAATAATTTAATAATTTAATATTTCCCCCATTATCATATGTTACAATGGTGTTAATTTTGAGAATAAGTGCATAAAATAAATTTCCTTAAAATTTAAAATTACACACAAATTTTATATTCCTTATCATCTTGAGTGAAATGGTGAATCCAAAGAAGAAAAAATATTATTAGTAATATATGTTATAATATATTATATACTCCCATGCTAATTATAATATCAAGATCTATCCTACACTTTGGGCTTATCACACTAGTATTCACAGTGCCACTGAGGCAAACTCCTTTCTCTATTTTCTATGAATCTAAAGTTGTTTTGCCATTATAAGTAGAGTTAATTTATTAAAAATTTATATTCATGTAATTATATATTATTAATAGATAAATCAAAATAAATTTAAAACTATATATGTCCTTGATGAGAGATGTATGATTTCTCTCTAGCATAATTTACAATGCAAACTTGATATCAATAAGCAACACAACAATTAAGTCATAGTTATAGAATTTAGTGTCATGTGTTTATTGTTGAAATTGTATTACACTCATTAAAAAGAGGGTAAACAAAAAATGGTAGGATAATTATCTTATTAAATACATCATTGGACATGGTATTTATTTATTACAAAATCATGAAGGATACCTTCTCAAATAGGAAACTAATGCTCATTTTTTTAAAAAGAATTATGTTTGACATATGTTATTCATAATTTTTATTTTTTCCATGTTTTTAATTTATTTTACATATCTCATTATTTTATATAATTATTTTATTTTTTTATGATAAGATTTATTATAGGTTTTCTCTAACTCTCTTTGTTACAGATTAACTTATTTTATCTACACTTCCAAGTTTATTATCATCTACCTTAGCATCATCTTTGAGATCCCTTATCCTTATCCTAAACCATTAGTTTTTCATCTTATCACCTCTTTTCACCTTCAATCTCAATTATTTATATATGTCTTGGTTGTCATTTTTTGGGATATATGGTAAAACCTTGTAGAATACAACTAGGGCCTCATCACAAACTACTCTCTTCACCTCTTTGCTCTTTTTACTAACTTATCATATTTTCCTATAGGATTATAAATAAATTTTACACCTCATATTTATCACTACCTTTTGTGAATTTTGGAAATCCCTGACAAGTGGAAATAATATATTATTATGTTTTTACACCTACTCCAAACCTTAACTATATGTTTCTTAGAAATATAATGAAATGTTTGAGAGTGTTTTTTTGTCATGTAGAGTCAATTAAATTTTATTCTATAAAAATTAATTAAATCTACCTATAATTTTATCATCCATATGGTACCCTCTCTTATGACAAAATCCTTAATCATGTTAAAATTATGTCATCTTACTTTATATATTTTTTTTATATCATGGAAATCTAATCATTCTCATGTGCATCTATATCTTATCCTTTTACCACCTCATTTTTGGGACACCAAGGTGAAATTATAGAATTATCTAAGCATTTTTATACCTAGGTTTTCTTCTTTAGGGACAAGGTTTAATTTCTCTTGTGTTAGTCATCTTTAACACCTATTTTTTATCTTCCAAAATTATATGGAGGATGAAAGTATTAAAAAAAAAAATCATAATCCAAGATATCAAATAAAAAAATAAAAATAAAAAGGCAAGTTCAAAAAGAGTATCTTTTAAAAATTAAAATTACACCAAAAGACATGATCATATATGTTGATGCACTTATTGTGATCCCTATGTCACTAAGAAAAAAAGGGAAAGTAAGATACTCAATTTTAGGTCCTGTAATGACTTAGGGATTAAGTTGCTTATAAAAATATTATTGGGAATAACACAAATAGTAGAGATATGGTCACCACTTTTAATGTATATAAGAAGACCCTATTGTAGGGACAATAAATTTTTATGTATTGACACTTTTCTTGCTAATTTTTACAAATTTTATTAATATTTGTCAATTATTACCCAAAATTATAGTGGGTATTTATAGCATGGTCTAAACTATAGCTATTTATGGATGGATCCATGGGTGATTAGGGTAAGGTAGAAAATAATATGTCCTCAAGATGACTAAAGATATCAATTCTACTATAATCTAAGGCAAAGCATATAAAAACTAGCATCCACTAACTCTAGCATAAATCTCAAAGATAAATAAATGTAATTAAATATTTAGAGGAATGAAAATGCATATATATAACAACATAATTTACATAAAATTACTCAATCATAATAAATTTCATGGCACATTAAGATGCAAATGAGAATAAAATAGAACAAACATACTATCAAATTCATTTTCCTAACATTAAGCTCAAACTAACATATATATATATATATATATATATATATATATATATATATATATATATATATATAATTACCAAATTAACTTTTATAAAGGAAAATATTATCCATATAGGAACATAAGACTTTAAAAAATCACATAACACACACAAAAGAACACTACAAATAGACTCTCAAATTCTTTGACTCTCTGTATTAATTTTATCAATAGTTATTTTCTACTTTACAAATGAGGGGTAAACCCCCATTTATAGGCTCAAAATTCCTAATAAATATTAAAGTGGCCCCTTAAATGGTGCCCAAATACATCCAAGTGGATTAAAATTTCACTTTACAATGAAATATTCCCAATTAAAAATTATAAGACATAACTAAATATTTTGTAGGGTCTAGGGGGTAGTTGTTGTCTTGTTTGCTTATTGTTGTTGTTTCTACCTCTACTTCTAAACTTCTTCTTATTTGGTCTATAATTATACACAATCCTAGTAATCTTGTTCAATTTGAGTAAAGTCTAAGATTATGGACCTAAATAAATCAAGTATGTCCTAGATTAGTTTGTCACACTTTAAGATTATTGGCTTGAGTGCTTCTTCAATTACACCTACCTTTTACAGCCTCTGATTGGAAAATGCCATGATGTCCATCACATCAGCATCCATCTTAGCACTGGATACATATTTATGGAATTTAGCAATAAATACTTTCATTTGTGATCTAAACTCTTACTCATATGTGAGGGTGTCATCAGGCTTGGTCACCCTAGTGATCATGGCATCTTCTAGCAGTAAGGCTATCTTGAATTCAATTTTTTCAAAGAATGTATTTACATCCTTGAGATAATCTAACCATGTATTCAAAATCCTCCTCTTATTCATGAAGATGGTCTATTCAATAATAATGTCTTTAATCAGTAAAACCTTAAGGTTAGGAAACTTATTGCTTCTTGCCACTCAATCCAAGTTTGCTAACTTAGTGTCATAGTGGGCCAGCTTTTGTTTAAGTTTAATGACTACTTTGGCCTAATTGATCCTATCTTCCTACTTATTTTTCATCACTTTATATAGGCTAAATACATTAATGATAACACTAATTATTGAAGTTAAAGTGCCCTCTAAAATTATGGGCAATTTTTCTCTTTCAACATCTTTAGTTCTTGTTGCATCCCCTTCATCAAGGCAATAGTAGATTCTAATTTTGCTTGTACTATAGATGTAGGGTCCTCTACATACTCTTATACCTCTCCAAGGCCAACCTTCCTCTTTCTAGTCAAGGTGAAGAGAGACTCTTCACTCTCATGAATCATAGTTGAGCCTAACTATGGCTACTCCACTTGTCTTTAACTTACCCTCTTCATGGTGCCAGTGGTAGGGTCAAACCTCATCCCAATTTGGGTTGCAGCTTGGCTTGCTTGAGGCCTTCCTTGCCTTATTGTCTACATCATGTCCCTCACACAATTTTGGGTGGCCATAGATGACAACTATGTGAGAGGTTATTGTAATGAAAATGCTTGTGTAGAAGAGGAAGAAGCTAAGGCTATGGTAGGGATATATAGATTGGTTGGGTACAATTACCCAAGTGGATCAAATAATGATTTAACAGGGTCTATGTTAAGAATAAATGAGGGGAGCATTGAAGGCCCAATAATTTTGTGTATTGTGGTGAGGCAAAGTGGTTTATACCAGGTGAATGACTTTGGGATGGGTATCAATGGCTTTATGGATGCAAGGGAGACAAGGGAGAGTGATGCATTTGTTGTGATGGTCTAATAAGGAGTAGAACCCATATCTTGGCTAATATTAGTACTTTAGGATCCCAATGGAGGTGTAATATTGATAGTTGCATGGGAGTTGAAGTAGGGAATGGTGTCTCTAAAGGAAGCAGTGATAGGAGATGTGAATATGGGAGTAAAAGTAGGAGAATTTGTAAATGTACTAACAACTAGGAAGGAAAGCAAAGGTGTGATACTTATCGAAGGCATTTGGGAAGATGGTGGAGGGGGCACTGCTCTTCTCATGGTAGCCCTAGGAGACTTCTTATTTTTGTAGACCTTATCAATAATTCTCCTTGTTAGTAATTTTAGTTCCTCTATTAAGAAATCAATTCATCATGGGGATCCTCCAATCTCAACAACATTAAGTCTAAATTGGTCCAAGTTTTCTATGGTATCTTATTCAAAATATGTGGAAACAAGTGTAGGCTCTTAAGACGAGCCAAGCTGGCCACTAGCTTCTCCTAGATCAAAGCTTGGAGGCATGTCTTATCCACTTGGAGTGGATTGCAATAGAGGCCTATAAGGTCTACTCCTATTGAGAGGAATGTTATCCTCTTCTTCCTCTTCTTCATTCTCTTCATAGTATACATTTAACATGCTCCCATGAGTTAGTGGGAACTAAGGCTTTGTTATGTATTCCTTCTTCTTCTCCTTATCAATCCTCATTTCTATCTTGATATTATTCTTTGTTGCATTCTTTAGTACTACCTCATCATTCATGGTATCCTTTTGAACCCATTTATGCACCTCCTCTTGGTTTTTATATTCTATAGTCACATATTTTTTGAACTTGAAGAGGTGCTTAGCAATGACTTGGTTTGGATCCCACATCCTAAAGTCATCCTTGGGCAATAAGTAAGAGTCCATATGCCTTTTAGCCACTATAACATCTTGCCATTTCATTATCTTGGTTATCCCCAACTTATAAGGAGCCTTGTGGGGGGATGTATTTTTCTTCCTCTTTAATATTTCATCAACTCCATGGAAGAGTTGATAATCCATTTTATCCTCTACCAACTTCATTAGCACATACCTCAATAGCCTAAGTGGAGATACTATTTCCCCTTCCATTTGGATAACTATGCAGTTAGGGTAGAGCTAAAAGCTACCCATCTCTCTTAATGTTTGTCTAACTTTCATAAGGACCCTTGGCATTTCACATTCAATGATGTACTTGTAAATAGGGGCTATAAATATTCTATAATTATCTTGATGTGGTGCTTGAAGTGGTGAATATGCATTATATAATATGTCTAGGGAAAAACTTCATCTCACTTTGGAAACCATGTGTTTGGAATTAATTGTGTAATTGAACATATAACATATAATACATATCTCATCATATAGAATGGATCCCCATTCTATAAAATATCATGTATAGAAGAGACTAGGTTATTACTAATGATATCCCCAAATGAGGGTATATGGTGATCTTCCAAAATTATTTGTAATAGTGGGATAGCTTTTATATCTACATGCCCAATGTGTACATTATCAAATATTCTATTTATCAAGGTGATACCAATCTTAAATCCCTTTATGAACTATGAAATAGGTATATTCCCTTGGTTATCCATGAAGACCCCTCCATTTGGGTTTGTTATGCATGAAGCTAAGACAATCTCTAATTTATGCACCTCATACTAGTTATTGATAATGATCTGGTTGTTTTCCAATTATGGTAGAGGTAGGTCATAATATTTTTAAAAACATGGCCCTACAATGAATGTAATTGGAAACCCTTGTTTTATTGACTTAAGCAATCCATATTCACATCTTGACCTCTTGAAGATGTCATAGACTAGGTCAGTGCATGGCATGACCCCTAGTTTCATTACAACCTTGTGAAGATCAGTAGATTGGATTACAAGGATATCTAAATCAATTTGAATAATGTGGTGCATGGTTTTGGATTCATTGATAACCTTAGCTCCCTTAACATTGTAATAGACACTACTATAATTCTTATCCCCCAATTTTATGGATTCAAGGATAAACTTTTTATCCTTAAACATGATTGAATTACCATATTGAAATAGAAAATCATCACTTCTAAATTCAATGCTCTTATCCAAGGTGGAAGGTCCTATCTATGCCATTTTTGTATTTTTTGGGTAGTAAATAACATCCTCTTGTACTTATCTACAACTTTAGATCTTCAATAATGGTAGTCTAGATGTAATTTGTGAATTAGTTCGAGCTTGGTTAAATTAAGAATGTAGACAATAGAGAGAGAAAATGATTAGGGATTCAAATGAAAATGTAGGTAGCAATAGTTGATTTGGATAGCCTTTTGTAGATTTATTTTATTAATATAAGGTTTTATATTGATTATAGTTCATGTTGTATTAAGGGTGAGATCATCATTTTTGAATTTGAAACACTCAAACTATTGATTTTAGCATTTAATTACTTTTAGAATTCAAATTTAGCACTAATTTGATTTTGATATACCATCAATTTTAGATTTAAAACTAAAAGTTTCCACCTTTTGACATGTGGCATGCCACCTCAGATCTAAGTAGGAATATATGGGGACCGAATATAACTAATCTATTTAGTCATCTTAAATTTGGACATGTGGCACTTTTTAATTGGTCTCAAGGCCTTAGAATGCATCTTAGTGTGATAAGTAATTTATATTCTAACATGTGGCATATTTCTATTCATGGTGAGCTCTCAGACATGGCCCTCTAATTTTTTTGATTGTGAGAGTTCCATGTATTGTGTTTACAGGAAATCAAATCTTCTTCTTCATAAGGTGGTTTTCTCATAGGAAATCATAGTGTTGCTTTGATATGTGTCACCTTCAAAAGACCTCTACGCAAATATCATCAACTTTGTTTCAAATATGTGGCTTAGGTGGAGCCACATGTCTCTCTCAAAGATGTTTTGGTTGATCTCAAGATGTCGATTCATGGGAATGATAGGTGGCATCATTTCATAGGTTCAAGATAGACACGTATCACTTTAGAGGCCATTTTATCAATCTCAGGTTGTAACTCTATAAGAATGACATGTAGAATCATCTCATGAATCTAGTGGGGACATGTGTTGCTTTAGTGGGCCTTAAAAAGAGTTATAGTGAATATTTAGATATAAAAAAATATGGGTATGAAAAATTTCAACATCACATGGATCCAAGGGAAAAAAAATTCATTATTGTATGATTATTTTCATTTTATACCATTTATCACTCATGAATGGAACTTCAGATAGTTTTATGCCATCAAGTCTTGACAGGATGGCTTAGATGAATCCATGTGTTCTTCTTTGAGATCTCAAGAGCTTTAGATTAGGTGTGATATGATGTCGACACACATTGTTCTTAAATAAATGTGAAGGGATACATGTTGCTTTAGAAGATTGCTAAAATTTGGATGGTTGTGCTTGAGACACATGGCAACATCTATGGCCTTCAAGATTGTAGTGGGATGTATGGTGACTCAGATTGAATGGGCTTGCTCAAAGGGGCCAGGATCTTGACACATAGCCTATGGATTTGAATTCTAATGGCCAACTCCTTTGTGATTTAGAGGAATGATGCCACATGGCTCATGGGTTTCACTGATTTGTTTCAAGTGTTCTACATGGGGTGATGAATTGTTAAGGAGTCATGAAGGATAGTAAGATGGACACCTATACTCTTTAAGTCATAAGCTTTAATTTGAAGTCTTACGAGTCATCATAGAGAATTATATTAACTTTTACATCTTATGAGGCCAAGAAAGAAGTTAAGTTAGACTTTAAAAAATGTCAAATGCCCATCATAAGGAATTTAAACAAGTCTAAAGCAGAACCAGGTAAGTAAATGCTTTAAACTATTATGAGGTTAGTCCAGTAAGATAAAGCAAAGCTTATTGTGCTCAATGCCAATTGGAAAACCAAGTAGGGAATCCTTCTCAAAGGCCTATCTAAACATTTCAAATCAATTCATGGTTAATTATTCATTGTTTGCATGAAAACTTAAAGAAAACTTTCAATAATTTGAATATTTTAAGTATCCAAAGGTATTAAAAAATGAATAAATAATTATAAATTGATAGGAAGTATTAAATCAATTTTCTATGTAGTCTGCCATTTTAGCAATCTTAGCATCTTAGGCATTTTGTAAAATTATGAAAGGAGGGTCCCCATTCTAAGAATAAGGGGTAGTTGAGCATCAATAAATGGAAACCTCCATGGGGAAACATTATAAATTGTTAGAATCTAGATATTATGTTCAAAGATGAGTAAAAAATTATTCATCTCACTATAATTTTTAGTCAATATTAAAACTAATTTTTAGAACTAATGAAGACTCACAAGTTGGAAATAGAGTTTAAACATTGTAGACAATCATACTATGTGTGTGATTTGAAGTGCATTAACCATTGCCATTAGGTTCAAAAATGATACTATTTGAGCTTCAAGACATCCAACATGAAATTACTTAAGTACTCTTTATATTTTGTATAATAATACTTTAATAAGTTAAGGATGGCTTGGGAATTGATCTACTATAAGCCAGGCATCCATAATCCTAACAGATACATTTAGATCCACTCCAGGCCTTGTTCTACTACCATCCATACATCCATAACCCTGGAAGAGATTGCCTAAATCACCATTCATAAAATATGAATTATTTTATGATTTCACTTTATTGGTGTATCATTTTTTATTTTTTTACCTGCATTCATAAACTAGAATGGTTGGAAACCAAAATTATATCGGTGTAAGGATGGTGTCGAGACATAGTCTAAATGTTATTCACTCTCAGATAGTAAGTTCTACCCAGGTAATTTATTTAGTGAATTTAAGTAATAATATGATGGTCCACATATATTCAAACTCTTATTCAAGAAAATTTTTAGTCATCTAAACTGTATCATAGTCTTAAAATAACTTAGGATTTTCATGAGAAGACTAACTTTTAACTAACCCCACCTAATTTTTATAAATTAGAAAAAAAGCTAGAGGCTTATGAACTTTGTACTACCAATGTTTAAGATCAGCAATCCCTTCTTCCCATTTTAGGATCAAATTGACATAAATCTCACCAATGAATTCTTCTCTAGAGGACTTATTAGTAAGCTCGATCCAACAACACAAAACAAACACACAACAAGAAAATAAAACAAGAAAAGAAATAATGGAAAAACAAAGTAGGAAAGCAAGAAAGGACAAAACATAAAATCAAACTACTCTACTCCTACCTACTATAATTCTAAACAATATTACTATCCTTCTAGGATTTGTGATAGAGCAAAAGAGAAATAGTACTTCATATATTTTACATTTATGGGTAAGGCTAAGTCATTCCCTTGTAAGTATTTAAGTATGAATTATTGTTTCCTAGTATCTCTACTATTTGATAGGTCTAACCTAGAGAGGAGTGAACTTGTCATGTTTTCCTTTTTTCTCATGGTCCTTGTCCCATAATAGGATTAAGTCTAAGATTTAGAATGCTTTAAATTTGGCTCACTTTTCAAACCATCTCTTCACAACATCCTGATTCTTGCTAAAGTTCTATAATGCTTCATCTCTAACATCCTTCATTTAGATGATGTTTACTATCTTGGACTACACTCTTTCATCATATTCCATGTACTCAACCATGAACTCATAGGTGGTCATCTCTAATGTGATGGGAAATATAGGTTGATGCCCATAAAATAGTAAAAATAGGGATGCCTTGAGTGTCTGCTTATATCAGGTATGGTCTACCCATAGAGAAAACTTTAGTAGGGACTACCATTCTCTTGGTCTCTTTTCTATACACTTTTTAATTGCATTGATCAATTTTTGTTAATGGATTCAACCACCTTGTTACTGCCTCTAAGTGTACCATAGGTTTCCTTAGTGTTCAAAAAACACTTTTCATTTTAGAATTCAAGGAATTCAAAGCATGAGTAGCAGGTTATGGTAACTTGATGTCACCTATCATGAAATAGCAATAGAAATATATATTGGTTTCCCACAAATTTATAATGAGTGATGTTTAGGAGCCATCATGGTCTGTTCTTTGTGAATTGTAGAGAATTTATGTTAATACTTAGTGAATTATGATCCATATTTAAACTAAAAGTTAATAGAAATGGATATTTATAATGAAGACTAAACTAAAGTGATCTGGTGTAAAAAAAAGAGAAAATAGAAGGTTAAGGTAGAAAATAAAGCGAGTGATTACCAATATTATCCTTAAATATCATGACAAAACATCAATTGTAACTGAGTATGCATTCAAACCAATATATAATGTAAAATAGCCTAAGCTCAAATTCCACTATATAATAGGAAAACTTCAAATGATAATATGGCAAGTCAAAAGTAAGAACCAGGTTTAATTTTAAAGATTTACTACTATAATCAAATAGCATTTGCACATCTAAATATAGAGTAGAAGGAAATGAAGAAAAACCAAATATCCTCCAACTAATCTAGCATATACATAAATTAGAAACCCTATGATTAGGATGCAACCTGCAATTCAAATAAATCATTCAAATTCAAGACATAAAACTAGAAATTGAGAGAAAAGCCATACTAGAAATTGACCTATCAAATGTGGACAATCTTTACAGAACTCCTTGATTATATTAATTACTTTAAGTGTACAAAATTTTATCAAAATTTTCTCTCTTTGACAAATGGTAATACATGCCTTTATAGAAATATTACGTAGTATACCGGTCAGTTATAATATATAGGTGTACAAAAGACAAGGACAATTGTCCTTCCTAAGATGGTTCTAGAATACACTTGTTTTCTACAATTAGACTGACCTAGGGGAAATATGATAATAGAATAGCATATGCCTTAAAAAAGAATATTCTTATTTAAAATATTAAAAAAATTTACAAAATAGAATATTGTCTAATTTGTTAGTGGGGTATCCGCTTGTTGTTGTTGGAGGATGCTCATGGATTTAGTATGTTTCTCATCAACTAGTTTTAGATACACAATAGGCTTTAGGATATGCTCCTCTTCTTTATCTACCAAGTCCTCAAATTCTTGGTCATTTCTAGCCACAGCTTATTAATGCTCCTATATTCATTTATCCTTTCCCCAATGTTGAATATCATGTCTAGTATCTTCCTATTATCAACCCCAAATTTTCATTAGTTATTTCCTTTGATTTCTTGAGTTACCAAAGTATCCCTATGTTTGAATTCTTCATCACTTATGATTCTTAGGGTAGTGGGTTGTGCAAGGTCTATAAGCACAGTCCCAAGAAGCTGTTCAATCATTGTAATTATATCCTTATCATATTCTAAGAGTCTTTCCACATTATTATACCATGCACTCAAACTTTGAACCTTGTCAACCACAATTCCCAAAATTATTCTCAAGTGTCCTAAAATGATGGTTTTGAATCTTGGGATCTATTTCCTTGCTTGGATGTTGAGAAGTTCAGCTATTTTGTCTTCTACGGCTTATCATTAGGTGACTAGACCTTTCACTAATGCACTCAATTATACCAAGGAACTCTTCCTTAGTTTCATTATTTTGAGTGCCTCAAACATGTCATAAAATGACTCATCAAGAATTTTGGTCATTGCCTTAAGTACTGATAGAATTACTTATGTCTCCAAGTTTTCTTTTTCCTTTTCCAAATTATAGATCCTCTACTTCATTCCTTTGATCCATGATTTTACTTGTGATAACTAGGTTTTGATCAAGTTCTCAACATCTTCTTCATGAATAGTGGCCTCATCAAGCTATTGAGCTCCCACTGGGGTCAAACCTACAAAGGGTTCCACCTTTTGGAAGGTGAATTCCTCTACTCCCACCATGGTTGTTTTGGTGGTGACTCTTTCCAATATAGTTATATTTGGATTAAATTTCATGGTTTTGGATGACTCTATAAATTTTAGAGGTTCTGAGACCTCTATACCTATGTTACTTAATACTCTAGGCACATCTATCTTCTTGATTTTAGATCCTAAAGAGACCACAATCCTTCTCTCTTCCTATTCTTTCACCATATCCCTAATCTATGGCTTCATGTCATCATGCACTTTAACATGTATACCTTTTTGATTGCCCATGAGTGAGAGAAATAAGGAATATTTTTCAATTTTTCATAAATGAACCAGTTAGCAATGACTAGTCTATGAATTAGGAATTCATCATTGAATATATTGACTTCACTATTGGGGTGAGTGAAGGTCAATCTTGATCTCTTCCTTGGTCCAATAGGAACTAATACTAGTACTACCTTCCTCTTCTCTTGGGATGCCACAAGGAAAAGATCTTTTCCTTTCTCTTTGAGCTCCCTTGCTTGGATTTGAGTCTCTTCAAATAGTTCCTCTTCCCTATCAATATCATACACCTCTACAAGTTCCTTAAGGGCACCCTCAAGTGTATGATTTGGTTCTAGGGCTATCATATATATGTACTAAACTAGGGAAGGTGGCCTTTTTTAGAGTTTTGAAGATGAGGACCCCTCTCTAGGTCTCTTTTCCAATTTCACTTCTCCCACTTTCTCCTTACCATGGTCGTGATCATCATGGCCTTAAAAAATTTTCCCTTGAGTCTATATATATTTTACTTTAGGTTGTTCCTAAGGTATCCTAGATGGTCTAGGTAGCAATTGATATTGCAAAGGATGTATTTTTCATGCCTCTCTTTATGGCGTGTCATCCTTGGTCAATCGGTGCTCAAGTTTGATGTTATGCCCTTGAATCCCAACCAACACCTCTTCATAATTCTTGGACTTAATATAGATGGTGTCATGAACATAGAGATGATGAATATACTCAATCCTTGGAAGTTTCTTAGGATCTCACTTCTTGAGTTCATCAAGTTGGAACCCAAATGAATCCTTATGCTTAGCCATGGTGTCAACTTGTTTCCAATCTTGGAGTATGGTTCTTATAATGGTTAGAAGGAATGGGTTATAAAGACCCTTACTCTTTTATTTACAAATCCCATCAATGCCATTGATGAGCTAAGAGTAAATTTTTTGCTCAGGAAGCTTGCTTGGAACATATACTGGTAATCTATAAGGTTGGGACATAATTCCTGCAATCCTAATGATTATGCAATTAGGGTAGTAATATACATCATCCATAATTTCTAAATACTTATTAATGAGTGGGTGGACATAGGCATGGGAAAACCTATGATAGCCTCTAGTATGGTTGGGTAGACATAGTCACAAATAAATTACATATGGCTCTTATATTTAAAGATATGAAATTTGGAGTAATGTTGGGAAATGGTAGTTTTTCCCTTAGGAGACTAATTTCTAATACCAGGGAAGTTGATTAAGGTGAAAATGGCATATATTAGGTATGAGATCATATGTAACTACTTAGATGTCTTCATTTTGATTGAAGTGAATTGCTTGATTAAGAAGACACTAATTAAATCTCAAATTAGAGGGGTGATCTTTTATTCCACCATAAAATGCATATAGGAAACCCATATTTTGTTCATGTTGGTGGTTAAAGGGGATCCAAAGTCTCATTTTAATAGGGTCATTATCACTCTAATTCCCTCCCTAAATTAGACTACTATTATTTTTCCCTCAAATTCCTTGAAGATATGGTAGCATTGGTGCAGCTAGGGCCTAAGGATAGAGTCTAGGTCATAGTTGTTGGTCCATTCCTTAATTTTGGATAGGTATACATGGGGGAGAGGGTAATATTTCTCAAAAGGCCTATAGGATACAAATAATCTATCTTTTTGGAATTTACCTCCCTGATGATCCATTTATTATATACCCTATAATCGAAAAAGATGGGAGCAAGGATGTTTATACAATGCAGTACCTTGGGTTTTTTAGCATCATGGTAAAGGCTAGTCATCTAGATAGTGACCAAGTCATAATGCCTCCAACTCACTATGGCTATTCTCTACCCCTCCTTTATAATGGGATTTAGTTCTTCCACCATGAAGAAGAGTTTGGACTAGTTCCAAATGCTTGGGACATTTAAGGCCACAATGTCCAACTATGTGTCTTTGAAGATTCACCCCTCATTATCTATTGATAATTAGAGCTCAGTCTCCTCTTTCAATTATTGTCTACGAGATGTCATGGTCCCTATTTCTTTAAATTGTTTACACTAGTTCAAAAATAGGTCTCTATGAAAGATTTTTTATGCTCAAAACACAATAAATTCTCCTTGGATCAAAGTGTGACCAAATGAATTCAATTGGGTCACTTTTATGTAGGGTTTAAGGTTTTGGAACTTTAACAGAAAGATTTATTAGACTCTAGCTTATACGTGCCTTGGATTTGATTTTTACCTTTACCTTTATACCTTTAAATTTTTTAGCCCACAAGATCTTTCATTTTTTCCTTTTTTACTTGAATGGCACTTATGTGGCATTGGTCTGGACCTTTCATGACATTTTTCATAAATGCCTTTGAGCACTAGCTATTAACATTTAAAAATTCTTTCTTTATTTTAATCTATTGGAATAAAATCCTAGATTAGTGTGAGCCATTGATTATAATCTAAGCTCTTGCCTATGATTGGATTATTTTTAACCAACCCCCATGGTTGTGGTACTTGACATCTTTTCATGCCTTCCCCATGCTTCATATCGTATGTTAGTCCTTTGTTGAATGCATTTTGGCCACACAGCAGGCCCATGAGCCTTTAAAAAGTCATGAATACCTTCACATCATTAGATCATCTTCTAGTGACAAATTTTCAACCATCAGATCATCTGTCAGCTTTACTTCAAATGTGCTTTCACCACACATCAAGATCATGGGATCTTGGGGCCTTGTTCAAAATTCTATGAAAGCCTCATGTCATTAGATCATCTTCTAGTCAATAAATCACAAACTATTGATCTACAGAGATGACCAAACTTTAAGTCAGTAAATTTATTAAAATGGTACTTAGGCTTAAATTCCTTAGGTTAAGGTTTATTACATGTTTATTAAGCACGAAGCAAACCTTAGGCTAAGGGATTTATGTCTAAGTTTTTTTAATTATATAAAGGGGAGCATGGCTAAATTTTTCAAGCCAATGTTTACATTATGTTTAAATAAACATAATGTATTCATTGATCTAAGATATTTATGCCAAGGCTTAATTAAATATGCTCAAAGGGACAAAAAAGATAATGAATAGTATTTCATTGTATTTAAAAAACACATTAAAACCTTTAGCTAGAAATATTTTAGTCTAAGTCATATGTAACAAAGATCTCCTTTTAAAATAAGACTTAGTATAAGTCTATAGTTTAAGGTTCATGATATTTAAATAAAATGACATGGGGACCCTAAATTATAGATTTAGACTAAGTTTTATTTTAAAATATATTTAGACCATAAGACCATTTCCATATTTTACAAGTCGAAGATTTTTTATGTTTGAGCATCTTTCAAGCATTTCCCTTATCTTGTAAATTAATTTTTGAGCCTTCCAAAAAAAATTGAAGTGTATTTTAATCTTGAGTAGAATAATTCATTAGATTAAATTTTATGGTCTCATGGACATCAAATATGTCCTCGTGGGCATCAAATAATAGTCACGATAATGTCAATTTTAAGCTAGGGAAGCTTGTAATTTGATGGGATTAAATTTTATGGTCACACAAACATCAAATATGTCCTCATAGATGTCAAATGATGGTCACATGAACATCAATTTTAATCTCATCAAATTCCTATGACCCAATATGAGAATGTCACTTGGCACCTTCACAGGGCTTCCTAGGATCTTGGACTTGGTTTTCTCCATCAGATTAAAATCCATGATGAAGTGACAACCACAAGATCATGATTTGAGATTTTTCTCATGATTAGTTACTTTGTCAAGGTGGACCCATTTGGCTTTGATTATCGAATGTAAGGGTTTCATGTGTTGATCATTTGGGCCTTCTATAATCTTTTTATTTTTCAATTGTGCCTCACACCATTCGATTGAAAGGCTGTAAAGAAGTGTGGACCATCAGATCATCTAAGGTACATGTTTTGTAAGTTAAAGATCAAGATTTTCTCATTTCATTAGATCAAATTCTATGATGAATTGAGGGTCATTGGATCCTAGAAGATGTGAGGAATTTAAGTTAGGACTGCAATGATAAAAAGACTTAAGCTAAGGTGTTAAGACTAAGGTCTTGATTATATTAATAAATATGTCAAGGCCTTAGAATTAAAACCTTAGGCTAAGGTATAAACAAGGGACCAACCTAATATAAAAGTGGACTCAAGGAACTGGAACTTAAGCTAAGACATTAAGACTAAGATCCCATTTGTATTAACAAACACAATGGGGCCTTAGGGATAAAACCTTAGGTTAAGTCCAAAAATATTAAAAGGACCCTATAGAATGAATATTAGTCCTATCTAGAAACTTAGAAAGGGAAAATAATAAATGAGACCAAGCATTATAGACTAAGCTCTAGTCATGTTGAAAAACATGACTATGTTTTAAACATGAACTTATACTTAGGTCCAAAATAGATTTTAAAAAGGTTCCCACCAATTGGTTCCTGCTAGTATTCAAATTTTAAATGAGGGTTCTACCAGGGTTTTGGAGCTCAATTTTTTTAGGAATAAAAACCATGGAACCTATGACTAAAATCAATAAAGACCATTCATTAGCAATGTTAGTCAAAATTAAATCAAAACCTAACTAATTAATCTTGCTTTAGATAAAGTGGATGATCTTCAAATTCTACAAATGACCCTAACATGCTAAATTTTCATGTTTTATTTTTAGGGTTTCTCAAGGCTCCCAATATTCAAAAAAAGGGGGTATGTTGGCCCCAACACACCCCATTACCCTGGGGGTAGTAATTTGAAGCATATTTGATGACTATCTAGTTTTCATAGGCCCATTCAATGAATTTTATGGAGGTTAAGTTTGGGCCATGTCACATACTAGAGATAGTGGTGTTCCACACCGAGTAATGATATGTTATTTTAAAAACCTGATGACATCAATCATTCTATTTTTTTTGGTCTCCACTACTTCAATATACCTGGTGTAATAGTTTATGGTGATGAGTATAAATTTGTCTTACCAAGGATTCTAGATTGATAAATCCTAGGGATTTGAGGACCCACTATGAAAATGTCTTTATTTCAATTACCAATTGAAGAGGCATGGTTGCATTCATCTCTCTTCAATAAAATACTTGGCATTGGTGGCATTTTCACACATAATCATGTGCATCCTTGAAAATGGCTATCCAATCATGACCATCCCTCAATCTAGTATGTGTTATGGTGCACCCTGAAGAGTGACCACTTCACAATTTATCATGGAATTTGTCCATGATTTTGGTGGCCTCAGCTCTAGAAATAGACCTTAGATAAATTCCTTCATATTTCTTTCTATAAAGTACTCCTCTTTTGATCATAAAGTGAGATGATCTCAATTTGAGGGATCTTCTATGTTCTCTCTTGAGGTGTGGGGGGAATGCTCCATGAAGCAAGTAATGAATAATGTCCTTATACCAATCTCCATTAGGTATTTAGTTCACTTCCACCTACAAAACATCAATGTGAGGATCAGTGTTTACAATGAGTTGGATAAGATCTTGACCTCTTATTAACTTATCATATTTTATCTCTATGTCATATTCTTGAAGCTTGGTCATCCACTTCCCTCTTCTTTCTCCAATTTTATTCTATCCTGACATTAACTTAACAACTGGACCAGACACTATAGCATATGTCTTATTTCTTAGGATGTAATGTCTCAATTTATTTACAACCTTCACTATGGATAAGCTTGCTTGTCCATAATAGGATAATTTAGTTCATCATTCTTCAAATTATTACTTGTGAAAGTTATGGGGTGCTCTTTGTCGTCTTCTTTTTGTGTTAAGACAATAGTAATAGTATGATTAGAAGGAAAATAGTATAGATAGAAATCTTTATTAAAATCAAGACTTATCAAGACAGGGGATTGAATAATAACATCCTTGATGTCTTGAAAGTCTTTCTTTGCTTCAATAGTCCATTCTATCTTGGAATATTTATTTAGCATGGCATTGCGTGGTCTCACAATCTCTACAAAACTAGAAATAAACTTTCTTACAAAGTTTATTTTACCAAAGAAATATTTTAACTCTTTTTTGCTATTTGGAACTTCTACCTTTGAAATTGAATTGATCATATCAGGGTTGGTGGTCATACTTTATTGAGTGATCATGTAACCTAATATTTTACCTTCAGTCACAAAAAATATGATTTTCTTAGGGTTAAAGGAAATGTCATACCTTCTACACTTCTCCATCACTTATTCTAAATTCATCATGTCATCTTCCCTATTTTTAGAAAAAACTATCAGATCATTCATGTAAATAATAATACATTTACCTATCAATCCATGACATGCATGATCCATCACTCACTAGAAAGTTACTCATAAATTGATAATTCTAAATGGAATTCATTTGTAGGTAAATTCTCCCCATTTAATGGTGATGTTCATCTTCATTCTATTATTCTTGTTTACTAGGACTTGGTTGTACCCTGAAAATCCATCCAAGAATGACATCATTCTAGATCCACTTACCAAATACATGACTTCATCCAAAGATCACAAAGGGTAATTATCCTTCTCAAAATATCTATTCAAATTCCAAAAATCAACACAAATTTATATTTCCCCATTTTTATTCCAGACTGGCACAAGATTGACAACCCATGTCGAGTGCCTTATGGGGAAGATTATCCTTGCATCAAGTAATTTCTTCACTTTTTTGTCAATCAATGGTTCTAACACTAGATTTATGGGTCTTTTTCTTTGCCTAAAATTTTTATAGGCTTTCTTTAGTGGAATAGTGTGAGTGATCACATTCATTTCAAAGATCTTTAGGTCATCATATGACCAAGTGATAACATCCTTAATTCTAGCTAAAAGGGTAGCAGCTTTTGTCAACTCTTCATTAGTGAAAACTACACTAATGTTGACATTTTATTCATTCCTTAGATCTTCTAGGTTCACTTTTTATATTCCCCACTTAATTTGGGATGATTGGATTCAGTTTCTTTCTTGTCTAGATCAAACATCCTTTCAAGGAAATTATGCCTTTAAGGATTTGATTCTCTTTAAGTTGGATTACTCCATATTCATTATCCTTCAAATATTGTACAAGGCATTCATATTATTCTTCAATAATATGATATTTGAATACACCAACACTATATAGGAAATTAATTATATGTTGGTCATCATCAAAAACCTGGAAGTGATTTATGTTATCTGGCACATAGGGGAATTAAATTATCTCCATAATAAATTCCTATAGGTTCAAAGCTTACTTAGGCACCAAGTTTGCTACCATTGATGTTAGAGCATCTGCCAACTAGTTTTGTTCCCTAGGAAAATAAATAATATTGAATGAGTCAAAATACTCAATTAAATCTCAAGCTCTAAATTTATACTTTCTTAAACAAGAAAGTTTACATTGATATTTGCTTCTAATTTGATTCACAACTAGTTTAGAATCCCCATAGACTAGCAGTTCTTCAACTTTATGTTTAATTACAAATTTAAGCCCCAAGATAAGAGCTTCATATTCTACCAAATTATTAGTGAAATAGATCTATAATCTATAATAAGCTAGATAATCTTTGCCTTCAAGATTTGTTAGCATAATTCCCATGCTTGAGCCTTGTTTAGTTCATGCACCATCAAAGTGAAATGTCCAAGGACCTTTGCTTTATTCTTATTCTAACTTACTATCCCCTACAACAATGTTAGTATTTTATAGAGTATAGAGACCCAAGTTAGAGGATTGGTAGTTTACATTTTCATTTTTGGCATTGTATTCTATGATCATGTATTTCATCTTGGGTTCCTGATCAATCCTAATTTGATTGGGGATCCCTTTCCAAGGTAAGCACATGTGAGAGTAATCTATGGACATGTATCCATTCAAGGATTTAGTCTAGTCATGAATAAGTATTAACCCATAAGATTTATGTATGTCAACTACTTGAATGTAAATTAACTATTGTATCCAAGTCTCATGGGTTCATTGTACATGGATATTTAAAAATTCACCAATTACCTTTACTCTTGACGTGTCTAACTGTACCACCACTTTCTCAAATTTAACTAGGTTTATCCTTAGTTTTTCACAAATTCCTATAGGCATAATGTTAGCTAAAGCACCAAATCAAGTAAATAATTATGGATATTCTTGTCAAAAATTCTAATAGTTAACATGAATGGTGGAACCTCATGTTTACTCTTATACATTACTACATTGGCATGGTCTTACTTAGCCTTGCTAGAAATAGGATTTTCATTTAGTGATTTTAAAATAAAATCATGTTGTTTAATTATTTATGTGAGCTCATGCAATGTTATGTTCATCTTGATCTTATTCATGTCTTCCACTATGTTGTATCCACCATTTGATGATATGCAAGGAGCCTCTATTGTTGGTTGTCTCTCCTTGCCTTTGGGGTGTAGAGGGTTATTGTTCATCCTACTATCAAAGGTGTATCTAGCTTATTAGGTGGAGTGGAGGTTTTCAAGGGTGGGTTCTAACCTTTACTTCTCAAGGTGTATTTGTTTTGTTTCTACTATTGGAAATCATGTATTTCCTCAACATTATCTTCAGGTTCATTTTCATATTAGCTAGCAAAGTCATAAGTCTCAACCATGAGGACCAATTCAGGTAATCTAAAAGTATCATTTAAGTTATCATAACCTTTATCATTACTTTGATTAGTGGGATTCACCTTTTGGATGGCTTCAAATCCATGGTATAACTCAACACAATCAATCTCTCCATGTCTATCTATATTGTGCACTCATTACCAATTTGTCAAGGCCATCTCACAAATATTGATCTCAAGTAGTTTGCTCAAAGGGAGATCACTATATTTTTTAGGCCTATTGAAAGGTCTATTGTATCTTTGGAAATTATAATTTTTTTAGATCTCTCAGTAGTGTTACCCATCTATTTCTTGAGATCCAAGAAATCATTAATGGTTTTTTAGGCAGTTCTTTGTATTGAGTCTAACTCTCCCTTTAGGGGTTTTAAGTTTTTGATTTGGGTGGTAGCTTGGAAATTAGTGTTGTTTATAGGAACCATTACTTTATTATTCTAGGGATGTGCCCTGGAATTTGCTTGGTTGAAGAATTTAAGATACTATTTAGGTGTAGCATGACTCAAAGGCAACTAGTTGAGCACTAGTAATTGGTTCAATGTAGGATGGTTTTGATTCATGTTAGGGACAACATTTAGAGCAGGAATAGTTGGTCCAAAGTTTGGTGTTGAAAAGTTAGGATACCTTTGTGGTTATATTTGCTTGTTAATATGTATATCCTCAGCAGAGACTAAAGGTAATGTGTTAATACCCATATCTCTCCTTAAGAAAGTGGATATCATTAGGTCCAAATCATTATTGTATATTTTAAAGGCTAATAAACTATAGGATTATTGGTGGGTACATCAAGGTGTACATATGTTGAAACCTAGATTTAAATGTTTTGATTGTCTCTTTTGGGTCCCTTTTGAGGGTGGTAAACTATTGGTATACAAATCTCAAAATAACTACCCTTAAAAATTATAAAATAAAGGTATCATTAAACTGACCCCATCCCATGATGGAATCTTTAGGTAAGTTAAGGAACCAATCATAATTTGTGTCCCTAAAGGTGAATGGAAAAAGGTGATAGGCCACATCCTCATGAATCACATTGAGAAGCCTTAAATGACTTCATGTTATCTTAAATGGTCACTCTCCTAATGGGGGTAAAGAGAGGTAGGTACTTTTCTAGATTCTTAGGTAGATCATGCATGGGCCCAAGGACATTGATGGATGAGCTAGCTAACCATGCCATGATTATCACAAGAGGTTGAAAATTTTGGTTATATGGAAAATTTGGTTGGGTCCTAGACTTCCTACATCTATCTTTATTTTCTCTCACCTTCTTATGGTTTTCTAAGGATGGTAAAAGAATCATGGGTTCAGATCAGGACCTAGTTTAAATCCTAAGCAAATCCAAGATGTAGGATGGGTGATAAGAGAAAAGGATCCCTAAATATGATGTCAAAAATGCCAAATACTACAAATATTAGTGAATATTTTTTATATAAAATCTTAGATCAAGAAACTCCTCCTTGATATTTGAGGATCTAAGATACGAAACCTCAAATTTCTCAGAACCTGCACAAATATCATTAGCTCTATATGTTAACCTACAAATACCAATGTTAAACTAACACATTAAAGTGTATCTATACCTTATTTAATAATTTTAAAGTGTTTTTGGATTTTAAAACAACTTCAATCATAAAGCTAAGCAAAGGTTCATTCAAATCCACACAAATTATAGCAATATGATCTTGAATGTTTAGATCCAATACAAGTAGTGCCATAGAGATTGATCTTCACATAAATGTTCAAAAATTTTAACAAATGTATACCAAAATTTAAAAATATGACCAAAATAAACCTTAATATGTGTAAATAATGGGGTATTTCACCTATATTTTCATGGAATTAAGGAAATATCCAGATTATTTTAACAAATTTGCACGAAAGAACACTAACTTGATGAAATATTTCAAAAAATGCAAATATTTATTTAAAAAATGTAGATCCTTAGTTTTATTTAATAATATTCTTATACTTTGAATAAATTAAGCATGTCTATAATGAATTAAACTACAATTCAACAAAGGTGCATGAAAATAGTTGCATAATGGCCCTCCTTCTAGAGCTAGAAAATTTCCCTTCTTGTTGATGCATTTATTGTGCTCCCTGTGTCACTAGGGAACAAAGGGAAAGTAAAAAACTCAATTTTAAGTCATATAATTACTTGGGGATTGAGTTTTTTATATAAATATTACTAGGAATAGCACAAATATTAGAGATATGTTACCACTTTGAAAGTCTACAAGTAGACCCTGCTATAGGGATAATAGATGTTTATGCAGTGAGACTATTCTTGCTAATCTTTGTGAATTATATTAATGTTTGCCAATTATTACCCAAAACATAAAGAGTGGGTACGTATAGCATGGTCTAACCTATATTAATTCATAGATGGATCCACGGGTGAGTAGGGTAAGGCAAAAAATAATATGTGCTCAAGATGACTAAAGATATCAATTCTGCTAGCATCTACGGCAATACATATAAAAACTAGCATCCACTAAATCTACCATAAATCTCAAATATAAATAAATGTAGTTGAAGCTTCAAAATAAGGAAAATTCATATATCTAATAGCATATTTTTCATAAAATTGCTCAATCACAAGAAATTGCATGACACATTCAAATGCAAATGAGAAGAAAATAGAGCAAGCATACTATCAAATTTGTTAGCCTAACATTAATCTCAAACTAGTAGATGCATGTATGAAATATAATTGCCAAATTAACTTTTAGAAAGGAAACTATTATTCATCTAGGAGTGTGAGAATTCAAAAATCATAGAACACACAAAAATACACTATAGATAGACTCTTAAATTATTTGGCTCTTTGTATTAATTCTTGTAATAGCTATTTTTTATTTACAAATGAGGGTGAAACCCCTATTTATAGGCTCAAAATTACTAATACATGTTCAAGTGGGCCCATAAATGGTTCCTAAATACAACCAAGTGGATTAAACCACCACATTATAATGGAATATTCCCAATTCAAAATTACAAGACATAATTGAATATTCCTTAGGGTCCAAGGGTAATTGTTGTCTTGCTTGTTGTTGTTATTTTTGTTGCCTCTACTTCTTTTTTGCTTCTTCTTTGGTCCATAATTCTACACAAGCCTAGTAATCCTAGTTAATTTTAGCAAAGTCTACGATCATGGTCCTAAATAAATCAAGTATGTCCTAGATTAGCTTTTCATGCTCTGTGATTATTGGCCTAAGTGTTTCTTCAATTGTATATGCCTTCTATAGCCTCTAATTTTAAAATACCATGATTTCCATCACCTTAAAATCCATATTGGCACTGGTTACATATTTTTATAATTGAGCAACAAAGAATTTAATTTTTGCTCTAAAATCTTGCTCATCCATGAGGGTGTCATAAGGCTTGGTCACCCTAGTGATCATAGCATCCTTTAACAACAAGGAAATATTGAATTTAATTTTATTAAAGGATGTATTTACATCCTTGAGCTGATCTAACCATGTCTTCAAAATCTTCCTCTTATTCATGAGGATGGTCTATGCAAGAACAATGTCTTTAAGAGGTAGAACCTTAAGGTTAGTAAAATTATTACTTCTTACCACTCTAGCCAAGTTTGCTAACTTGGTGTCAAGTGGGCAAGATTTTGGTCAAGTTTAATGACCACTTTGGCCTTCTTGATCCCATCTTATTACCTCTTTTTCATCACTTTATATAGGCTGAAGATGTTAATGATAACATTAATTATTGAAATTAAATTTCCCTCTAACACAATGGGTAATGCTTGCTCTTTCAACCTCTTTAATTCCTATTGCATCCCCTTCATCAAGGCAATAGTAGATTCTACTTGTGTTTGTACTATAAATATAGGGTCCTATACATACTTGTATACCTCTATAGGGCCATCCTTTCTCTTTTTAGTCAATGTAAAGAGAGATTCTTCACTCTCATGAATCATAGTTGAGCCTAATTATGGCTGCTCCACTAATCTTTGAACTTCCCTCTTCATGGTACTAGTGGTGGGTTCAAACCTCATCCCAATTTGGGTTACAACTTGGCTTATTTGAGGCTTTCCTTGCCTTATTGTTTGCATCATGTCCTTCACCCAATTTGGGGTGGTTGTAGATAGCAACTATGTAAGTTATTTTAATGGGAATGCATGGGTACAAGAGGAAGAAGCTAAGGATGTGGCAAGGATATATAGATTGGTTGGGTCTAATTGCCCAAGTGGATCAAATAAGGATTTAGATAGGCCCATGTTAAGAAAAAATGAGGGAAGTATTAAAGGCCCAATCACTTTGGCTGATGTGGTGAAGTGAAGTGGTTTCTTCCATGTGAATGACTTTAGGATAGGTCTTAGTGGCTTTATGGATGTAAGGGAGCCAACGGTGGGTGATACACTTACTATGATGGATTGAAAAGGAGTAGAACCCACAACTTATATAACACTATTGATTTAGGATCATATTGGAGGTGTAATGTTAATGGTGGAATAGGAGATGAATTGGGGAATGGTGCCTCCAAAGGAAGCAATGGTAGGGAATGTGAAGATGGGAGTGAAAATAGTAGCATAAGTAGGAGAAGTTGTAAATGTATTAATAATTAAGAATGAAGGAAAAAATTTAGTACTTATCAAAGGAGTTTGGGAATATGGTGGAGGGGGCACTTCTCCTCTCATGGTAGCCCTAGGAGACTTCTTTGTTGTGTAGACCTTATTGATAGTTCTCCCAGTTAATGCTTATAGTTTCTCCATTAAGAACTCAATTCCTCATAGGGATCCTTCAAGATCAAAAACATTAGGTCCAGATTGGTCCATGTTTTATATGGTATTTTTTTAGAAGATGTGGAAACAAGTGTAGGCTCTTGAGAAGGGCCATGATGGCCAATAGCTTCTCCTAGCGCAAAGCTTAGAGGCATGTCCTATCCACTTGGAATGGCTTATAGTAGATAGAGGCTTGTAGGGTCTAATATTGATGATATAAATGTTATGTTCTTATTGTTTCTCCTCATAGTATGCATTGAACATGTTCCCATGAGTCAATGGGAGATGTGGCTTTGTTATATATTCCTTCTTCTTCTCCCTATCAAGCCTCATTTCTAGATTGATATTCTTTTTTGTTCCATTCTTTAGGACTACCTCATCATTCATCATATCCTTTTAAACCCATTCATGTACCTCCTCTTAGTGATTATATTATATAGTCACATTTTTTTAAACTTGAAGAGGTTCTTAGAAATGACTTAGTTTGGATCCCAAATCCTACATTCATCCTTCAAAAATAGGTAAGTGTCCATATACCTTAAAGCCACTATAATGTCTTGCCATTTCATTATCTTAGTTCTTATCAGCTTATAAAGAGCCTTGTGGGGAGCTATATTTTTATTCCTCTTGAAGACAATGTCAAGTTCATGAAGGAGTTGATAAGCCATTTCCTCCTCTAATAACTTCATTAGCACATACCTCAGTAGCCTGAGTGGAACTACCATTACCCCTTCCATCTGGATAACTATTTAGTCAGGGTAGAACCAAAATCTACCTATCTCTCTTAACATATATCTAGCTTCTATAGGGACCCTTGGAATTTCACATTCAGTGATGGAATTATAAATAGTGGGTAGAAATATTATATAACTATCTTGATGTGGTGCATGAAGTAATGAATATGAATTGTAAAATATGTCTAGGACACAACTTCATCTCACTCTAGAGACCATGTGTTTAGCCCTAATTGTGTAGTCACACACATAGCATCCAATAAATAGCTCATCATATAGAATATATCCCCATTTTGGAAAGTATCATGTATATCATAGACCAAAGTATTAATAATGATATCCCCAAGTGTGTAGGTTTGCTAATCTTGTAGAATTATTTACAATAGTGGGATAGCTTTTATATCTACATACCTAATGTGTGGATTACCAAATATTCTATTTAGTAGGGTAAGGATAATTTTGAATCCCTTTTTAAATAGGGAAATGAGTATATTCCCTTGGTCATCCATGAAGACCCCTTCAGTTGGTTTTTTTACCATGAAGCTAGGATTTTCTTTGGCTTGTGTGCCTTGTACCAGTTGTCGATGATGCTCTAGTTATAGTTCAACTATGTCAAGGGTAGGTCATAATATTTTTTAAAACTTGGAATATAATGAAGGTAATGGGAAACCCTTGGTTTATTTATCTAATAAATTCATATTCACATCTTGACCCTCTAAATATGCCATAGATAAGGTTAGCACATGGCATGACCTCTGGTTTCAATATGACTTTGTAAAGATGGCAAACTTTGATTGGAAGGATATCAAAAGAAATTTAAATAATGTGGGGCATGGTTTTAGATTCATCAATATCCCTAACACTATCAACATTATAATAAACACTATTATAATGTGTTTCTCTTGAGTTTATGGCTTTAGGGATGAAATTTATGTCTTTGAACATGACTAAATTACCATATTGAAATAGAAAATCATCACTTCTAAATGCAATGCTCTTACTCAGGGTAAAAGGTCTTACCTATGCAATTTTTATAGTGTTTGGGTATAAACTAATGTCCTCTTGTACTTCTCTACAATTCTAGAGCTTCAACAATGGTAGTTCGAATGTAGTCTATGAATTAGCTTGAGCTTGGTTGAATTGAGAATGCATATAACAGAGAGAACAAATGCTTAGGGATTCAAATGCAAATGTAATTATTAATATTTTATTTTGGTAGCATTTTCTTTATTTATTTTATTAATGTAAGGTTTTATAGTGATTCTAATTCATGTCATATTAATGGTGAGCTTGTCACCTTTGTATTCAAAATACTCAAACTATTGCTTTTGGCATTTAATTACTTTTAGAATTCAAATTTAACATTGATTTAATTTTGATCCACCATAAATTTTATCTTTAAAAATAAATTTTGGAACCTTTTGACACATGGCATTCCACCTCAGATATATATAGGCACTCATGGGGCCCAAATATGACTAAGCTACTTAGTCAGCTCAAATCTAGACATTTAACAATTTATGATTGCTCTTGGGGCCTTAGGGTGTAGATTAGTACAATGAGTCATTCATATTATGCCTTATGGAATATTTTAATTCATGGTGAGATATCAAATGGGGCCCTATAATTTGGTCGGTTATGGGAGTGCCACGTTTTGCTTTCATAGGTAGTCGGAGCTTCTTATTTTCTAGGTGGATTTCTCATAGGAATCATAGGATTGCTTTGATAGGTGTCACCTTCAAAAGGCCTATGGGAAACTATCAACAAATTTGTTTCAAATGTGTGGCTCAAGTGGAGCCACATGTCACTCTTGAATATGTTCTAGTCAATATCAAGATATAGCTTCATAGGAATGATAAGTGGCATCATTGTATAGGTTTAAGCTAGACATGCATCACTTCAGAGGCCATTTTGTCAATCTCAAGTTGTAGCTCCATAAGAATGACATGTAGCATCATCTTGTGAGTCTAATGGGGAAATGCATTAATTTAAAGGGAATTTAGAGGTGTTCTAGTGGATCTTTAGATAGAATCATCATAGGCATGACAAGTGTCATTATTATGTAGGTCCAAGGGGAACATGTATCATTCTCATAGGCTTCTTTTTATTCTTCCACCACTTGTCACTAATAGAGGGAACTTCAAATAGTTATACACCATCGAGTCTTGATAGGATATCTTAGATGCATCCACATGTTCTTCTTAGATATCTCACAAGCTTTGGATTGGGTGTGATGTGGAATTGACATGCATCATTTTTGGATGAATCTAGAGGGACATGTGGTACTTTGGAAGACTACTTGAATTTGGATGGTCATGCTTGAGACACATGGTGGCATATATGGGATTTAGGATTATAGTGGGATGCATGGTGACTTGGATTGAATGGGATTTATTATGAGGACTAGGATCTTGAAACGTAGCCTATGGATTTGAATTACAATGAATAACTCCTTTGTAAACTCTAGGGATGATGCCACATGGCTCACAAGTTTTATATATTTGTTCTAGGTGGCTTGCACAAGTTGATGAATTATTAAGGATTCATGAAGGCTAGCGAGGTGGACACCTATCCTCTTTAGCTCACAGGATTTAATTTAACATCTTATGAGGCATCACAAACTATTGTCTTAACTTTGACATCCTATGAGGCCAAGCGAGAAGTTAAGTTAGAGTTCAAAAAATGTCAAATGCCCATCATAATCAATTTAAATAAGTCTAAAGTAGAATTAGGTAAATAAATGCTTTAAACTATTATGAGGCTAGTCTAGTAAGATCAAGAAAATCTTATTGTGCTCAATGCCAATTGGAGAACCAGGTAAGGCATCCTTCTTGAAGGCTTGTTTGCACATTTCAAATCAATTCCTAGTTAATTATTCATTATTTGAATGAAAACTTATAATAATTTGAATATTTTGAGTATCCATAGGTATTGTAAATGAATAAATAACTACAAATTGATAGGAAGTATTAAATCAATTTTCTATGCAGTTGATCATTTTAGCAAGCTTGAGATCTTAGGCATTTTGGAAAATTAAGAAAGGAGGGTCCCCGTTCTGGGAATAAGTGGTAGTTGAGCATCAATAATGCATCCCCTATCCTAGTTGATGTTAAAAAATTGTAATTTAACTCATGATAGAGATGAATTACATTATGTGTGATAGAGCATTATATTTGGGTAAGATATTTACATATATATTATTAGTGTCACCTAATTTTTCATGCTTCTAACTAATCCTTGCAGTGATTGGTGGCTATTTGGGGTTTTGAGGAAAGTGGAACATGTTGTGTGAAGGTATTATTCTTTCATTTTTCATGAATATAGCCTTAGTGGGATGATATTTATATTCACTAGTTATCCCAATCTCTATGATTGTTAGGTCAGGTTCTTTATGCCCATTTATGTCTAAAATTCTTAGTCTTTCTAAACTGATTAGAGTGTTTTATTCTCAGTAAATAATAATTTTTTGATTTCCTTGAACCTTATTTTACCTCCCTCTATTATTTCCCCTTGAAATACATACTTATTTTCAAATCTCTCCTATCTTTTGTATTATTTTATTCTCCATCTCTTTTATACATGATAACAATGTGACAAGTGTTACTATTTAGAGGTTACCATTTAAACATAGCATGTTTAAATCGAATATACATCTTTGAGTTATTCTCTCCTATATTTTGTATTATCTTATTCTCTATTTTTTAACATGATAACAATGTGATAATTTTTACTATTTATAGGTTACCATTTAAACATAACATGTTTAAATCGAATCTACATCTTTGAGTTATTGAGAGATGATCTCTAGGTCATTACCTTATTTTATAGGTTTATATTAGTTATATTTGAAAGATTGATATTTTATTATATATTTTATGGATTATTCAGACTTAATACTACCTTCTCTTTATGGCTATCCAATTCAATTTATATGTTATTATGTTTTAATTTATTTAGTACGATTCTTTTCCTTTGATAATCTAGACTTAATTTAGAATTTACCTTATGAATATATATCCCTTTTTATTTATTTATCATTTCTTGGGTCCTTTCAGATCTAATATATCCTTTACCTTTGGATTATCTTTATTTCATTCCTTTTTACCACATGTTTTGAGAGTTTCATGTACTTCTGTTTGTAGACTAGCCTATGTATGCCCACATTGTTTTTATTTATTTTTACGATTGTGTAATTGTGTTTCTAAATTGTATTTTTTTCACCCACAATGATGAATATTAAGTTATTTTCATGAAATCAATTTCAATGGAAAGACAATTTAAGGCATTTATATATTAATTTCAGTTATTTCATTTATCAACATTTATTTACAAAACTTTATTTTAACTTCCATGTTTTTATGTTTCTTCCCAAAATTATCATCTAGTGTTACATTATTTTTAAACTTGATGATATTTGGATGGGTCATATGTAAACACCTATATTTTTTGGTTAGTAAAATTTCTCGTAAAGCACTCATCAACACATCAATCTCCCTGAGTGTATATCCTAAGGAGTGTACAAGAATCGAGGTTGGGCCAACTCAGGGTACTATATTTGATATTATTATATTATTTTGTGTAAGACCTATTTTCACTCATTATCATAGTATCTTATCATTCTATCATCCTCCCATGAACTTTCCCTAATTTCCTCCTCTTCTACCTAGTATCATGTACTTATTTGACTAACTTGTCCATGTTGAGTTAGATATATTTTGGTCCCTTTATTTTATATTATATCACCCATGGCTAAAATATTCATTTTCTTCCATGTGGTTTATTTAAAACTCTATCCACCCCCATGATGAAAAAAATTCCCTTTCTATTATATAATCATTAGTTAATTGAGTATTATTTTTACTATTGCTTATTATATTTTATCGATTTAGATAAAATCCATCAATATAATTAATAGGTCAATTTTGAGTGTTGGATATATAGAGAGAGGCATCCCATATGTAATTTTTATATAAATATAAAAAAAAAAATAGTTTTATTTCACATGATAACTTTACTTTAGTATGATAATATAAATTAAGGTATATGAGCTTATACTTGTGGCCTCTATGCTTGCATAAGGTCTTTGAAGTTTGGAGATAATTTGAACTAGATAGGTACACCTTAGTCTTTGGAGTCTTGATTTAATGATACTTATATATTATTATTTACATCATGAGTTTCACCTACATCTCTCATAAAGTGTCACTTGAATCAAGGTAGAGATTAATGTGGCAATAAGTCAACCCAAGGTAAGTATCCCTCCATAAAATCTTTTTTTATTTGGTTATTATATATGAATATTATACTGTATTATTTTTTTATATTCTATCCATGTTTATTTTATTTATATTATCTTTACATGCCTAAATATCCTTAGTTTGATACCTCTTAGTTGCAATCTCTGGTTTAGATACCTCATGGTTACTTCCCAATGACATTTATATCTCTTTAGTTAATTTATTTTACATCTTAGATCTAAGTTTTATTTGTTCATATATTCCTTTCATATGATTCCTGATTATATTATTTATACCCCTTTTAAAAACAACTCTTATTTACAATCCTACCCACTTTTTGGTGCAATAAATTTATATGTATGTTAGATTTAATATAGTCTTCTCCCTTTTCCTATATTAAAGTATATTTATATTATTGAACATATCCATACATACAAAGTGGACACTTTGTCTTGGTTGTGGTTTTTAAGAGGTATTATTAGAGGTTAATGGAGGGATGTGGGGATTATAGTCTAGGACTAAATCCTGGCTTGATCCCACAGAGAGGTTGAATTGTAGCATAGGGTATCCCCTCTTTCAGGTAGGGATGAAGTTGAACTATAACCTCATGATGTATATATTTTTAATATTATGATGTAGCTAACATTACACACACACACACACACACACACACACACACACACACACACACACACAGTGTGTGTGTGTGTGTGTGTGTGTGTGTGTGTGTGTGTGTGTGTGTGTGTGTGTGTGTGTGTGTGTGTGTGTGTGTGTGTGTGTGTGTGTGTGTGTGTGTGTGTGTGTGTGTGTGTGTGTGTAATGTTAGCTACATCATAATATTAAAAATATATACATCATGAGGTTATAGTTCAACTTCATCCCTACCTGAAAGAGGGGATACCCTATGCTGCAATTCAACCTCTCTGTGGGATCAAGCCAGGATTTAGTCCTAGACTATAATCCCCACATCCCTCCATTAACCTCTAATAATACCTCTTAAAAACCACAACCAAGACAAAGTGTCCACTTTGTATGTATGGATATGTTCAACAATATAAATATAACATAATTTTATATTTTTTGTTTCACATGTCTCATAATCTTATATAAAAATGTGATCATGTATACAAAAATATTGAAAATAAAATTCAAAAAAATACACATAAATAAAGTAGATTAAAAAATATATAAAACCAAAGACATTCAATAATGATATAGGTTTTAAAATACCTCAAATGTAAAAAAATAAAAATAAATCTATGAAAAACTTAAGATGTGTAATAAATTATATGTAAGATATTATAAAACATCCTATGTAAATACATGGAAATCAAACAAAGGACATGAAAGATGATATAAAATGGTTGTAGGAGATCAAATTCAATTAGATAAAATAAATATAAGACAAGAATAAGATGTGTAAAAATAAAAAATTAAATATATTTTAAAACATCCAATATAAATATATAAATATAATACAACAAAACAAAATATGTGTAAAAATGGAAGCCAAAAAAGAGTAAAAACCAAATCAATACTTCTACTAGAATATATTATAAGAAGATATAACCATATAGAGTCATAATAAATATGAATAATATGTGTGTATGTGAAGGTGATGGGTAATTTTGAGGATTTTTGGAAGTAACTACTGAGAGAGGGGTGAATCATTTTCTCAACATCTCATAATCAATTCCATTTTATTCTAATGAAATAAACACTTAAGCATAACATAAAAAAATCAACACATAAGCAAAATCAAGATAAATCAACACAAGTACACCTCATCTATGTGGGAAACCCTCATGGGGGATAAAACCCACTCTCAATCCTGTAACCAATGGACTACCTGTCCTAAATGATAGAGAAAACAAGAGACCTTTAGTGAGACACCTATCTCACAAAGAACACCTATTCCTAGATTGGTCAAGTCCTTCTAACTAAGGTGAATGAGCACCCACTCAAGAAACTTAAAATATAACACCTCTAATATCCACCTTTGAAGTGATGTCTGATAAACCTAATGATGGAACACCTGAAGCTCATACACCTACAATCTACTTCTCTTCTCCAGGTAGGCACTCCTAGCTCATTTGCTCAACCAAGTGACCCTTCAGACTATTAGGTCTAATGACTTTTTATCTCATGAAACTAATCATAAAAACATGACTGATCCTATTCACCATTTTATGGTCCTTAATGACCAATCTTTTCTCCTTGATTGAGCTCTTTCCTTTGCTTTAGTCCATTCACCCACTACTTGATAAACAAGACAACTAGTCTTGTTTATATACATTTTTCCACACCTCATATCATATTAATTGGAAAATATACAATATAAGGATAAATAAAATATCCTCTACATTCCACCAAGGAAACTCAAACACTCCATAGGTTGGCCACACTTCAAATGGCACCTATCCAACTACTAGGCTACACTAGGCCCAATTAGCCCTTTTAGGTCATTTGCTACATATGAAAATATCAATGAATAATATCCCTCAAAAAATAATAATAAATAATTGGATAAGATAATAAAATTTACTTAAAACATTTTCATATCCTAAAAATTTACCATACATCAAATATACTTAGAACTCACCATTAGGCCTAAATAGACCTAATAGACCTAATAGGCCTAAATAGACCTAATAGACCTAATAGGCTTAAAACCACTTGCTCACACAATGAGCAAGATGAACACATTGGGATTAAACCAAGGGATCAAAAACATAATAATGGATCTTATAATACCATTTCACACTTACCAAAGTGTCAAATTCACTTAGAAATCCAAACCACTACTCCATCCAAGCCATTCTCTCTCTCGCTCTAAGACCTACACATATCCAAAAATACTACCAAGAAGAACTGAAGCATGCTCTTCATTTATCCAATTTAAAAACTTATATAATCCCTTAAATATGTCTTTAATGAATAAATAAACACCTAAAAATTAATTTTTCACCTTCATATAGCTCAGAATCATCCAAACTAACTCACTCTAGATGACCTACTCAAACTAGTCATGCACACCAGAAAATTAGTCAAATATGTTTGAATACTTAAAAAAAATAGAGTAAAAATATGAATAAAAAATACATGTAAAAAATATATGATACTCATAAAATACCAAAAATCTCTCACTCACCTCAAACTCTACTCAGAATAGCTCAAACTAGCCTCTCTAAATAGGCCACTTCAGACTACCTGCAAGCTCTAAAAACTAGTCATATAAACATGAATTTATTTCACCTCAAATGGATTCACTAATATATTCCAAGCCATTAAAAATATCCTAAAATGACCTTAGATCACTCTCCTACAATTATATCATAGGCTTCAATAGCACAAAATCTTCTACAAGCCATTTTCACTTCACTAGCTCACACAGACTCAAAAGGACCAAGAAGGTCAAATTTGAGTCAACTCCCTGATCATACATCAATAATATGAACCAATTAAAATTAATGGATATATTTAATAAAACCCCTGCATCACCACCAAGCTCTCAAAGTCATCCCAATTTATCTTTTGACTCTAATTGGTCTTTCTCACTAATTTCACTGTCTACAAATTAGCAATTAGTCAACTTGATTCATCAAAATAATTGAAAAAATGACTATTTATTACTAAAACAACAATATGGAATTCAATAAAAAGTACTGGACTTCAATCTCTAATAATTTACATGTGTTGACCTAGTTAACTCTACTTGTAGTACTAAAATATTTAGAGATAAGCATATTTATATACCTTCTACCCACTGCCTTGACACACCACTACCACCTAGAGATGTCTAGAGGAGTCATATATACCTTCCAATATTCAAAATTGGTCAAACAATACATTTTTGGCTATATAATATAATATTTCTTCAATTGAGTCTAAGACTAGGGTTTTAGACCATAAAAAACATGCTTAGCTTCTTAAAAAACATTCATAAAGTATATGACCTTAATAAATGAAACAATGTTTGTAAATCATTATTAGGAACCCTCTCCACCTTCTCCAAAAGGATCAAGTCCCAATTAAAATTCTACATGAGCTAATGAATGTTGAAACTTTCCTCTCGAGCTCAAAATGCACCATTCAAGCCACCTCTGAAGCACATGAGGAATTTTATTGACTTTATATCTCCTTATCTAACCTTATACATCATAAAAATGATTAAAAAAACGTTATTTACCATCTCCAATGGAAATACAAGCTTCACTAACCTACAAACACCCTTTGACCCTTCACAAGGCCTCATAAGCCCACCTAGGCCAACTAGGCCAAGAGCTGAGCAACCTTGAAGACCACTTAGAATTAATTTACCTAGCCTCTTATCTCCCTAAACATGTCTAACATGCATATTTAAATCATACTAAGATCCATAACATGGCATACAAGCCATAGGACTCAAAACTCTATAGGTAACCATGCATGGTCAAACCTATTAGACCTGCATACTTCATGAGAACCTCATGAAAAAAATTTGACCTGCATAGAAAATTCCAAGATCATGTATTTCAATACCATAAAATTCTCCATGCCATCATACATTCATCCAAATAACCTTCATGTAAGCATCTCACTACACTAAGCACATTAGACCACCATGCTCCATCTCATTGTACCTGCTAGACCACTTTGTCATTGCACATGCCTTATAGACATCAATGACAATACCTACCATAAATATCCCAAAAATATACTCCTTTTTTAAATTGATGGAAACACTCCTTTTCTCTTTCCCCCTTTGCCAAAATGACAAAGTGGATACCCTTCAACACCAGGTACCATAGAAATCAAACAAGTAAGCTATAGGAAATACATAGAATTAAGCTCACCTTCAGGAATACATCTGAAAGAGTACCATTTTGACCTCAAACAATAAAAACTCCCCTTTGGAATGTGCTTAAACTTAGAAACTACTCCCAAGCTACCTAGATCCTTGGACTTGTTACCAATTACATGGTAACACAGCTCCCCCTGGAACCTTGATCCACTTTGAAGGCTCCCTCTTAGTCTACACAACCCATGCACACCTATAGGACCTCCAAGAATAGATACCATCACTTTAAATAGAAACAAGAGCACTAAAGAACCATAAAATCTCACTTATCATCACTTTCAAGGTACCACACAAAACACCAAGGGCACTCCAAGCATAGCACCACACCTGAATCATGCTTAGAATAAACCAACATGCTTAACTGGCACAAAAAATGCCAACCTTCTTTGGAAAGATATCAAAAAAATTCTCAATTTCTCCACTAGGCCTACTTAGACCCCTTAAATCCCTCTTTGGCCATTACATACCTCATAACGTCCTACCCTTACCACTACAAGCCATGAAACTCCATATCTTAAGTCCACTACCATTCCCCCTCAGGCATGCCAAGAATGAGCCTCCAAATCATCCTCCTTAGCATACTTCCTTATTTATCCTTTTAAATAATTAAGTCTCCTAGAAGACCAAAACTTGAATAAATTTTAATATGCTCACCTTCATACCATTATAATACTTGTTCGGGTAACCCATTTGGCCCATTTAACCAATTTGAAGCTTTTGAAACTCAACTCCAAATAATGACCACTTTTTCAACCATTCCTAAATGACTAGGCCTTCAAAGTAATTGGTCAAAAGTCAACCTCTAGTAAACACTAACCCCTAAGCTAGATACCACACTTGGAGACCACTAAAACTCACTTTCATGCCAAATTTAAAGCCTCCATACCTTTGGGAATATTGACTTCCTTTAAACCTCCAAACACATGCTTTTAAGAAGAAGAGCCCGAGACCACTCAAAGTTCTCCACCTAGAAAAAAATAATTCATCAACCTATGAAACCACCTAAAACATGTCTCAATCACATGTACAAACACTCTTGAGTATAAAACACTTCATGACACATCTTCAATCTTCAAATGACCTTTGAAACTATTCATTATGTGCATATAGACCAAAACCTATAGCAAGCACCTTGACCAAATGGTCAAACACATACCTAAGCACCCTATGGAAATCATCAAACATCCTATTCTACTTTTACATGTCAAACCCAACTTAAATCATCTATTTCCAGTCTTTTATCCATCATAAATCATCAAAAAGAGCACTTTGGGCAACTTCTAGGTATCACTGCCAAAATTGGTCAACTCTAAATTTTGACCTTAAAACTCACATCTGAGCTCATCAATGACTTATACCATATATGAATGACTCATGAATACCTTCCTCATGACCTCATATAAATATATTCAACCATCTCCTTCAGATCACCACTCAACCAAGGCAAAAAAAATTGATCAAAAAAGGCACTTTAAGACTAGGAGACCAGAACATACCTCTTAAAGAAATCACATGCTTCACAACCTAAAAAAATCTCTCATGAAACATATATATATACCTCCAATACCTTCTTTCTAATCTACAAAAGTACTTCATACTTCTTCATGACCTTTGAGGTCATATAGCAACTCAAGAAGCATCTAATCACTGAAGCATTCATTCTTAGGAACCACCAAAGCATACTTCTCAACTAGGAGACAACCACCATCATATGCTACAGGACCTTCTCCATCAATATAAATATGATCCAAATTCAAGACACTCCAAGCAAGGGATCAAGACCACAAAGATACTCAAAAACATACCTTTAGATCTGGAAACCAAGACACAACACAAAGGAGTCTCCAAACAATAATCTACTTCAAGTAAACAACCTTTAAGTCATGTTATAGTACATGACCACTTCCAAGGCTATAAAAATTCCTTCATGAAACCATACTCCAAAAAAATATATCTCTTGAAACAAAATATAGAACTCTGGAGCACCAAAGAGATTCAATATTCCTAAATAACATTGGTCTTATAGACCAATCAAGCACTTAGACCCTTGACTATACAAGCCAACCTAAGAACCACCAAATCTCACTTGAGGAACCATTTAATAACATCCTTAGGACAACCAAAGCATATAAAACTCCACCAAGTGCCATGAACACCCATCAAGGACATATAAAGCTTCAAGACATTACTGTAAAGTAACACAAGACTGTCAAGAAAGAAAAGCACACTTATAGTCCACCTCAAGAAGTCTTCTTACAAGAAACACTCCTCCAAGACACCAAAAATTATCTATATAAGTCAAAATATTTGAATTCTAATTCAATAGGTCATCTTCAATAACTCAAATAATTCACTTTTATTTAGAAAATTTTAAATAATTTCAAAATAATACCAAACCCTTTTAGGTCTCCAAGAGGCCTAATACTCCATTTTTCTCTAGCCCAAATGAATATTTTATGAATCTCAATATACCATAAAACCCTTGGAACCATTTCAAAACTGAAGAACACTCAAATATTCATTCTTTGATATCTTTCAAGAAATCTCAATACTCACCAAACTCTCGCTTAGGTCTTATAGCGACGTTTAGTCCTTATCTTGCTATTAGGTCTCATGAAGACCTAAAACCCTCAAAGGACAACATAGAAGATTTATTAAGGACCTTGTATACTTATAACATGAAAATATGAACAATATCAACTAGATAAATAATAACACTAAGCCTAACCAATTTCCAAGAAACTTGCTTTCATCACAAAAACTCTTTTAGGCTTAGAAAGCACAAGAAGGCCTGATCCAAAAAACATCAACTATCACATCTTCTCCAAGAAAATTTGGATCTGAAGCATAGGCTTGATTTTTTATTTGGATTCAACATAATTATTCTCCATTGCAATATGCAATCTTTGAAAAACCCTATATCTATCATGTAGACCTGCAACAACAAAAGACTTACCTATTCTTGAGTGAAGAACAAGCCAACTCTTGACATCCATCTTCTTATCAAAGAAACTATAAAATCTCATCAACCCTTGAAATAAAATCATAGGAAACATGAATAAAACTTGTCAAAAACAACACTAATCATCAACAACTCCATCAACTCTACCAACAAGCTAACTAGGCAGACACCAAAAACCAAGCTACTCACAAGATCACCTTCCAAGATGATTAAGCCTTAAGAAGGACTTGTTCTGATACCAATTGTTGGAAGTAGCTACTAAGAGGGGTGGTGAATCATTTTCTCAGCATCTCATAATCAATTCCATTTTATTCCAATGAAACAAACACTTAATCATAACATAAAAAAATTAACACATAAGCAAGATCAAGATTAATTAACACAAGTATACCTCATCCATGTGGGAAACCCTCATGAGGAATAAAACCCACATCAAGCCTACAACTAATGTAATACCTATCCTATATTATAGATAAAACAAGAGACCTTTAGTGAGACACCTATCTCACAAGGAATACCTATTCATAGATTGGTCAAGTCCTTTTGACCAAGGTGAATGAGCACCCACTCAATCACCTTAAAAGAGAACACCTCTACTCTCTATCTTTGAAGTGATGTCTGATACACCTGATGATGGAACACCTAAAGTTCATACACCAGTAATCTTCTTCTCTTATCTAGGTAGGCACTCCTAGCTCATTCTCTCAACCAAGTCACCCTCTAGATAGTTAGGTATAATGACTTGTTAGCTCATGAAAACAATCAAACAAACATGACTGATCCTCTTCACCCTCTGATAGTCCTTAATGACCTATCTCTTGATTGACATCTTTCATTTTCTTTAGTCCATTCACCTACTATGTGATAAATAAGATAAATAGTCTTGCCTATATACCTTTATCCATACCTCATATCATATTCCTCAGCTAAGATACAATATAAAGATAGATAGCATCTCCTCTAAATGCCACCAAGGAAACTCAAACACTCCATAGGTTGACCATATTTCAAATGGAACATATCAAACTACTAGGCTAAATTAGGCCTAATTATCCCTTATAGGTTATTCACCACATATGACCATATCCATGAATAATAGCCCTCACCAAAGAATAATAAATAATTAGATAATATAATCAAAGGTACTTCAAACCTTTCCATATCCCAACAAGGTCCCATACATCAAATATACTTAGAACTCACCATTAGGCCTAAATAGACCTAATAGGCCTAAAACCACTTTCTCACACACTGAGCAAGATGAACCTTTTGAGATTCAACAAAGGGCTCAAACACATCAGAATGGATCTCAAAATACCATTGCATACTTCCCCAAGTGTCCAATCTACTTGGAACTCCAAACCACTACTCCATCCAAGCCATTATCTCATTTCTCACTTGACCAAATGATATAATACCTTACACAAGTCCTTCATGACTCAATAAAAACCTCTAAATTCATTTTTCACCTTCACATAGCTCAGAACCATCCAAACTAACTCACTCCAGATGACTTACTCAAACTGGTCATGCACACCAGAAACTTAGTCAAAGATATTTGATTACTTAAACCAAAATAGAGTGAAAATGTGAAGAAAAAATCCATGTAATAAAGCTTTGAGACTCATTTAATACCACCAATATCTCACTCACGTCAAACTCTACTCAGAATAGCTCAAACTAGCCTCTCTAAATAGGCCACTTTAGACTGCCTATAAGCTCCAAAAACTAATCATGGAAACATGACTTGATCTCAACTCAAATGGATTCACTAAAATATTCTAAGGCATGAAAAATATCCTAAAATGACCTTATATCACTCTCTTATAATTATATCATATGATCTAATAACAAAAACTCTTATACAAGCCATTTTCACTTCACTAGCTCACACACACTCAAAAGGACCAAGAAGGTCAACTTTGAGTCAACTCCCTGATGATACCTCAAGAATAAGAACCACTTAAAATTCATGGATATAATGAATATAACCCATAAATCACCACCAATCTCTCAAATTCATCCCTAAACACCTGATCACCTTCCTAATTTATCTTCTCACTCCAACTAGTCTTTCTCACTATTTTCCTTGTCTATAGATTAGCAACTAGTCAACTTGATTAACCAAAATAATTTACATAGTGAATATTTATTACCAAAAAACTCTATAGACTTTAATAAAAAATCTTGTCCTTAAATATCCAATAATTTACATGTGTTGACCTGGTTAACTTTGCCTATAGTACCAAAATCTTCAAAGATAATCATATTGTTGTACCTTATACCCACTACCCTGAAACACCATTACCACCTAGAGATGCTTATAAGAATCATCTATACCTTCCAATATTCAAAAAAATTCAACCAATCCATTTCAAGATATATCCAACAAGCTTTCTTTAATCGAGTTTAAGATAGGGTTTTAGATAATAGAAAACATGCTTACCTTCTTAGAAATCATTCATAAAGGATAGGACCTTAATCAACTAAAAAAATATTGTAAATAATTATTATTAACCCTCTCCACCTTCTCCAAAATGATTATGTCCTCATGCAAAGTCTACATGATCTAATAAATGTTGAAACTTTCCTCTCAGGCTCAAAATGCACTATTCGAGCCACCTTTGAAGCACATGAGGACTTTAATTGAATTTTTGTCTCCTTCCCTAACATTAAGCCTCATCAAAATTCTTGAAAAAAAACTATTAACCATCTCCCATGCAAATAAAATCTTCACCAACCTACAAACATCCTTTGACCCTTCACAAGGCCTCACATGCCCACGTAGGCCAACTAGGCCAAGAGCTAAAAAACCTTACAAACCACTTGAAAATCATTTACATAGCCTCTTATCTCCATATACATGTATAATATGCATATTCCATGCACAGTGAGCTCCATACCATGGCATATAAGCCATAGGACTTAAAACCCTATAGGCAACCATGCATGGTCAAACCTACCAGACCTGCATACTTTATGAAAATCTTATGAAACCACTCTGACCTACATATAACATTCCAAGATCATGTCTTTCAATACCATACCATGTTTCATGACACCATACACTCATCCAAAGAACCTTCATGCAAGCATCTCACTGCACCAAGCACATTAGACCACCATGCTCCATCTTAATGTACCTGTTAGACCACTTTATCATTACACATGCCTTATAGACATCAATGAAAACACATACCATCAATATCCCAATAATATCCCCCTTTTTCATTGATGGAAACACTCCTTTTCTCTCTCCCCCTTTTCCAAAATGACAAAGTGGACACCCTTCAACATTAAGTACCATAGAAATAAAATAAGTAAGCTATAGGAAACACATGGAATCAAGCTCACCTTCAAGAATACATCTAAAAGAGTACCATTCTGACCTCAAATAAGCACAACTCCCCTTATAATGTGTTTACACTTAGAAACTACTCCTAAGCTACCTAGATCCTTGGACCTATCACTAATTACATGATAAAATAACTCCCCCTAGGACCCTGCTCTAATTTAAAGGCTCCCCCTCAGTCTACACAACCTATGAACACCAATAAGACCTCCGAAAATAGCTACCATGACTTCAAACAGCAACAACAGCACTAAAGCCTCATATAAGCTCACTTATCATCACTTTCAAGGCACCACACAGACACCAAGGGCACTCCAAGCATGAAACCACACCTGAATCATGCTTATAATATACCAACATGCTCAACTAGAACCAAAAATGCAAACCTTTTTTGGAAATATATCACAAAATTGCTCAATTTCTCCACTAGGCCTACTTAGACCCCTTAAATCCCTATTTGGCCACTATAGACCTCATAAATTCCTTCCCTTAACACTTCAATCCATGAAATTCCATATCTAAAATCCACTACCATGCCCCCTTAGACATGCCAATAATGAACCTCCAAATCATCCTCCTTGACATACTTCCTTCTTTATCCTTTTAGCCAATTAGGTCTCCTAGAAGACCAAAACATGAATAACTTTAAATATGCTCACCTTCACACCACTATAAGACTTTTCTCAGCAACCCACTTGTCCCATTCAATTGATTTTAATCTTTCAAAACTCAACTCCAAATAATGACCATTTTTTCAATCATGCCTAAATGACTAGGCCTTCAAATTAAACCTTGGTCAAAAGTCAACCTTAATTCAATGTTGACCCCTGAGCTAGATGCCACACTTGGATACCACCAAGAATCACTTCCATGCCAATTTTCAAGCCTATACACCTTTGGGAACATTGAATTCCTTTAAGCCTCCAAACATATGCTTTTGAGAAGAAGAGCCAAAGACCACTCAAAATGCTCCACCTGGCAAAAAATAATTCATCAACTTGTGAAACCACTTGAAATATGTCTCAATCACATTTACAAGCCTTATTGAATATAAAATACTTCATGACACATCTTCAATCTTTAAATGACCTTTGAAACCAATCATTTTATGCCTACAGACCAAAACCTACAATAGACACCTTGACCAAATGGTCAAACACATACCTAAGCACCTTATGGACATCATCAAACCTCTTATTCTACTTTGACATGTCAAACCCAACTTGAATCATCAATTTCCAATCTTATATCCATCATAAATCATTAAAAAGAGCACTTTGGGCACCTTCTAGGCAATCAGCACTGCCAAAATTGGTCAACTCTAGCTTTTGACCTTAAAAATCATGTTTGATCTCATCTAGCACTCAGACCACCTAGGAATGACTCATGAATATCTTCCTCATGACCTCATATAAATATATTCATACATCTCCTTCAAATATCCACTCAACTAACGCATCAAAAATTGATCAAAAAAGGTACTTTAGGACTAGGAGACCTGAACATACCTCCTGAAGAACTCACATGCTTCACCACCTAAAAAAATCTCTCATGAAGCATATAAAGAGACCTCCAATCCCATATTTCTCATTTTCAAAATTACTTCATACTACTTCATGAACTTTGAAGTTATCTAGCAACTCAAGAAGCATACAATCACAAAATCATTCATTCTTAGGAACCACCAAAGCATACTTCTCAACTAGGAGACACGCACCATCATATGCTACAGGACCTTCTCCATCAATATAAATCTGATCCAACTTCAAGACACTCCAATCAATGGAACAAGACCACAAAGATACTCAAAAACATACCTTTATATCTGGAAACTAAGACACAACACAAAGGAGTCTCCAAATAACAATCTAATTCAAGTAAACAACCTTCAAGTCATGTTATAGTACATGACCACTTTTAGGGCTATATAATTCCTTCATGGAACCATACTCCAAGAAACTATATCTCTTGAAACCAAATAGAGAACTCTTGATCACCAAAGAGATTCAATCTTCATAACTAGTATTGGTCTTGCAGACCAATCAAGCGCTTAGACCCTTGACTATACAAGCCAACTTGAGCACCACTAGATCTCACTTGAGGATCCATTACATAACATCCTCAAGACCACCAAAGCATAGAAAACTACACCAACTACTAGGAACACCCTTCAAGTACATCTGAAGCTTTAAAACATTATTGTAAATCAACATAAGATTGTCAAGAAAGAAAAGCTCACTTATAGTCCACTTCAAGAAGTCTTCTTACAAGAAACACTCCTCCAAGCCACCAACAATGATCTATATAAGTTAAAATATTTGACTTATACTCCAATAGACCATTTTAAATAACTCAAACCATTCACTTTTATTTAAAAAAATTCAAATAATTTCAAAAGAATACCAAACCCTTTAGGTCTCCAAGAGGCCTAATACTCCATTTTTCTCCAGCCCAAATGAATATTTTATGAATCTCAAAAGACCATAAAACCCTTGAAACCATTTCAAAACTGAATAACACTTAGAGATTCATTCTTTCATAGCTTTTAAGCAATCTAAAAACTCACCAAACTCTCACTTAGGTCTTACAACAACATTTAGTCCTTATCTTGTTATTAGGTTTCATGAAGACCTAAAACCCTCAACGGACAACACAAAATCTTTCTGAAGGACCTTGTATACTTAGAACATGGAAATATGAACAAGATCAACTAGAGAAATAAGAACACTAATCCTGACCAATTTCCAATCAACTTGATTTCATCACAAAAACTCTTTCAGGCCTAGAAAGCATAAGAAGGCCTGATCCACAAAACATCACTGTCACATCTCCTCCAAGAAAATTTGGATCTAAATCATAGGCTTGATTTTTGATTTGGCTTCAGCATATTTCTTCTCCCTTAAATATGAAATCTTTTAAAAACCCTCAATATATCATGTATACTTACAACAATAAAAGACTTACCTATTCTTGAGCAAATAACAAGCCAACTCTTGACATCCATTTTCTTATCAAAGAAACTATCAAAGCTCATCAACCCCTGAAATAATATCATAGGAAACATGAAGAAAACTTGTCAACAACAACATTGATCATAAATAACTCCATCAACTCTACCAAAAATATAACTAGGCAGACACCAACAACTAAGTTACTCACAAGATCACCTTCTAATCTGATTAAGCCTCAAGAAGGACCTACTCTAATACCAATTATTGGAATTAGATATTAAGATGGTGGGGTGAATCAGTTGTTCAACATCTCATAATCAATTCCATTTTATTCCAATGAAACAAACACTTAAGAATAACATAAAAAAACCACACATAAGAAATATTAAGATCAATCAACACAAGTAGAACTCATCTATGTGGGAAAACCTCATGGAGAATAAAACCCACTCTATAGCCTACAACCAATGGACTACCTATCCTATATTATATAGAAAACAATAAACCTTTAATGAGACACTTATCTCACAAGAAACACTTGTTCCTAGATTGGTCAAGTCCTTTTGACCAAGGTGTATGAGAACCCACTCAAGCACCTTAAAAGATAACACCTCTAATCTCCACCTTTGAAGTGGTGTCTGATACCCAAGATGATGAAACACCTAAAGCTCATACACCTGCAATCTACTTTTCTTCTCTAGGTAGGCACTCCTAGCTAATTCGTTCAACCAAGTCACCCTTTAAACTATTATCTCTAATGACTTTTTATCTCATTAACCTTATTATACAAAAATTATTTATCCTCTTCACCCTCTGATGGTCCTCAATGACCTATCTCTACTCCTTGATTGAGATCTTTCCTTCACTTTCATCCAATCACCCACTACTTGATAAAAAAAGACAACTACTCTTGCTTATATACCTTTCTCCACACCTCATATCATCTTGGCTAGAAAATATACAATATAATTCTAAATATAATCTCCTCTATATTCCATTAAAGAAACTCAAACACTCCATAGACTGGCCATACTTCAAATGGAACCTATCTAACTACTAGGCTACACTAGGCCCAATTAGACCTTATAGGTCATTCACCACATATGACCATCTCCATAAATAATAGCCTTCACCAAATAATAATAAATAATTATATAATATAATAAAATGTAATTAAAAAAATTTCATATCCCAACAATATCCCATACATCAAATATACTCAGAACTCGCCATTAGGCCTAAATAGACCTAATACACCTAATAGGTCTAAAACCACTTGCTCACACATTGAGCAAGATGAACACTTTGAACTTAAAAAAAGGGATAAAAAACATTATAATGTATCTCATAATACAATTTCAAAATTCCCAAATTTTCCAATCCATGTGGAACTCTAAACCACTACTCCATCCAAGCCATTCTCTCTCTTGTTCCAAGACCCAGAAATATCCAAAAATTACTACCAAGAAGAAATGAAGCATGATAATCATTTGTCCACTTGAAAAAATGATATAATCCCTTAAAAATTTCATTCATTACTCAATAAACACCTAAAAATTCATTTTTCACCTTCACATATCTTAGAACCATCCAAACTAACTCACTCTAGATGACCTACTCAAACTGGTCATGCACACTAAAAAATTAGTCAAATATATTTGACTAATTCAACCAAAATAGAGGAAAAATATGGAGCTTAAAACCATTTAATTAAGTTTTAATACTCATATAATACCACCAATCTCTCACTCACCTCAACCTCTACTCAAAATAGCTCAAACTAGCCTCTCCAAATAGGCCACTTCAAATTGCTTGCAAGCTCCAAAAACTAGCCATGGAAACGTGACTTTATCTCACCTAAAATGGATTAATTAATATCCTAAAATTAATTAAAAATATATTATAATTACCTTATATCAATCTCCTATAATTATATCATAGGATCCAATAGCAAAAACTCTTCTACAAGCCATTTTCACTTCACTAGCTCACACATACTCAAAGTCAACTTTGAGTCAACTCCTTGATCATAACTCAAGAATAATAACCACTTAAAATTAATTTATATATTTAATAAAATCCATAAATCACCACCAATATCTCAAACTCATCCCTAAACACCTGATCACCTTCCCAATTTATCTTCTCACTCCAACTTGTCTTTCTCACTATTTTCACTAGCTACAGATTAGCAACTAATCAGCTTGATTGACCAAAATAATTAACATAGTGACTATTTCATACCAAAAAAACACTATGGACTTCAATAACAAGCCATGTCCTTTAAGCTCCAATAATTTACATGTGTTGACTTGGTCAACTCTACCTATAGTACCAAATTCTTTAGAGACAAGCATATTTATGTACCTTCTACCCTCTACCCTAACACACCATTACCACCTAGAGATGATTATAGTAGTCCCATATAACTTATAATATTATAAATTTGTTAACCAATCCATTTTTGGCTATATCCAACAAGATTTCTTCAATCGAGTCTAAGATTAGGGTTTAGACCATAAAAATGTGCTTACCTTCTTAAAAATCATTCATAAAGGATAAGACCTTAATCAATAAAAAAATTATTATAAATACTTATTAGTAACCCTCTCCATATTATACAAAAGTCTTAGGTCCCAATTCAAAGTCTACATGAGCTAATGAATGTTTAAACTTTCTTCTCAGGCTTAAAATACACCATTTGAGCCACCTCTGAAGCACATGAGGACTTTTATTGAATTTATATCTCCTTATCTGACCTAATACCTCATAAAAATTCTTTTAAAAACTTTCCTAACCATCTCCCATGAAAATACAAGCTTCACCAACCTAAAAACACCCTTTGACCCTTTACAAGGCCTCATAAGCATACCTAAGCCAACTAGGCCAAGAGCCAAACAACCTTGTAGACCACTTGAAACCACTTGTAAGTAATTTACCTGGCCTCTTATCTCCATACACATGTATAAAATTCATATTTAAATCACACTAAGTTCCATACCATGGCATACAAGCCATAAGACTCAAAACCCTATAGGAAACCATGCATGGTCAAACCTACAAAACCTACATACTTCATGAGAACCTCATGACACCACTCTAACCTAAATAGAACATTCCAAGATCATATATTTAAATACCATACCATTCTCCATGCCACCATACATCAACCAAATAACCTTCATGCAATCATCTCACTACACTGAGCACATTAGACCACCATGTTCCATCTCACTGTACCTACTAGATCACTTTATCATTACACATGCATTATAGAGATCAGTGAAAAACCTACCATCAATATACCAAAAATTATGGCTTGGTAATATTCCCCAAGGTTTTAAATATTAAATATATGACTCAAAACTAAAGTAAATAGATTAACAAAAGGCAAAAAAAGAAGAAAGAGGAAGTCACTGTTTAACCCTAAAATGTGGTTTAGATTGGGTTTATATAGACATTAAAGGGGATATATAAATGAATAAGCATAAGGGTGATAATTAGATATAATTTAGGCTAATTAGGTGCTAAACTCAAATATAACATATGTTGAATTTATAAAACTAAGAATAGACTAAATATAGAAAGTACAACTAAGTTATGTATGTAAATGATAAGAAATTTACTTCACTAGTTCTAATGTTAATGCAGTGTGAGATCTAGAATAGGTATAAATTAGGCTAGTAAATGATTATATAATAGTCACCTATTTCTAGATTAAGAACCTCTATATCTCTTAACACTAACATCAACCTAGGATGGTTATGTCGAAGATACTATCTAGTTTCAATGTAAGTGTCCTATATGGAATACTTGCTAGAAGAGGATGAGACCACCTAGATGATTATGGGTTTGAATTCACCTTTAAAATGGTGCATTAAAATATATGTCATAGACCATCACTTCCCATAAATTTTTAAAACCCTCATTCTTCATCTTCATAGTGACCTTAGGATGAAATCGGTTAGTAGGCACATGGTTTTAAGTTGCCCCAAATACCCCTCTATCAATGAACATTTCCTGCATAGCCAATACATTGAACTGGGCCTCAAACTTATGTATATCTCCCCTACATTTTAGCTTATGTGTGAATCATGTAATATGTGTAAATGAAGTATAATAATGACCTAGTTTTTAACATGGCAAATTAGGATCTTGTGTTTCTCTTTCAGTACTTCAAGCCTATAGATGTGTTATCCCTAGGACTGGTATGGAAATAGGAGAAAATAGGGAAGTTTTGCTTAATTGAATGCTCTTTGATATGAATACTAGGTATTTTTCCCATGTTTTTGGGTGTTTTTTGGTGAGTAATGAATGAGGGTTGATCTTGTATTTATATCAATCCCTTTGGAGAAGTAACTCACATTAAATCACTTAGGCCGACCATTAAGATACATTTCATTTTCAAATTGGGTGACTGTAGGGCATTGGACACTTATGTCAATTAAGGACACTAGCGTCAACATTAGTGTTTGTCCTAAATGTCAGTGTCTATGGAGCATAAAGGTAGATACAGGTTTAGAATTTGTAGAGATAGAAGATAAATATATTTTAAGCATTCTAGGAAAGATAGAATGCCTGGGTCATTAACATAAGACTAGTTAGAGTAATAGATAGGCCAAGGGGCACAAGATAGATTATATGTGAGACTTATGGAAGTGTAAAGGTCTTAAACTAAGAATAAAATCCAAGGTTTGAGTTTTCCAAGTATAAAATATTGAGGTGATACATAATACATAAATATCATCTATATGTCCCCTCCTTTAATCTAGTAATGAAATTACTAGTTTAAAGGAAAGGAATTTGTACCTGGGTATGTATAACACACCTTGTCTTTGTGTTCCCAAATTGAGTGATTTTTCAGTGACCAACCTACAACCAAGATCATTTTATAATATATAATCAGTGTATATAATCTAAAATTTGAAAGTACTTTAAATTGATTTAAATTGAAAGAGTAAGTTTTAGGAGTACACCTATGTGTTAATGTAACTGCCTTGCCTATTGGCAAGTTAATTTGAAAATATGTATCATTATAAGGATCTAAAATTGATATTATGACAAACATATATAAATATATAAGGTACATATATCCAATGAGATTGAGATAGAGAGAGAGGTTGAAAGTCACATGCCCCCAACCTTAGAACAAAGGTGAGTTGTCACCCAGCAATTGAGATTAACTTAATCGTGAAACCCAATCATACTTACAAATTGGTAAGGATGAATGATATAATAAATTTCAACATAAAAATTGGGAAACATTGAGTGATTTAATCACCTCAACCATACCAAAAAGAGAACCAACTACTGCAGTAGATTAACTTAATAAAGTCTAATCATGGTATTACTACATAAAAGTCTATGATGTGGTAATAATACATAGAATAGTTTTAGAATCTGAAACTAATTTATATTTTGAAAGTTTAGGCATAAATTACATAGAATATGCACCTTAGATAGGCCTCATGCTAAAACTATGAATAATAATGTTACCACTATATAGTATTCTACCATAAACTATGAATCTGAATCATATAATTGTGTGCTCTTGCCAATTTGGAAAACTATCTAAGTGTGGATAACATGCTTCAAAGTCATGCCCCAAATATATATATATATATATATATAAATATTAAAATTTATATAAGTACTAATGTGAAGATCATGTTTCCAAAACATGCCCACACTTTAATATATAGATGTTGAATACTAAGTAAGTGTGGATGACATGCTTTAAAAGCATGCCCCCACTGAATCTAAAAATTGTGAATGTGTGAAATCCATATCTATATGACATTCCCCTACTAAATCTTAAAAATATGAATGTTTGGAAGCTATGCCTATATAAAACTCCCCTATTAAATCAAAAAATTGATATAAGTACCAAATATTGAATAAGTGTGGATAACATGCTTCCAAAATATGTCCTTAGTGAATTTGAAACTATGTCAAATATAAATAACATTTCTCTATGGCATGCCCCCAATAATATTCCCCAATTTGAGGTGAGGGAATAACATAAAATAGTAGTTACCTCACCTTAAAAGAATAATACAACTATATGATTTGTGAATGCAACCATGTAGCATATAGAAGTAACATGTCTAGATATATATAGCATTGATACACATAGAACCAATGTGATCACATGAAGGCCTAAGATGCCTAATATATATCATGGAAACATGTATATAGTAACAAAAAAATCTCAATAAGAAATAATCACACATAAAAATCACTCAAAATCAATCTAAAAGGCAATGGTCCAAGGAAAACACAAACAAGGGGCATGTTTAAATGTCTCACAATCTAAGGGACATGACTTAGTCAAATGTCCATAAATTAAGAATGACATATTCAAATGTCCATAAAAAAATTACATATTCAAATGTCAAAAAAAAACATACATATGCATGGGGGATGTAATCAAAGGAGCATATTAAAATTCTCAAATAAGGAATATAATATCAAGACACTCAAGGAAGTGCATAAAGTAAAGTAAAAATACTAGAAAAAACATGTCATAATAGCCCATGAATCAAATGTGTTAGGAAAAAATGTCAAGTGTATAGCATATCAAGTACCCTTTGTAAGATATAATCATGGATAAAGTCATTTGTAAGTTCATATAATCTCAAAACATGATAATGTAAAGTGATCTTCAAACCATATAACCTGTGAGTATTAAGATCAAAGAAATGGATGCCCCTAATATCAGCATGACATGAGTAGAATAAAGGCCCAACATCTAAAATAAAAATATATCATGTATTTGTGTATGCCTATATCATACTAAAATAGAAGTGTGACATACATGTGTATGTAGGATTAACTAAATATGTCATCCATCAAAATAGAACTAACACATAAATTTCAAGGAGTCAATAGAACATGTAGGTGCTACAAATATTTTTGAATTTTTTGATTTTTTTTAGTTTTTTATTTTTTTAGTATTTTGGAATGGTTAGCCGTAATATATGTAGGAAAGTGCATAATTTTCATTAGTATTTTTAAAGTCTTTTCATAGAGTGAAGAAAGGTGGTATACACCTTTTTCCAAAAATTTTGTAACTGTAAATGGTACTAACCAATTGGGTTTGAACTTTCCTTTTTATGTTTTTATGCATTGGTATTCTTTTGATTTTATTTTATTACCACATCAGCCACATTAAAGTCATGTTGCTGAACCTTTTTATTACATAATCATTTTACATGATCCTGATAAACACATAAGTGCTCAGTATCCTATGTTCATTTGGCACTCAACTACTCTAACTAATACAATCTATTTTAATGGTATTCATTATCTTTGATGATTTCTTTAAGAGAAACATGCAAAAAAAAGTATCTCAAGTTTAATTGGTAAGATAACATTTGTACCATAAACCAAAGAGTAAGGTATGGCCTAAGTAGGGGTGTGTACACTATTTTGTTATGCCCATAGAGTATATACCATCTATTGGCGACAATCAGTGTTATATCGTTCAACTATTTTTCTAAGTATTTTTAAATTTTTCTTATTACTTACCTCTATCTAGCCATTTCCCTATGGGTAATAAGGTGTAGAAAAGGTATGCTTAATTTTTTATTTACTAAAAAATTGATTTATCATCTTGTTTTCAAATAATAATCCATTATCATAAATAATAGGTGTGATTATGAATTTATTTCCACCAATGGATACTAGGTCTACCTTTCCAATTAATTCATTAAATCATTTAGGCTGACCATTAAAATATGTTTCATTTACAAATTGGATGATTTTAAGGCAATATACACTTGTGTCAAGTTAGGACACTAGTATCCACTCTAGTTTTAGTCCAAGACATTAGTGTCTAGGGACTAAGATGGTAGGTACAAGCTCAAAACTTGTAGATATGGAATATAAACACATTTTTAGCATTATTAACAACATATAAGACCTAGGTCATGAACATAAAGCTAGTCATACTAATAGATAGGCCAAGGGGAATAAGATAGAGTAGATTTGAGACTTGTGGAAGTAGGAAAGGTTCAAAACTAAGATGAATAACCAAGGTCTAATTTTTTCAAGTGTAGAAGATTGAGGTGTTATATAATCCATAAATATCATCTATAATCACATAGAAATAACATCCATAAATCTGATTTGTAATGATAACCATAAAGAGTTGAGACACCATATGGGATATGTGAAAATCCTTAGCAAATAAAAGACACTCAAATCAAATGATTAAGACTAAGAGTTCATGATATCAAGGATTTATGGAACACTACCTAGCAAGGATAAATATTAGGATAACAAGTGAAGTATAAATATCATCCCATGAAGACTATTTCATGAAAATTCATAGGATCTAACGTTCCCATGACATGTTCCCCATTTCTTAGGACCTTGATAGAGGCATTAGTCAACTGTAAGGATTGGGTACTTATGTGAAAAGGTAGGTGGCACAAATTGGATATATGTATATCATCCTACCCTTAACTACTTGATTTTACACTCCAATGGATATTAGGATCTGCCATGAGGCTAGTTATATAGTCTAAAATTTAACTAAGATAGATGGCATGTCAATGATATGATCATGTCTTTTTTTAATTTTTTACTCTTGAAAGATATTTTTCCTTTTTAAATTTAATTTTCCTTTATATTTTTATTTTTATGTTTGCTTTGATATCTTAGCTTTTTTTTTTTTTTTTTTTTTTTTTCTATTTTCCTTCTCTATACAAATCTAGAAGACCAACAATGGGTGCATAAGATGAATAAAACAAGAAAGAAATATTGTCTCTAACCTAATATGGAAATGGTAATATGAGGTTCATGAGGTGTTCATAAAATTTAACGTGATATAATGAAGATATGTTAGTACCTAACCATAAGATGAGAGATTTTTTTCTTAAAAAATACTAGGCATAAATGGATTTGGATGTACATGTAAATTTATTTCAAATGAGATAATAAATGCATGAAGATGAAAATAATCTAATTATGGAGGGGGGATGTAGGAAGGTGTAAGTTTCACTAAGTAATTCATGTAAAACTAAAATATTTCTAGCACATGAAATATAAAGGTTAAGTTTTGTTGATGCCTTAATAGGTATCATAGGTGCTCAGAGTGTTTAAAGAATACTTCTCATTTTATAATTTAGAGAATTCAATGCATGAGTTGTAGGTTGTGATAATCTTGTTATGTAGTGATGAAATAGAGGCAAAAAAAGTGGAGTGTTTCATAATATTTATATTTTTTGTGGTTGGGAGCCACCTTGGCCTTTATCTTTGTGAAGAGTGAAGTAATATGAGCTAATATTAGTGATTTGTGATCAAATTCTAATTTAGATACTAATCTATAATGAATATTTAAAATTTTAGTTAAGCTATAATTATCTAGTTAAAAAAAGGAACAAAAGGAAGAGTAAGGTAGAAAAGAGATGTTTTTGATCTTTATCCCAAACATCATGACAAAGTTCAAATGTCTTCCAAGCCTACACTTAACCAATGTATAATATGAAATAATGTGAGCTCAAATCTTACGACACATTAAGAAAACATCTAAGGAATGATAAAATTGTTAATAAGAACTAAGTTCATTCTAAAGATTCACCCTACAATCAAACAACATTAGCTCAAATGTAAGAAGAGTAAAGGAAATGACATGAACCTAAGAACTTTCAATCAACCTAGCATTAGCACAAGTTAACAACTTTTCAATTAAAATATGTAAGCTAATAATTCATAAGAACCATTCAAATATAAAAATAGGAACAAGTAAGTGAGATAAAAACCATAATAACAAATGACACAAATTAATATGGATAATCTTTACAGAAATCCTCACTTGCATTAATTGCTCAAAAGTTTACACAAGTTTTTGGCTCAAAAAATCTCCCCTTTTTACAAATGACAATACTCATTGTATAGAATGCAAGGAATTATGTCAATCAGTCATATCCAATTACAACTGTATATGTGTAAGGATAGTTATCCTTTCTACAATAGTTTTAGAATACACTAAAATTTTCTAAGTGGACTGACCTATAGGCAATGTGATTACAAATTGCACATGCCTTTACAAAAAGAATATTTTATTTTTCAAAATATTACAAATCTTCTACAAAAAAAATACTTAACTAACTTTGCCTTGCGATCCTTGTGCTGATAAAGTCCCCTATTACTATTTTAGTATATTTATTGCCTTTTGATGTTACTCATCAATAAGCTTTAAATTAACCATCGGTTCTAGGAAAAGCTCATCTTCCTGATCAACTAGTTCTCCAAAGACCCTATCATTTATTCCTAAGGCCTCCTTATTTATCCTTACCTCGACAATATTTTCTTCTCCTATTAAGATCATATCCATGAACCTATTATTATTTTTCCCATATTTGACTCAAATTTTCCTTCTTACTTCTTTCATGACCAAGGTGGATATGCACTTGAATTCTTCATCTGTTATGAGTCCCATGGGGCTGAGTGTTATTAGTTTAGCAATCATGGTCCCAAGTAATTTTTCTATCCTATCTAATAGCTCCTTGTCATCTATAAGGAGTCTTTCCAATCTCTTACACCATGTAATCAAACCCTTTATCTTGTTTATAATCAATCCCATGGCTATGTTCAAGTGAGATAAGTTGATGTTCTTGAAACTAGAGATTTGATCCTATACCAAGATGTTGACCAATTCCTTTATTTTTTCCTTTAAATTATGCCATTAGATGACGAAGCCTTTTTTTGTTGTTCTTGTTAGCTCAATACATTTTTTCTATAGCTTATTGACTTTAAGTATTCAAATATATCATATAAATATGCTTTAAGCATCTTAATCATGGCATTATGGACTAACAATATAGCTTACTTCTCTAAATTTTCCTTTTGTTATCGTAGATTCTACCTCTATTACTACAAGCCTTTGATGGTAGCCTAAAACTAAGATGATTGTGCTTGAGCCAATTAAATCACATTTTCTTCAAAGATGGGGTTTTCATCCAATCTCTACCCTTCAACAAGAGTCAAGCCAATAAATGGTTTCACTTTCTGAAAAGTGAATTCTTCTCCCCCAACCATGGCTTTCTTCTCAGTGACTTTTTGAAATCTACTTGTTGTTGGGTCAAACCTAACATCAACTAATGATTATGTCATTTGAGGAGTAGGGGTTTCAATATGTGTTCCACTTGGCTCTCCTAGAGTCATCATCATTTATTCTTCTTCCTTTTGCAAAGCTATAATACATGGCTTGAGCTCATCATGCATAGTTATATTGATAGACTTTTTTATTGCTCAAGGATGGTGTAGATTAGGAAGTTTTTACAATTTTCCACATAAAAACCATTTAGGAATGGTTGGACCCTAGATTTGATTGTCTTCACTGAAAAGGTTGAGCTTACTCAAAGGATTAGTAAAGGTCAACTTGGGATTCTTACCTCCTACTAGAACTAAAGATAGTTAAACTTTTCTCTTTGGGGTACCCACTAATACTAATTCCAAGGCTAATTCCTTCCCCTTTTATTTCTCTATCTCTTTAGTTTGAGCTTCTTCTTCATCAGATTAATAGGCATTGGATATCATATTTAGAGTATACTCCACTATCTCCTCAGGGTCTAATGTTATTATGTCAATTATTTCAATATGTGATTCTGGTTCTACTACCTAGACTAAGGAAGATGTAATCTCATCAGGTCTACTCTCCTCTATTTTTGGTCATGTTAGAGGAGGTGTAGAAGATGGACCTCCTAGAAAATGGTATTACTTTGGCCCTAGCTTCCATATGTCATCACTTGGCTTCTATTCCCTTAGCAATATAGATTTTGGCTTGATGTTTTGGTTCTTTAATCTTGCCAAGACTTCAGTAAATGAAGAATATTTGATGTAGATTGGGTCATAAGGTCTATGATTCTACTCATAGTTCATATTTATACCTTTTTCCTTCAAGTTCCCCACATCTCTTTCTTGGGGATCCCACTACCTTAGATCATAATGTTGTAATCTTAAAAAGGCCTTGTGTTTAGAGGTAGCCTCAATATTGTCTCATTATTAAAATATAGTCCTACCAATGGTAATGGTAATGGGAAAGGTGTGGAGCATTCCTTTCCTCTTAGTCTTGTAAATACTATCTATGCCATTGCATATCATGTATGTTACCTCTTATTTAGCTAGTTTATTAGGCACATGAACTGGTAGCCTAAGTGAGGTGCATTGGGTTCCTTTAATCCAAATTATGGTGCAGTTATGATATAGCCATATATCACCTATGGCTTCAACATATTTCTTGATCAAAGGGATGACCCTCATCATTGGGGTTCTAGTAATGGAATCAACTAAAGCTAGGTATACACAATCATAGATAAATTAAATATGGTCCCTATATTTGAAAATATGCAACTTGGAGTAAAATTTGGGGATTGTTTATGTCCCATTAGGTGACCATTTTATAAGGCTTGGGATTTTTGTGGTGGTGAGTAAGGCATCCAACAAGTATGACATCATGTGAAATTTTCCCCTAGTCCTTTTCTTGATTATAGGAATCTATCTACACAAGTAAGTGTTAATAACTTTACCAAGGGGAGGGGTGAGCTCCCTTTCAACCATAAATTATATCAAGGGCACCCAAATTGAATCCACATAGGTGGTGGTTATATTTCCACACAACCTATTCATTGAGGTCATAATCATCCTGATCCCAATCTAAATTGGCTAATTGGGATGTTGTCATTGAAGTCTAAGAATACTTGCTTCCTAAAATATAGCCATGGGGTAAGGATTGTCTATAAGTCATTTTCCTTAGCCCAATTATTTATGGTGGTCATGTCTATTTGGGGCTTAGGTAGCTTATAATTATTCTCAAAATCTATGGCTGAGACATAATCTATACTTTTGTTAGTGTGATTATTGACTAGCATGCCTTTATCAATATTATAATCTTTAAAAATAGGAGATAAAACATCAATAAAATAAAGTACCTTAGGCTTGGCTAATTAAAATTATAGGCTTGTCATATAAATATCCATTATGTCATAATATCTCCTTTTCATAGACATGTTCTTCTCCTCTTCCTTTGTGATGATCAGTTTCTCTTCGATGATCTATAATAGCTTGGACTATTTGTTGTCTTTCGAGTGTAGGGTGGTGGTATCAAAATTTATATCTTTGAAGACTCTCCACTTAGAATCTAAATTCAAATATAGCTCTATATTTTCCATTTAAGTGCCTTTTTGGGTTGCCATAGTCTGAGATAGATCAAATTTCTCACTGGTGGATTGCTCTTTAACTCAAGATTTAAATTGTGCTTGATTTGATGATAATTCACTTTCTTAGGCTCATTTTTTTATTAATACAAGGTTAAATTAGGTATTTTATAAATGATAGGGATTTTTTTAGGTCCTATCCAAGCTTTAATGATGATGGCTATTTGTACTTAAGTGAGCTTTATGCCTAAGATTTTGATTGAATCCTTGTATTTATAACTTTGCCCTTTATATGCCCACAAGATGCTAAAATTTATTGTTTTGTCTATGTTTCATGATAATGGAATATATGTGGCATTTTTATAGTAAAATTTCTCATTAATGCTTAAAAACTAACCGTTTCCTTTTAAAAAAATGGCTTTTATTTCACACCATTAGATCTCCTTACACAGATCAATACTGGCCTTTGATCTTGATCCCTTAAGTTAAACATCATTGGTCACTATATGTATTTGGATCCAAATTTATGCCACTTGGAATTACCATAGGCCTTCCAAGCTATGCACCTTATCATTTCTATAATCTCATGTGATTTCACCATGCAACCATCTCTAGTTTTCTTGTAGGGTTTTTGTTGATTACACACCATTAGATCTAATGGGCATGAGTCAACATGGACTATTGATTTTTAGAATATGTATGAGATTTAATATATAATATGCACTAAGGTTGTGCCACTTGGTAGTATCACAAGTCTTTTAATCTCTATACTCTATTAGTGTTTTCAATTAGCACGTTCTCTCCATGTGGTAGTCTCATGTTAACTAGGAGCTTCATTGAAAAGTGTACCCTCATCCCACATTGTTTGATCATCATCATCTAAATGAATGTGGGTTATTCTATTATGATCTATGGGATGGATTTCCATTCGTTTTTCATTTTCCTTTGGCTATGACTATGACATTTATCACTTTCTCATTGTCTCAAAGGCATCATTGAAACTTTGACTATTTGCACTCTATTTGATCATATCTATTCAAGAAAACATGGATCATTGATCCTAAAAATATGCACAATGTTTAAGTAAGGGTTGGGACATATAAATAGCTTAGGTTAAATACTTTAGACTATGGTTTTATTTCATGTTAAAAAAATGAAATAAACCTTAAGCTATAATGTTTAACCTAAGATTAAAACATAATAAAAGGGGGACCACATGACTAATAATAAAAGGACTTAACATAAGGTATTTAACCTAGGGTTTTATCATATTAATAAATTCACCAAAAATTTAGGGTAAAATATCTAAGCTAATTTTTTTTAAATAGGACCCCTAAAATAAAAGTAGTGGCATTGCTTTTTTCCTAACATTTTATTATATTAATAAATACAATTGAATCCTTAGGGTAAAGTCTTAGGATAGGTCTATATAATAAAAAGGGACACTTTTAGTCTCAATATTTATCTCTCATCATTGGATCTTAGGCATCCGAGTGAATGTGGATCATCGATCTCGATCTGTGAGTTCAAGTGAGATTGATCCTCATGGATCAGAATCTTAGACTTATCGAGCCCATCTTGCACTATCCAATTATGTTTGCTTGAGTAAATGTGGGTCATTGATCCTAAAAACAAACGTAATATTTAATTTAGGACTCAAAGGCATATGGAACTTAGGATAAAATCTTAAGACTAAGGTCTTGTTTGTGTTAATAAACATGAATGAGACTTTAAGACTAAGACTTTAGTCTAATTTATAATAAAAGACCATGCATTATTCATACTAAGCTTAGGAACATAATAAAAGGAACCTATAATGATAAAGTTATATCATGGTAAGGTTAAGGGAATAATGGATTTGGAACATAAAGGAGACCAAGCATATAATTTTTAGACTAAGGTTTGGTCGTGTTGAAAAACATGACTAAGCCTTAGTATAAAAAATTGAACTAAGTCTATGACATTTTTAAAGTGTTCCTACATGAATTATGCTAGGGTTTCTTGAATGCAGGTTTCATTACACCTACAACTTGAAACATGAAGAGCAAATGTTAGCAAACTTAGACAAGGTCAAACCAAAGCCATGAAAAAATAATCCAACCAAGTCAAGGTGTGGCTGATCTTCAAATAAAAATAAAGTGCAAACATAATAATGATATTTTGATCAAGTGAATTTTCAATTTTAAGGTACAAATCTGCATAATTTATCACAAGGGTCCCCATTTTTTAGAAATGGGGGTATTTTGACCTCAACAAATGGTGACTTTTAGGGGAAACATAGAAATATGTTAGAATTCAAAGACTCTAGTTCAAAAAAATAACTAGATTATTTATTCCACTTAATTAGTGCCATTATCAAGATCAGTTCATGGTTAAAACAAATTTTGTACCTAAAGAATTAGGATCAAACATTAAAACCTAGCCATGTTATGTGTGTGCTTTGATTCCACTTACTATTCGACATGGGATTTAGGGAACAACTTTCAAATTTAATGACTTTAACCATTAACGTTGACTTACAACATGTTTGGATATCCATTAAGAACCATGCTTTAGCTCAAGGAAGGCTTGATCATTACATTTCTACCATCCAAGTATCCATAGCCCTAACAAAGATGTCTTTGGCTCCACTCAAGGTCTTGTTTCACTACCAATTAGGCATTTATATCATCGATGGAGATTAAAAAAATCACCTTTATTTGGAAATCTTTTAATTTTGAAATAAGCTCTTATTTTTGTCTTTTTTTAGATCATTTTGGCTTTCTAACAAAGGTTGGGAACTAGGCTAGCTATATTTAGGGATTTGGTCAAATTTTTGATCTTCAAACAATCACCTTTTGTTACGACCTTTGTCCAAGGCAAGGATGTTTATTAAGTGTAAGCATGACTGTGTCTTAATAATTCAAGCTTTCATCCCATATGCAAAATCCTTCTTAAAACCAAGCTTAGATAAAAACAAGGTTTAAAACCTTATAAAATAACCAACCTATCCATTAGTCCTTACAAGTTTCTATAAACTATAGAATTAAGCTCATATTTCAAACCCATGGTCAGCATATGCTTAAGCTTCATACCTACATTTCTAAACTATGTGTTTCCTAAGTAATTATGTTAACTTTGAGTTGAGGGCTGTCAAAAAGGATTTATTACAATCAAGGAATAGAGCAGAGAAATTAGAAACACAAATATAAAGTAGAAAGTAAAGGAAAAGCAAACAAATATATAAAAAATTATGTACAAATAAGGAATAGCAAGGAAAAAAATAAAAAGGAACTAATCTAGCCTACCTACACTAACTATAACTGTCCTTATATCAATTTCATGAAGACCCCAAGTGGCATAGTAGAGTAGTAGTGATTGAGGTATTTCCCATTGGTGGGTAGTGTGAACTCTACTCCTTGTAAGTATTTTAGCTTGAAGGTGTTATCTCCAAGTATCTCGATAATCTAATAGGGACCTATCCACAAAGGTGTGAATTTTCCATGTTTTCCTTTGGGATCAGATGCCTTGTCCTAAAGAACTAAGTCTCCTTTTTTAAACACCTTTATTTTTTATCATTTATCAAACCACCTCTTGACAGTGGTTTAGTGTTTTCTAAAATTGGCAAAAGCCTCTTCTCTCCCATCTTCTATCTGTATGATGCCCAACAACCTTGAATTTACAAATTCTTCATCTTCTTCCATATATTCTTGCATGAACCTATATGTTGGCAACTTGAGGGTGATGGGGAAAATGGTTCTTGGCCATACACAAATAAGAAGGATGATGCTTTGAGGACTTGTTTGATTCTAATTATGTCTTCCCAAAGGGCATACTTAAGTAGTTTATGCCATGTCCTAGGATTGTCTACTACAGACTACTTTATTTCCTTCATCAAGTTCTTATTAGTCAATTCCAATATTCCATTACCTTGAGGATAATGGTTGGATAATAACTTGAGAATGATGTTGTTATCATATGCCCATTTAGTCATTTAAATGGATATGAAATCAAATCCATTGCCATAAACTAGAGATATAGGTGTCCCAAACATAGTGAATATGTTTTCTTTTAAAAACCTCATCACTTCTTTAGTTCTACACTACTTGGTCACCACTACTTTATTCCATGTGCAGTAGTCATTAGTAGTTAGAATGTATTTGTGACCTTATAATGAATTTGGGTTGATTACCCCCATGAAATCTAGTCCCCGCTGAGAAAAAGGTTTAACTGGCTACATTGGCATGGTTTCCTTAGGCTCTTTTGTGGTAAAGACTTAACATGAATGGCACTGCCTTAAATACTTGTGGGCATCCTTGAATATTATGGGCCAATAGTAACTAGCTCTGAGGATTTTATGAATTTTTGTCCTTTGAGATAGATGTCCATTTCCTAGGTTCTCATGAAAAGTGCTCATGATTTTAGTTGCTTCTTCTTTGGATACACACCTCAAGTAAATGCCTTAAAAGTTTTTCCTATACATCATTCCATATTTAATTAGGTAGTGGACTACCTTGAGTCTTAGGGTTCTTCTTTGCTCTATATTCAACCCTGTATGACACATGTCATTGTTCAGTAGATGGATAATAGGATAATACCAATCATTGGACTGAAAACTTTGTTGTTCAACTTGCATGACACTTAGCTTAGGGTTAGTATTGTAAATCAATTGAATTAGACCTTGGCACCTTACCAATTTTACATTCTTCATTTCAATGTCATATTATTTAAGCATAAACATCTACTTACCTTACCTTTCTCCTAGCTCATGTTGACTTAGCATGAGCTTGGTGGTATGATCTGGTAAAATTGCATGCACCTTATTCCTAATAATGTAGTTCCTAAATTTATTCACTACCTTAACTAATACACATGCTTGCTTGTTAATTAAATAATAATTTAACTAAGACTTATCAAGAATGGATCTTTTCCAATTGCCTCCTTGATTTCTTTAAAATTATTCTTGTTTTCTTTATTCTAAGTGATTTTGACATCTTTGTTCAACATATCATTCAATGGCTTGAAAATTTATTCTATGCCTTTCAAATACTTGTTTTAAATGCATGATGTGGTCTTCCCTATTCTTATAAAAGGTAGTTAAATCATATAGGGATATAATAATGCATTTGCCTACCAAAATTTGGAAAGCATGATCCATGTCCCTTTGAAATATTGCCCCTGTGTTGATCAACCAAAATGGAATTATTTTGTAGGCAAACATGCCCCACTTGGTAGTAAAGGTAGTTTTCATCTTGTCTTCTTGATTTACTAGCACATAGTTATACCCTAAAAAACCATCAAGAAAGGACATCATGTTAGAACCAAAAATACTTTGTATTACTGAATCAAGAGAAGGTAGGGGGTAATTATCTTTCTCAAATGCTCTATATAGGTTTCTAATATTAATTCATAGTTTGATTTCACCATTTTTCTTCCTTATTAGGACCAAATTAGAAACCCAAGTGGAATGTCTAATGGAAAATACAATCTTGGCATATAAGAGTTTCTTGACCTCTCTATATCTTCATGGTTCTAAAATTGGGTTGACATGCCTCTAATTTATCTGAAAGGTTTGCAGTTTTATTTTAAAGGTATCATGTGAGTTATGAAATTTATATCAAAGGTATTTAGGTCATCAAAGGAACATTTTATGATATCTTTATATTTGGTTAACATTTATTTGGCTCATTTACTTTCCATACTTGTACATGGTGTACCAATATTAACTAGCTAAGGTTGACCTTGAAATCCAAGATCATTTACATTGTAATCCTTTCCACTTACTTTAGGAGGCTTGGTATCCTCAGCTAGTTTATCAAAATCAAAGAGCCTTTCCAAGGCTATCATGCCTTTTTGGATATTATTGTCATTAAATTTAATGACTTTGTCTTCAAATTTACTTTCAATGACTTCATCATCAAGGAGACTAGATTCATACATAATGTGACCCTCAAACACTACTAAACTAGTCAGGGCATCTATGATTTGATAATCATCATTAAATACCTACAAGTGGTTGATATTATATAGCACTGAGGGATATGAGATTAACTCAATTATAAGGTTTTTCAACTTAGAACTTTGGTTGGGCATAATTTTGGCTAGAGCTGAAGTAAGTTCATCAGTAGCCTAGTTTTCTTCCCTAGGGATTGACACAATGTCAAAAGCATCAAAACATTACATTAAGTCCCATACTCTAAATGTATATTTCTTGAGATAGGACAATTTACATTGATATTTAATCTTAACCTAATTGATCACTATTTCAAAATCACCAAAAACTAATAGTTCTTTAGCCTCATGCTTGATTAAAAATTGTAATATAAGAATTGGTGTTTCATACTTAGCCAAATTATTGGTGCATGGGAACTAAAGTTTGTAAGAGGCATTATATTATTTCTTGATGAGATTTATTAATTCCACTCCTACTCCATAACCTTATTTACATCTAGCACCATCAAAATAAAGTTTCCATAATCTAGGAAAAGCATGAGAAGTTTTAGAGTTGCATACCTTTGCGGTGTCAAGAGTGTAAATACCAAGATCTGAGTTAGCCATGTTGACCCTCTCATTGATTTCATTGTATTTAGTGATCATATGTTTCATTTTAAGATTCCTTTCTATCTTGATTTGGTTGGGGACTCCCTTCTAAGGCAACCACATGTGAGAACAATCTATTGACATATAACCATTCAATCTTCTAGTCTAATCTCTACTCAATATCATCCCATAAGCATTAGGGATGTATACCACTTGGATATATATGAATTATTGGATCCTTGGCTTTGAGTAAATCTACATGTGAACATTCAATAATTCACTAATTAATTTGACTCTTGACTTATCTAATTGAGTCACAACTCTATCAAATTTAATAGGAGTCAAACCTAATTATTCACAAATACCCTTAGGTAAGATATTTGCAGATGCACCAAAATATAATAAATAATTATGCAGATTTTTATCAAAGATCTTGATTGCAAGTAGGAAAGGAGGAACATATGCCTTATTTTTATGTATTACAACATTAGTATGTGTAGTCTTTTGATACTTACCAAGTTTTTTGGATAAATATTCTAACAATAAATCTCTTTATTCAGTAATCTATGTCAACTCATGAAAGTTAATGTTAGCCTTGATCTTCTTCATGTCCTCTACTATGTTATACCTAGTCCTATTAGTAGAATTATATGCATCAGCACTAGGTTTAGATCTATTTTCCTTAGGATGATTCATATTTTTGTTTGAGGTAGTATGAGGTAGAGTCTTGAATTTATTTTGATGGGTTTAATTGGTTAATTGGTTAATTGTTTCTTTTCTTCCCTATTTCTTAGAGGATAAGTCTTCTTTAGGAATTGCTAAAAATCATGAATCTCTTCTAGAATATCCTCGACCTCATTGTCCTCTTGAAAAGGAAACTCAAATGTCTTCACCATGAGAGTTGAATCAGTAGACCTGGATGACCTTGAGGAACCAGATGTACCTACATCATAATATTTATTAGGGACAAATTCAAAAGTATATAATTCTTCTTATAAGGCTTCAAATGCATTAAAAATTTCAACACAATCTATTTCTGCATGTTTAGAATTATAATTAACTCTACAATAGTTAGGTAAAGCAACATCAATAAGATTTATATCATGCACATTTTTACTAGTAAATGGCTCATTATTCTTGTTATTATGGTATCTATTATTATAAAAAAAAATTAATGGGCTGACTAAACCTTTGAAAAGAGTAATTCCTACTAGATCTTTCCCCAGTATTTCTTACTTGATATTGAAACTAAAGGAAGTCAGTGTTAAAATTTTGAACCATCTTGAGGATAGAGTAACTCTCATTCTTTGGGTCCTCAAAATTATGAAATTGGGTGTTAGAATTATCTATAGGCATTAAATATCTCTCACCCTATGGATTAGATCTATGGGAATCATTGTTAAGTAATCCCAAGTTTTGAGTAGGATGAGCATGTCTCAAAGGTAGTTGGTTCATGATTAGAAGTTGTTTTAAGGTAGGCACATTTTGTTTAGAATTGTGAATAACATTTAGAATAGGTAAATAGGGGTTGGAATTATAAATGGAGTATGCCAATTGTCCTTGGGATTACATCTGGTCATTAATAATCACAACCTTGGCATAAGTTAAAGCTAATGTGTTCATGGGTCCAACAGCTCTCTTTATAAATACAAAAGTCATAGCATCTAAGGCATCCTTATATATTTCCAAGGATAAACCCTCATCAGGTCTATAAGGAGCTATAGTCCTAATAATTTTTTTTGAAACCTAGAATTAAAATCTCTTATGGTCTCATTTGCATCCCTTTTCACTATGGTGAATTGCTGGTACATGACACAAGGACTAATAATTTTACCAAACTGGTCAATGAAGACATTGTTAAAATCAACCTAACTAGTAATGTACTTTTTAGAGAGGTTTAGAAACCATTAATTTGTAGCATATTTAAAAGTGAAAGGAAATAGTCTACATGATACATATTCATGAGTGACATTTAACAATCTCAAATAATATCTTTGAATGATTTAATATGTTCCTCAACCATTACAACTCCATTAGGACTAAATGTTGGCAAATATTTTTTAGGATTGTGAGGAACGTCATGTACCACACTTGTCACATTGATTTAATAACCACCTATCTAATCCATACCTTGATAAGGATAAAACATAAGAGTGTCCTAAATTGGTGAAGTTGGTAAAGATTTTGAAATCCTACACTTACTTTTGTCCTACCTAGCTCTTTTATGGGCTTTAATTTAAGTTGACATTCCCTAGTCTCTGAATGTGACCTTGTTTTGATTCTTGGTAATTTTATCTTGAGAAATTTGAATTATGTTTGAAATATGATGTGTCAATCCTATCTTTTTAGATAAAAATGATTCGAAATGTACATTAAGCAAATTTTGCAAAGATTCAAACAAAGGATAGTAATCTTTAACTAGGTTAGCTCAAAGATGTGTCCTAGTATGTAAGTATGACTAATATTTACACATTTGAATTCAAATAAACTAAAATTTGTAAATTATCTATGAATATTTAATCAAAATTACCATCACTAACCTCAAACCTATCAGGTTCACAAATCTAAAGCTATCTTTAACACAATTCAACAAATGTCTTCAAAGAATGTCAATCTTTGTCTAAATAAGCATAAAGATTGGTCTAAAACTATGAAAATTACCAACCTTTACATGATTATGATAAAATAAACACAAATATGCATAGATTAGAGTAATATTTGAACATAATTCATAAAAACCAATAAAGATACTACAAATCTACAAAGAATTGGCCCTCTTTCTAGCGCCAACAAAGCTCCACCTATTGATGCCTTAATATGTATCATAGGTACTTAGAGTGTTTAAATAATACTTCTCATTTTAAAATTTAGATAATTCAATGCATGATTTATAGGTTATGATAATCATGTTATTTGGTGATGAAATAGAGGCAAAGCAAGTGGACTATTTCACAATATTTATAAAGTTTGGTGGTTGGGATCCACCTTGGCCTATATCTTTGCAAAGAGTTAAATAATATAAGATAATATTATTAAATTATGATAAAATTATATTTATAGACTAATATAAAATGAATATTTACAATGTTAATTAAGCTAGAGTGATCTGGTTAAAAAAGGAGCAAAAGGAAGAGTAAGATAGAAAAGAGATGTTGATATTTATCCCAAACATCATGACAAAGTTCAAATTTCTTCCAAGCATACACTTAACTAATGTATAATATGAAATATAATGAGCTCAAATCTTACTACACATTAGGTGAACATCTAAGGAATGAGAAAATTTTAAATATGAACTGAGTTCACTTTAAAGATTTACCCTGAAAGAAAACAACATTAGCTCAAATGCAAAAAGAGTAAAAAAAATGTGATGAACCTAAGAACTTTCAATCAACCTAGTATTGGCACAAGTTAACAACTATGCAATTAAAATATGTACATTAAGAATTTATAAGAACCATTCAAATCTATAAATAGGAACAAGTGAGAAAGAAACCATAATAACAAATGGCATAAATGAATATGGATAATCTTTGCAAAATTCCTCAGTTGCATTAATTGCTCAAAAGTTTACATAAATTTTTGCCTCAAAAACTCTCCCCTTTTTACAAATAACAATACTCATTTTATAGAATGCAAGGAATTATTTCAGTTAGTCATATCCAATTATAAGTGTACATGTGTATGGATAACTATCCTTTATAAAAAAGTCTTAGAATACACAAAACTTTTCTAAGTGGACTGACCTATAGGCAATGTGCTTATAAATTGCATATGCCTTTACAAAAAGAATATTCTATTTTTTGAAATATTACAAAGCTTCTACAAAAATAATATCCTTAACTAACTTTGCCTTAGGATCCTTGTTATAATGAATTTCCTTGTTGTTTTTGTAGTATATTTAGTACCTTTTGATGTTGCTCATTAATAATCTTCAAATTAACAACCGATTCTAGGAAAAGATCATTTTCCTGATCAACTAGGTCTACAAGGTCCCTATCATTTCTTCCTAAGGCCTCCTTAATTCTCCTTACCTCAAAAATATTTTATTTTTCCATTAGGATCATATCCATGCCCTTACTATTGTTTTTCCTAGATTTTCCTCAGTTTTTGCTCCTTGATTCCTGCATGACCAAGGTGGTCATATGCTTGAATTCTTCATTTTTTATGAGTCCCATGGGGTTGTGTTATTGATTTAGCAATCATGGTCCCAAGGAATTATTATATCTTATTTAGTAGCTCCTTTTCATCTCCAAGGATTTTTTTCAAGATCTTGGACCATGTACTCAAACCCTTGATCTTATCTACAATCAATAAAATGGTTGTGTTCAAGTGAGCTAAGTTGATGTTATTGAAACTAGGGATTTGATCCTATACCAATATGTTTACCAATTCCTTTATTTTATCCTTTGAATTCTACCATTGGGTGACTAAGCCTTTTGCTACTAAATCTTGTTGGCTCAATACATTTTTCTAGACCTTGTTGACTTTAAGGAGTCAAACATATCATATAAAGATGCTTCAAACATCTTAATCATGGTGCTAGGGACTGATAATAAAGATTACTTCTATAAATTTTCCTTCTACTATCATAGATTCTCCCTATGTTACTACAAGCCTTTGATGGTAGCCTACAACTAAGATGATTGTGCTTGAGCTAATTAAAGCACATTTTCCTCAAAGATGGGGCTTTAATCCAGTCCCTGCCCTTCAATAGGAGTCAATCCAACAAATGGTTCCACTTTCTAAAAAGTTAATTCTTCTCCCCCAACCATGGATTTCTTCTCAGTGAATCTTTACAATCTAGCTATTGTTGGGTCAAACCTAATACCAACTGATGATTGTGTTACTTGATGAGCAGGGGTTTTAATCTATGTTCTAGTTAGCTCTCTTAGAGACATCATCCTTTGTTCTTATTCCTTTTTCAAAGCCATAATCCATGGATTGATCTCATCATGCACAATTATATTGATAGACTTTGTTATTACCCAAGGATGATACAAAGTATGAATTTTCTACAATTTTCCATATAAAAACCATTCAAGAATGGTTGGACCCTCGATTGGGTTGTCTTCACTAAAAATTTTGACCTTACTCAAAGGATGAGTGAAGGTCAACTTGGGATTCTTGCCTCCTACTAGAACTAAAGATAGCTTATCTTTTCTCTTTGGGGTACCCATTGAGACCAAGTCCAAGACTAATTCTTTCCCCTTTTCATTTTCTATCTCTTTAGTTTGAGATTCTTCTTCATCTGATTCATAGGCACTAGATAGAATTCTCCACTATTTCCTTAGGGTCTAATGTTATTATGTCAATTCCTTCAATCTGTGATTTTGGTTCTATTGGCTAGATTGATGAAGATGCAATCTCCTCAAGTATCCTCTCCTTTGTTTATGGTCATGTTAGATGAGGTGTATAAGATGGACCTCTTAGCAAATGGTATTGGCTTGGTCCTTGATACCATATATCATCACTTGGCTTCTATTACCTTAGTAATCTAGCTTCTAACTTGATGTTGTGATTATTCAATTTTGCCAAAACTTTGGTGAATGAAGAAGCTTTGGTGTAGATTAGGTCATAAGGTCCAATCTAGTGCTCATAGGTTATATTGATCCATTTTGCCTTCAAATGCCCCATAACTCTTATTTAGGGATCCCACTACCTTAGTTCATCATTTTTTAATTAGAAAGAAGCCCTATGTTTAGAGGTAGCCTTAATATTATCCCATTGATAAAACACATTCTTTCCAATGGTAATGGGGAAGGTGTTTAGCATTCCTTTCCTCTTGGCCCTATAAATACTATCTATGCCATTACATATTGGGTATGCTACCTCTTGTTCAGCTAGTTTATTAGGCACATGAACTAGTAGCCTAAGTGAGGTGTATTAGGTTCCTTTAATCCTTATTATGGTGTAGTTAGGATATATACATATATCACCTATGGATTCAACATATTTCTTGATCAAAGGTTTGACCCTGATCATTGGGTTTCTTATAGTGGCCTCAATTATAGTTGGGTAAACACAATCACAAATGAACTGAATATCATCCCTATATTTGAAAATATGTAAATTGGTGTAAAATTTGGATATTTTATATGTCCCATCAAGTGACCATTATCTAAGTCTTTGTATTTTGGTGGTGGTGATTAAGGCATCCAACAAGTATAACATCATGTGAAATTGGTCCATAGTCCTTTTCTTGATTGTGGAAATTTTTCTACACAAGTAAGTGCTAATAACTTCAGCAAGGGGAGGGGTGATCTCCCTTTCAACCATAAAATATATCAAGGGAACCCAAATTGAATCCATATAGGTGGTGGTTGGATTTCCATATATCCTATTCATCAAGGTCGTAATCATCCTGATCCTAGGTCTAAATTGGCTAATTTGAATGTTGCCATTGAAGTTCAAGAATAATTGATTCCTAGAATACATCCATGGGGTAAGGATGGTCTATAGGTAATTTTCCTTGGCAAAATTATATATTGTGGTCATGTCTATTTGTGGCTTTGATAGTCTATAATAATTTTCAAAAGCTATGGTTGAGACATAAGCTATAATTTTGTGAGTGTGTTCATTGACTAACATGCCTTTATCAATCTTACAATCTTTAAAAATAGGAGATAGAAAGTCAATACAATGTAGTATCTTGGGCTTGGCCACTACAAATTCTAGTCTTATCATCTAAATAGACACTATGTCATATAATCTCTTTTTCATAGACATGTTCTTCTCCTTTTTCTTTGTGATGATCAATTGATCGTCGATGGTCTAGAATAACTTAGACCAGTTATTATCTTATATGTTTATGGTGGTGGCATCAAATTCTGTATTCTAGAAGACTCTCCCCTCAGCATTTGAATTCAAATAAGGCTCTATATTTTCCCTTGAAGTGCCTTTTTGGGCTTCCATGGTCTAAGGTAGATCAAATTTCTCACTGGTGGAATGTTCTTCAACTCTAGATTAAATTGTGCTATCTTTGATGACAATTCGCTTTCCTAGGCTCAATTTATGATCAATAAAAGTTTGAATTAAGGATTTTATAAATTCTATGGATTTTTTTTGGGTCATTTCCAAGCTTTAATGATGACAACTATTTTCACTTAAGTGAGATTTATGTTATTAAGATCCTTGTGTCAGGATCTAGGAAGCACAATTGATTACCATGTACAAGCAACTTAACATGTGGAATTAACCAGAAGTAACAAGTAACTAGAATTCAAAAATAACACAAAATATGAGAGAAAATACCCAATTGTATTAATACTCTTCTAGAAGGAAATACAAGAAAGAAGATGCCATAGTCTTCTTCCTTACATCTCTAGAGCTCACACACATCTAGAGCATAAACATTAAATCTCTTCAAGAGCTCACTCTCTCTCTTACGGTCCCAACACACAACTCAAATATAGAATTGGTGTTCACCTCCAACCAGTCAATATCCAATACTGCCAGTACATCGAGTATACACACATACTCAACTGAGTACACAACGCACTCCAAGTAGATCTCCCATGAACTTGCAACAACCTACAACTCAAATGATCTTACTTTGGAAGGATCTACCTTGCCTTCCTCTTTGCTCTCCAACTGAGTACACACCGTACTCCAAGTAGATCTCCCTTGATATTGCTCCCTATTGTGTTGCTGACCTCCCTAATCTTGCACACCTATAAATCAATTTGGTTCTGCACACTTGCAAACCTAGATCTCACACACACATACACCTGCAAATCAATGATCTTACTTACCATGTAGATCTCCAAACGTGGCCTTGCACACCTACTGACCAAGATCCTACATACATGAAGAATCATTCTAATTCTCTAAACCAGCACCCATACTTGGCACTGTGGCACTAGGAGGAACACACCTTGCTCTCTTCACTCTGAAGGAGCTAATATTTGCTCTCTTACTCTCTAGCACAAATTAAAATACAACCCATGAATCTATTATATAGATCTTATGCAAACAATAATTAGACACCTAATTACAATAATTAGATCCATAGCTTCAAGTCTATAATTAGCCTTTTACATGCAAATAACTAGTTTGTTAACTAACTGTTCATGCGATTGATAGTTTTGAAACCACACAGGCAACAAATGTCAGTCCCTGTCTAGCTAGAGATGACTGACACCGGCCAATCCCTGACCGACATCAGTTTCTCTTCTCACTGTATATGACCAACATCAGCTGATTAGATTGACATCAGTTTCTCTACAACTCAGCAACCTCTCAGTAACCTCTTCCATGTCTGCATCAGTGAAGCTTTTATCTCCACAACCTAACAATCTCCCACTTAGAGATAAATAACTACATTGTACCTGTACCTATACACCATCTAATTTGTTTCCTAGCTTGTATCCCTCTTCAAGATCAACCTTGAAGACTAACCACCACATATCATATGGTACAACACCTGTCATCCAAGTAACCTACCACATCTGAAGTAATTGATCTTGCATAACATGTATACCTACTACTGATCCCTCTCAAATACCTGAGAACCCACTGAACTACTTTCCAGTGCTTCCTTCCCAGATTGACTACAAACTTTTTGATAGCACCCACTGCTTGGGTAAACTCAGGGAGTATAAATGTACTCAACCTCATCATGTGATTAGAGACCCTATTTTGTGAACTATCCATCCATAGGTGTGCTACCCTATTCTACATACTGCACTACCTTCACACAATCATCCTATGACAACATCAACTTATGATCTCCCTGTCTCTAAGATTACTCATGCCAAAGAATTTTGTTGCTCCCAAATCCTTCATGGAAAACCACTGAACTAACCTTACCTTTAGCTTAGAAAAACCTTGTATGTCTGAACCTTTAGCTAGCATATCACCCACATACATTAACAGGATAATGTTGTGACCATCATCCACCTAGTAAGACAAACACAATGGTTACACTGACATTGACTAAAGCCCTGCTTTGTCATCCACCTATCAAACCCTATACCACTGTCCTATAGCTTCCTCAAGACCATATGACCTGGCCTTTCATCTCACATGTCCATTCTCTCTATTCTTTAACTAAGGTATCCATTCATCTTTCAATTCTTTCATACTAGCTGGCAACCCTACCAAAACTCCCATTTGGTTCTACATCCTAGGAATCAAATTCCTCATCATGCCATGCTCCCACTATTTCCTAGATCCATCTTGATCTATAGTGAGAAATGAGTATAAAGAAGAGGAATAATGAATTTGAGGCTTACTTACCCTTTCAGTCCTCCACATGGGCATTTGAGACTCCTTGATAGCTTGCTATCTACCCAAAATTTGTTCCAGTGACCGACCTCGGTCACCACACAGTCTACATCTGAATGACATCAATTACATGTGACAGTCCAGGTCACCAATGCCAGTTATCTTGCTGATGTCGATCTCCACCTGACCGACACCACCGAATCCTCTAGTCTGCACATGATCGATGTCAATACCTATCTATTCGACGTCGGTTCCCCTTGACTGATGCTGGTACCTGTGTATGCCTGTGAATGATGACTTTTTACCTATGAGCTTACTTTGAATCAATCCCATGTCTAAAATGCCCTATTCATAAGTATCTAGCCCCCTCCACTAATCTTTATCTATCATCTCCTCCAAGAACACCAAGGCTTTCTAGTTCTTAAGTTTATCAAATACATCAGTCTTCCTTTTCCTACAATAAACATAATCCTTTCTTGTAGCAACCCACTACTCACATAAATCTCGGTCTATGCTCTCCAAAGCAGAACTCTTACAATTTGTCTTAATAACATTCATTCCCTTCTCACTTATGTGACCAAGCCTACAAAGCCACACCTGTGCAATAGAAGTGGAATCAGTAATACAATCAAGTAGATAAAGAGTACCTACTTTCTTACCACATGCTAATTCAAGTGCATCCTTGGTAACATTCCAAAAATCCATTGTGAGAGTTAATGTGCATCTCGCATCACCCAACTTTCCTAAATAAAATAGCCACATATTCAAGAGTGGGACCTGCATGACCTCCTTCAACACCTGTGTGTTGGTTGTCTACACTTTCAGCCACACTTCCCCTTTGCCAATACTTTAACAAGGCTCACCAACCCCTCTATTTCGGGTTGCATGGAAAGAGGCAACAAAATATATAAACCAAGATTCTACTTTATCCAAGGAACATCTTAGAGCATCCTGTGCAACAACACCTGCAACATCTGCTTCTTCAATTCTTTCATGTTGATCTACTACCAACCAATAATCTTTCTTTTCCTGCTCTTTCTTTCCATAACACCGTAATTGACCATTTGTGCTTTTCAATTCCTCTATTCTTAGTGTACTTTATTCTGTCATTACTATACTCCCACTCAATTAGAAATCCCTAAGAGTGACCTGTAATCAAACACAAAACTTGCTCCCTACAACCTTAGCTCTGATACCACTTTGTTAGGATCTAGGAAGCACAATTGATTACCATGTACAAGCAACTTAACATGCGGAATTAACCATAAGTAAAAAGTAACTAGAATTTATAAATAACACAAAATATCAGAGACAATATCCAATTGTATTAATAGTCTTCCAGAAGGAAATACAACAAAGAAGATGCCACAGTCTTCTTCCTTACATCTCTAGAGCTCACACACATCTAGAGCATAAACAATAAATCTCTTCAAGAGCTCACTCTCTTTCTTATGGTCCCAACACACAACTCAAATATAGAATTGGTGTTCACCTCTAACCAGTCAGTATCCACTATTGCCAGTACACCGAGTATACACACATACTCAACTAAGTACACAATGCACTCCAAGTAGATCTCCCATGAACTTGCAACAACCTGCAACTCAAATGATCTTACTTTGGAAGGATCTACCTTGCCTTCCTCTTTTCTCTCCAACTAAGTACACACCATACTCCAAGTAGATCTCCCCTGATATTGCTCCCTGTTGTGTTGCTGACCTCCCTGATCTTGCACCCCTACAAATCAATCTGGTTCTGCACACCTGCAAACCTAGATCTCGCACACACATACACCTAAAAATCAATGATCTTACTTACCATGTAGATCTAAAAATGTGGCCTTGCACACCTGCTGACCAAGATCCTACATACATGAAGAATCCTTCTGATTCTCCAAACCAGCACCCATACTTGGCACTGTGGCACTAGGAGGAACACGCCTTGCTCTCTTCACTCTGAAGGAGCTTATATTTGCTCTCTTACTCTCTAAAACAAATTACAATATAGCCCATGAGTCTATTATATAGATCTCATGAAAATAATAATTAGATACCTAATTACAATAATTAGATCTGTAGCTTCAAGTCTATAATTGGCCTTCTACATGCAAATAACTGGTTCATTAACTAACTGTTCATGCAACTGACAGTTCCAAAACCGCATAGGCGACTAACGTTGGTCCCTATCTGGCTAGAGATGACCGATGCTAGTCGATCCCTAACTGACGTCGATTGCTCTTCTCACTGTATATGACTAACATCGGCTGATCAGACCGACGTCAGTTTCTCTGCAACTCAACAACCTCTCAGCAACCTCCTCCATGTCTGCATCAGTGAATCTTTTAGCTCCACAACCTAACACCTTGTATTTATACCTTTACCCTTTCTAAGCCCACAAGATCTTAAAATTTGTCATTTTATGTCTGTGTGGCATGACTATGGCATCTATGTCAAATTTTTGTAGCAAACTTTCTCATTAATGTTTAAAAATTAATCATTGCCTTTTGAAAAATCTACTTTTATTTCACACCATCAAATCTCCTTACATGGATCATGATGGTAATTGATCTTGATCCTTTAAGTTGAACATCACTGGTCACTATATGTATTTGTCTTTAAGGTTATGGAACTTGGTAGTCCCATAAGCTTTCTAAGCTCTACACCTTGTCAGTTCTATATGCTCATGCACTTTCACCATGCAACCATCTCTAGTTTCTTTATAGGGTCTTTGTTGATTATGCACCATTAGATCTGATGGGTATAAATCAATGTGGTCTATTGATATTTGGAATATGCATGAGATTTAATATGTACTATGCACTGAGGTTGTGCCATTTAGTAGTCCCACAAGCCTTTTGAGCTTTGTACTCTATCAGTATTTTTAGTTAGCACATTCTCACCATGTGGCAATCTCATGTTAACTAGGGGCTTCATTGAAAAGTCTACCATCATCCCACACCATCTGATCATCATCATCCTAATAAATTTGGATCATTTAATTAAAATCTTTGGGATGGATTGCCATTATTTTTTCATTGTCCTTTGTCCATGACTATGACACTTATCACTTTCTCATCATCCCAAAGCCATCATTGAAACATTGATTGGATACACTCCATTCGATCATATCTATCCAATAAAATGTAGATCATTGATCCTATAAATATGCACAATGTTTAAATAAGGTTTAGGACACATAAAAAACTTAGGTTAAAGACTTTAGACTATGGTTTTATTTCATGTTAAAAAACATGAAATAAAACTTAGGCTAGAATGTTTAAGCTAAGATTAGAACATAATAAAAGAGGGACCACATGACTACTATTAAAATGACTTAACATAAGGTTTTTAACCTAAGTTTATATCATATTAATAAATACACCAAAACTTTAGGGTAAAATCTCTAAGCTAAGTTTTTTAACAATAGGACCCTTCGAATAAAAGTCATGGCATAAGGTTTTATCCTAAGGTTTTATTGTATTAATAAATACAATTGAAACCTTAGGGTAAAGTCTTAAGCTAGGTCTATATAATACAAAGGGAGCCTTTTAGTCTTAATATTGATATCACATCATTGGATCTTGGCCATCAGAGTAAATGTGGATCATCGATCTCAATCCATGGGGTTGAGAAAGATTGGTCCTCATTAATCAAAATCTTAGACTTATCAAGACCATCTCACACCATCTGATTATTTTTGTTGTAGTAAATGTGGGTCATTGATCCTTTAAATAAGCATAATTTTTAAGTTAGGACTCAAAGGTATATGGAACTTAGGATAAAATCTTAAGACTAAGGTCTTCTTTGTGTTAACAAATACAAATGAGACTTTAAGACTAATATTTTAGTCTAAGTTATAAAAAAAATACCATGCATTATTTAGACTAAGCTTAGGAACATAATTAAAGGACCCTATAATGATAAAGTTAGACCATAATAAGGTAAAGGGAACAAGGGACTTGGAACATAAAGGGGACCAAACATATAATTTTTAGACTAAGGTTTGGTCATGTTGAAAAACATGACTAAGCCTTAGTATAAAAAATTAAACTAAGTTTATGCCATTTTAAAATTGTTTCCACATGAATTATGCTAGGATTTCTTGAATAAGGGTTTCATTACACCTACAACTTGAAACATGAAGTGCTAATGTTATCAAACTTATACAAGGTCAAATTAAAGCCATGAATAAATAATCTAACCAAGTCAAGGTATGTATGATCTTCAAATAAAAATAATTTACAAACACATTAATGATAGTCTAACCAAGTTAATTTCCAATTTTAAGGTACAAATATACACAATTTATCACAAGGGTCCCCATTTTTTAGAAATGGGGATATGTTGACCTCAATAAATGGTAACTTCTGGGGGAACATAGCAATATGTTAAAATTTAAAGACTCTAGTTTAAATAAATATCTAGATTACTTATTCCACTTAATCAATGCCATTATCAAGATTATTTCATGGTTAAAACAATTCTTGTATCTACATAATTAGGATCAAACATCAAGACCTAAACATGTTGTGTGTGTGTGTTTTGATTCCACTTACTATTTTACATGGGGTTTAAGGAACAACTTCTAGATTTCATTACTTTAACCATTAACATTGACTTACATCATGTTTGGATATCCATTAAGAACCATGTGTTAGCTCAGGGAAGGTTTGGACATTACTCTATTACTAGCTAGGTATCCATAGCCCTAATAGAGATGCCTTTGGATTCACTCAAGGTATTGTTCCATTTCTAATAGGACATCTATATCCCTGGTGGAGATTCCTAGAATCACCTTTACTTGGAAAGATTTTGATTTTTCAATAATCTCTTATTTTAGTCTTTTTTTAAGATCCTTTTGTCTTTATAGCAAAGGTTATGAACTAGGCTAGCCAAGTTTAGGGATTTGGTCAAATGTTTGATCTTTAAAAAATCACCTATGGTTACAACCTTTGTTTTAGGTAAGGATGTTTGTTAAGTGCAAACATGACTATGTTTTAATAATTTAGGTTTTCATCCCATACATGTAATCCTTCTTAAAACCAAGCTTAGATTAAAATAAGGTTTAAAACCTTAAGAAAAAACCAACATATCCATTAGTCCTTACAAGTTTTTATAAATTATAACATTAAGCTCATATTTCAAACCCATGGTCAACCTATGCTTAAGATTCATACATGCATTTTTGAACTATGGGATTTTTGAGTAATTATTTTAGATTTGAGATAAGGGCTATCTAAAAGGACTTATTACAAGCAATGAATGGAGTAGAGAAATTAGAAACACAAATATAAATCAAAAAGCAAAGGAAAATCAAACAAAATTATACAAATTTATGTACAAACAAGGGACAATAAGAAAAAAAATAGAAAGGAACTAATCTAGCCTACCTACACTAACTATAACTATCCTTATAGTCATTACATGAAGACCCCACGTGGGATAGTAGAGAAGTAGTGATTGAGGTATTTCCCATTCGTGGGTAGTGTGAGCTCTACTCCCTATAAGTCTTTTAGCTTAAAGGTGATATCTCCAAGTATCGCAGTAATCTAATAGGGACCTATCTATAAAGGTGTGATGTTTCCATGTTTTCCTTTGGGCTAACATGCCTTGTCCCAAAGAAGAACTAAGTCTTCTTGCCTAAACACCTTTATTTTTTATCATTTATCAAACCACCTCTTGACATTAGTTTGGTTTCTGCTAAAATTAGCAAAAGCCTCTTCTCTCCCATCTTCCATCTATATGATTCCCAATAACCTTGAATTTAAAAATTATTGGTCTTCCTCCATACATTCTTGCATTAACCTATATTTTGGCAGCTTGAGGGTGATGGGGAAGATGGGTTCTTGACCATATATCAATAAGAAGGGTTATTCTTTGATGGCTTGTTTGATTCTAATTGTGTCTTCCAAAAGGGCATACTTAAGTAGTTTATGTCATGTCCTAGGCTTGTCTACTACATACTTCTTTATTTCCTTCATCAAGTTCTTATTAATCAATTTAAATACTCCATTACCTTGAGGATAATGGTTGGATTATAACTTGATAATGATATTGTTATCATATGCACATTCAATCATTTCAAAGGATATGAAAGCAAATCCATTATCATAGACCAGAGATATAAGTTTCCCAAACTTGGTGCATATGTTTTCTTCTAAAAAATTAATCACTTCTTTAGTTATGTACTACTTGGTTACCACTAATTTATTCCATTTTGTGAAATAATCAGTAGTAGTTACAACATATTTATGGCCTTATAATGAATTAAGGTTGATTACCCCCATGAAATCTAATCCCCACTGAGAAAAAGGTTTATCTACCATACCTAACTACAGTGGCATGTCTACCTTAGGATATTTTGTGTTGAAGACTTAACATGAATTTCACTACCATACATGATTATGGGCATCTTTGAAGTTTTTGGGCCAATAGTAACTAGCTCTAAGGATTTTATGAGTTATTGTCCTTTGATATAGAAGTCCACTTCCCAGGTTCTCATGAAAAGTGCTCATGATTTTAGTTTTTTCTTCTTTGGATACACACCTTAAGTAAATTCCTTTAAAGTTTTTCCTATACAACACTCCATCTTTAATTAGGTAGTGGGCTGCCTTGAGTCTTAGGGTTCTTCTTTGCTCTCTGGTCAGCCCTATAGGAAAAGTGCCATTAACTAGTAGATGGATAATAGGATCATACCAATAATTAGACTAGAAACTTTGTTTTTCAACTTTCATGACACTTATCTTAGGGTTAGTATTGGCAATCAATTGAATTAGACCTTGGCACCTTACCAATTTTATAGTCTTCATTTCAATGTCATATTACTTAAGCACAAACATCCACTTATCTCTCCTTTCTCATAGATCATTCTGACTTAGCATGAACTTAGTGGTAGGGTCTAGTATGATTGCATACATCTTATTCCTAAGAATGTAGTGCCTAAATTTATTCACTACCTTAACTAATGCACATGCTTTCTTGTTAATTAGATAATAATTTAACTCAACACTATTAAAATTTGTGCTCATGAAAGCAATTGGATGATCACATCCATCAATTTTTTGAGTTAAAACATTAGTAATAGTATGATAAAAATCAAAGGAATAAAGGTAATAATCTTTGGAGAAGTCTAGACTTACCAAGACTGGAGCTTGTCCAATTGCCTCCTTGATGTCCTTAAAATCCTTCTTGGTTTTTTCATTCCAAGTGATTGTGGCATATTTTTTCATCATACCATTAAATGGATTGACAATTTCTTTTGAAATTTTTAAATACCTATTGTAAATGCATAATGTGGTCTTCCCTATTCTTAGAAAAGATAATTAGATCATCTATGTATATAATAATGCATTTACCTACCAAACTTTAGAAAGCATGATCCATGTCCCTTTAGAATTTTAACCCTATGTTGATCAGCCCAAATGGAATTTGTTTTTAGGAAAACATGCCCCATTTGTTATTAAAGGTATTTTTCATGCTATTTTCTTGATTTACCAGCACCTTGTGCTTGGTGGGTGCCAAAAAACTCTATACTGTGGGGGGCACAGTCTAGAGCTCTTTGTGGCATAGTCTAGCGTTCTTTGTGGCACAAGATCTATTTTTTTCCCATATATAGATTATCTATTCTATTATATTATATTATATTATATAATGGATATGGTCCCTCTTTCTAGAGTATCAGACGGCCGCACCCCTACCCCTATCTACTCGTCCTGGTAGGCACCTATATATAGCTATATAGAGTTTAATGGAGATTAGATAGGGGGGCCTGACGTCGGGTTAGGAGAGGGCCTATTTATATCTATATATAGAGGCCCCTCCCCTCTCCTAAAAGATAGAGGCCCCAAAGAGAGGCCCCCATGATCGAAGGGACTGGCATCCCCCCCGAGGGGTAGGGGGTTATAATTCTACTATCTATCTCTTTAGATATCTCTCTCTATCTCTCTAGATAGATAGATCTCACTAAACTGACCATAATAAACTCCTCATTATGGTGGAATGGAAGTTTGATTCAAATGACTAGGTATAGCATTGCATTGGTTATACCCTAAAAACCCATCAAGAAAGGACATCATGGTAGAACTAGAAATGTTTTATACTACTTAATCAAGAGAAGGTAGGGGTAATTATGTTTCTCAAATTCTCTATTTAGGTTTCTAAATCAATGCATAGTTTGATTTCATCATTTTTATTCCTGATTGGGACTAAATTAGCAACCCAAGTATAATGTCTAATGGGAAATACAATCTTGGAATATAAGAGCTTTTTAACCTCTTTGTATATTAGTGGTTCTAAAATTCAGTTGACAAGCCTCTAATTTTATTTAAAAGGTTTTTAGTTTTATTTTAAAGGTTGGGTGTGAGTTATGACATTTGGATCAAATATATTTAGGTCATCATAGGACCATGTTATGATATCTTTATATTTGGTCAACATTTTTTTGGCTCTTTTATTTTCTAAACTTGTACATGTTGTACCAATATTAACCATCTAAGGTTGACCTTGAAATCCAAGATCAATTACATTGTGATCCTTACCACTTACTTTAGGAGTCTTGGTAGCCTCAGCTATTTTATCAAAATCAAAGAGCCTCTCTAAGGATATCATGCCTTTGGGGATCTTATTGTCATTCAATTTAATGACTTTATCTTCAAGTTTGCTTTCAATGACTTCATCATCAAGGAGACTGGATTCATCAATAATGTGACCCTCAAACACTCCTAAACTAGTTAGGGAATCTATGATCTATTGGTCATCATTGAATACCTACAAGTGGTTGACATTATCTAGTACTGAGGGATATGGGATTAACTCAATTTTAAGGTTTTTCAACTTAGAACTTTGGTTGGGCATAAGGCTGGTTGCAACTAAACCAAGTTCATTAGTATCTTGGTTTTATTCCCTAGGTATTAACATAATTTTAAAAGCATCAAAACATTCAGTTAAGTCCCATACTCTAAATTTATATTTCTTAAGATAGGATAATTTGCATTGATATTTACTCTTGACCTGATTGACCACTAGTTTAGAATCACCAAAAACTAATAGTTCTTTGGCCTCGTGCTTGATTACAAATTATAATCCAAGAATTAATGTTTCATAATTAGCAAAAAATTTGGTGCATAGGAACTAAAGTTTGTAAGAGGCATTATATTGTTTCTTAATGGGATTGATTAACACCACTCCTACTCTAGAACCTAATTTGCATTTAGCCTAATCAAAATAAAGTTTTCATAATCTAGGAAAAGCATGAGAATTTTTAGAGTTGCATACCTTTATGGTGTCAAGAGTGTAAATACTAAGATCTAAGTTAACCATGTCTACCCTCTCATTGATTCCATTGTATTCAGTGATCATATGTTTCATTTTAGGATCCCTTTCTATCCTGATTTGGTTAGGGACTCCCTTCCAAGGTAACCACATGTGCGAACAATCTATTTACATATAACCATTCAAGCTTCTATTCCAGTCTTTGATCAATAGCATCCCATAAGCATTAAGGATGTCCACCACTTGGATATATATGAACTATTTGATCCTTGGTTCTAGGGTAATATGCATGTGAACATTCAATAATTCACTAATTACTTTGACTCTTGACTTATCTAATTAAGTCACAAATCTATCAGATTTAATAAGAGTCAAACCTAATCATTCAGAAATACCCTTAGGCATAATATTTTTAGATGCACCATAATTTAATAAATAATTATGCAGATTTTCACTGAAGATCCTAATTATAAGTAGGAAAGGAGGAACATCTACCTTACTTTTGATTATGGAAACATTAGCATGTGTAGAATTTTTAGACTTACCAAGTTTTTTGGATAAAGATTCCAATAATAGATCTCTCTATTTATTAATCTATGTCAACTAATGCAAGGTAGTGTTAGACTTGATCTTCTTCATGTCCTCTACTATTTTATACCTAGTCATATTGGTAGAATTAGATGCATCAGCACTAGGTTTAGAAGTACTTGCCTTAAGAGGATTCATATTATTGTTTGACGTAGTATCAAGAGGAGTCTTGAATTTATTTTGATGGGCTTAAGTGGTCAATGGTTTATTTTGTTCCCTATTTCTTAGAGGATAAGTCTTCCTTAGGAATTTTTAAAAAGCATGAATCTCTTTAGGAATATCCTCAACCTCATTATCCTCTTGAAAAGGGAAATCAAATGTCTCCACCATGAGAGTTAAATTAGCAGACTTGGATGACCTTGAGGAACCAAATGTACCTACATCATAATCCTTATTAGGGATAACTTCAAAAGCATCTAATTCTTCTTGGAAGGCTTCAAATGTATTACAAAATTCAACATAATATATTTCCCCATGTTTAAAAGTACAATTAACTCTACAATAGTTTGGTAAATCAACATCAATAAGATTTATATCATGCACATTTTTAATAGTAGATAGCTCATTGTTCTTGTTGTTGTGGTAGATATCATTATACAATATGTTAGTCAACCTATTGAACCTTTGAAAAGAGTAATTCCTACCAGATCTTTCCCTAGTATTGCTTACTTGATTTTATAACTAAAGGAAGTCAGTGCTAAGATTTTGAACCATATTGAGGATAGAGTCACTCTCATTCTTTGGGGCCTCAGAATTATGAACTTGGGTGTTGGCATTAGATATAGGAATTAATTTTTTTTATCCTACGGATGAGATCCATGGATAGTATTGTTAAGGAATCCTAGGTTTTGAGTAGGATGAGCATGTCTCAAAGGTAGTTGCTTCATGACTGGAAGTTGGCTCAAGGAAGGCACATTTTGTTTACAATTGAGAATAACATTTAGAATAGGTAAATGGGGGTTTGAATTATGAATGGAGTATGCCAATTATCCTTGGGGTTGCATCTAGTTATTAATAATCACAACCTTGGCATAAGCTAAAGCTAATGTGTTCATGGGTCCAAAATATCTCTTTATAAATACAAAAGTCATAGGATCTAAGGCATCCTTATAGATTTTTGAGGATAAACCCTCATCAGGTATAAAAGGAGATATAGTCTTAATAATTTTTTTTTGAAACCTAGAATTGAAATATCTTATGGGTTCATTTGCATCCCTTTTCAATATGGTTAATTTCTGGTACATGACACAAGGACTAATAATTTTACCAAACTGGTTAATGGAGACATTATTAAAATTAACCCAACTAGTAATGTAATGTTTAGGGAGGTTTAGAAACCATTCATATGAAACATCTTTAAAAGTGAAATTAAATATTATATATGCTACATCTTCATGAGTGACATTTAACAATCTCAAAATAGATTTGAATTATTTAATATGTTCCTTAGTCGTTACAACTCCACTAGGACTAAATATTGGCAAATATTTTTTAGGATTGTGAGGAAGGTCATGTACCATAATTGACACATTGATTATAGAACCAAATATCCAAGACATACCTTGATAAGGATCAAACATAAGATTAGCTTTAATTGGTGAATCTAGCAAATATTTTGAAACCCTGCACTTACTTTTGTCTTGCCTAGCTCTTTTATGGACTTTAATTCAAGCAGACATTCCCTAGTCCCTGAATGTGACCTTGTTTTGATTCTTGTTAATTTTAGCTTGAGAAATTTGAATTATATTTTAAATATGATAATTCAATCCTATATTTATAGAGAACAATTATTATAAATGTACATTAAGCAAATTTTGCAAAGATTCATACAAAGGATAGTAATCTTTAACTAGGTTAGCTCAAATATGTGTCACAGTACATAAGTATGACTAATATTTACACATTTGAATTCAAATAAAAACAAATTTTCAAAGTAGATATCAATATTTTATCAAAATTAGTGTCACTAACCTCAAACGTGTTGGGTTCACAAATCTAAATCTATCTTTACCACAATTCAACATATGTCTTCAAAGAATGTCAGTCTTTGTCTAAATCACAAAGATCAGTTTGGAACTATGAAAATCAAAAACCTTTACATGATTATGATAAAACAAACACAAATATGTAAAAATTATAGTGATCTTTAAATAGAATTCACAAAAACTAGCAAAGATATTATAAATCTATAAAGAATTGGCCCTCCTTCTAGCACCAATGAAGCTTCACCTGTTGATGCCTTAATATGTATCATAGGTGCTCAAAGTGTTTAAATAACACTTCTAATTTTATAATTTAAAGCATGAGTTATATTTTTTAATAATCATTTTATCGAGTGATGCAGTAGAGGTAAAGCAAGTGGGCTATTGCATAATATTTATAAAGTTTGGTGGCTGAGAGCCTCCTTGGCCTATATCTTTGCAAAGAGTGAAGTAATATGAGATAATATTAGTGAATTATTATAAAACCATAATATAGATACTAATATAAAATTAATTTTTATAATTTTAATTAGGATAGAGTGATCTAGTTAAAAAATATCAAAAGGAAGAGTAAGATAGAAAATGGATGTTGTTGATCTTTATCCCAAACATCATGAAAAAGTTCAAATATCTTCCAAGCATACACTTAACCAATGTATAATATGAAATAGCATGAGCTCAAATATTACTACACATTATGTAAACATCTAAGGAATGAAAATATTACAAATAAGAACTAAGTTCACTTTAAAGATTTACCCTGTAAGCAACATTAGCTCAAATGCAATAAAAGTAAAGGAAACGACATGAACCTAAAAAAATTCAATCAACATAGCATTAGCACAAGTTAACAACTCTACAATTAAAATATGAACACTAAGAATTCATAATAACCGTTAAAATCTATAAATATGAATAAACAAGTAAGACACAAACCATAATAACAAATGACACAAATGAATATGGACAATATTTGTAGAATTCCTCACTTGCATTATTTGCTTAAAATTTTACACAAGTTTTTGGCCCAAAAACTCTCCCCTTTTTATAAATGACAATACTCCTTGTATATAATTCAAGGAATTATGTCAATCAATCATATCCAATTACAAGTGTATAGGTGTAAGGATATTTGTTCTTTCTACAAAAATTTTAGACTACACTAAACATTTCCAAGTGGACTGACCTATAGGCAATGTTCTTACAAATTGCACATGCCTTTACAAAAAGAATATTCTATTTTTTGAAATATTAAAAATATTCTACAAAAATAATATCCGTAACTAACTTTTCCTTTGGGATCCTTATGATAATGAAGTCCCCTATTGTTATTTTAGTATCTTTACTACCTTCTAATGTTGTTCATCAATAAGATTCAAATTAACCACCAGTTCTAGGAAAATCTCATCTTATTGATCAGCTAGGTCTCTAAGGTCACTATAATTTATTCTTAAGGCCTCCCTAATTCTCCTTGACTCAATAATATTTTTTTATATTATTAAAATCATGTCTATGACCTTGTTTTTGTATATCCTAGATTTTCCTTAGGTTTTATTCCTTACTTATTATATGACCAAGGTGTTCTTGTGCTTGAATTCTTAATTTTTTATGAGGCCCATGGGACGGAGTGTTGTTAGTTTATCAATCATGGTCCCAAGGAATCATTCTATCCTATCTAGTAGTTCCTTGTCATCTCCAAGGAGTATTTCTAAGATCTTAGACCATGTACTCAAACCCTTGATCTTGTCTACAATCAATTTCATGGCTATGTTCGAGTGATCTAAGCTAATGGTCTTGAAATTAGGGATTTGATCCTATATTAAGATGTTGAGAAATTACTTTATTTTGCCCTTTTAATTCTACCATTGGGTGATTAAGCCTTTTTTTGTTGCATCTTATTACATCAATACATTTTATCTAGACCTTGTTGACTTTAAGGATTCAAACATATCATAGAAATATGCTTCAAACATGTTAATCATGACATCAAAGACTAACAATAAGCTTGATTCTCCAAATTTTCATTCTATTGTTGAAAATTCTCCCTCTACTACTATAAGCCTTTGATGATAACCTATAACTGAGATGATTTTTATTAAGCCAATTCAAGTACATTTACCTCAAATATGGGGTTTTCATCCAGTCTCTACCCTTCAACATGAGTCAAGCCAACAAATGGTTCCACTTTATAAAAAGTGAATTCTTCTCCCCTAACCATGGCTTTATTTTTAGTGACTCTTTGAAATATAGTTATTGTTAGGTCAAACCTAATGCCAACTAATGATTGTGTCACTTGAGGAGTAGGGGTTTCAATCTATGTTCCATTTGGCTCTCCTAGAGCCATCATCCTTTGTTTGTCTTCTTTTTTCAAATCCACAATCCATAGCTTGAACACAACATGCATAGTTATATTGATAGAGTTTATTATTACCCAAGGATGGTGTAGAGTAGGAACTTTCTACAATTTTCCATATAAAAACCATTCAAGAATGGTTGGACCCTGGATTGGGTTGTTTTCATTGAAAAGTTTTACCTTACTTAAAGGATGAGTGAAGGTCAACTTGGGATTTTTACCTCTTATTGGAACTAAAGCTAGCTCAACTTTTCTCTTTAGGGTACCCACTAAGACTAAGTCCAAGGATAATTCCTTTAGCTTTTCTTTCTCTATCTCTTAATTTTGAGCTTCTTATTCATCAAATTCATAGGCACTAGCTAGCATCTTTAGAGCATCCTCCACTATCTCTTCAGGGTCTAATTTTATTATGTCAATTCCTTCAATCTATGATTTTGGTTCTACTACTTGGATTGAGGAAGATGCAATATCCTTAGGTCTCATCTCCTCTATTTATGGCCATGTTGGAGGAGGTGTAGAAATGAACCTCTTACCAAATGGTATTTTCTTGGTCCTAGCTTCCATATTTCATCACTTGGCTTATGTTCCCTTAGAAATCTAGATTCTGGCTTGATGTTCTGATTCTTCAATATTGCCAAGACTTTAGTGAAGGAAGAATATTTGGTGTAGAATGGATCATAAGGTCTAGGTTGGTGCTCATAGGTCATATTGATCCCTTTTACCTTTAAGTGCCTCAAAAATATTCCTTGGGGATCCAACTACCATAGTTCATCATGTTGTAATCTAAAAGAGGCCCTATGTTTAGAGGTAGCCTCAATATTGTCCCATTACTAAAACATAGTCCTACCAATGGTAATGGGGAAGGTATGGATCATTTTTTCCTCTTGGTCCTGTAAACACCATCTATACCATTGCATATATAGTATGCTACCTCTTGTTCAAATAATTTATTGGGAACATGAATTGGTAGCTTAAATAAGGTACATTCGGTTCCTTTGATCCTAATTATGGTGTAGTTAGGATATAGCCATATATCACCTATGGCTCTAACATATTTATTGATCAAAGGGTTGACCCTCATCATTGGGTTTCTTATAACAGCCTCAACTAAGGTTGGGTAAACAAAATCATAGATAAACTAAATATGGTCCTTGTATTTGAAAATATACAACTTGGAGTAGAATTAGGAGACTATTTTTGTCCCATCAAGTGACCATTCTCTAAGTCTTATGATTTTTGTGGTGTCAAGTAAGGCATCTAATAATTATGACATCATGTGAAATTGACCACTAGTCCTTATCTTGATTATGGAAATTTATCTACACAAGCGAGTGTTAATAACTTCACCAAGTGGAGGGGTGAAATCCCCTTCAACTATAAAATATATCAAGGGCACCTAGATTGAATCCACATAGGTGGTGGTTAAATTTCCACATAGACTATTCATCAAGGTCATAATCATCCCAATCCCAAGTTTGAATTAACTAATTAGGATTTACCATTGAAGTCTGAGAATACTTAATTCATAGAATATAGAAATGGGGTAATTATGGTATGTGGGTCATTTTATTTATCCCAATTATTTATGGTGGTCATGTCTATTTTGGGCTTAGGTAGCTTATAATAATTCTCAAAAGCTATGGATGAGACATAAGCTATAATTTTGTGATTGTTATCATTGACTAACATGCCTTTATCAATCTTGAAATATTTAAAAATAGGAGATAGAACATCAATACAATAGATTACCTTAAGCTTGGCCACTACAAATTGTAGGCTTGTCATCTGAATAGCCACTATGTCATAATATCTCCTTTTCATAGACAGGTTATTCTTCTCTTCCTTTATGATGATCAGTTACTCTTCAATGGTCTAGAATAGATTGGACCAGTTATTGTCTCCCATGTTGAGGGTGGTGGAATTAATTTATTTATCCTTTAATAATCTCCCCTCATCATCTGAAGTCAAATAGATCTATGTATTTTCCCTTGAATTTCTTGTTTGGGTTGCCATGGTCTGAGATAGATCAAATTTCTTGTTGGTGGACTACTCTTCAACTCTGTATTTAAATTATACTTTTTTTATAACAATTTAATTTCTTGGGCTTGATTTATGATAAATATATGGTTAAATTAGGGATTTTATAAAGGCTAGGTATTTTTTACAAGTCCTATTTGAGCTTTAATGGTGATGGCTATTTGTACTTAAGTGAGTTTTGTGCCTTAGATTTTGTTTAGATCCTTGTATTTATACATTTTCCCTTTTTGAGCCCACAAGATATTAAAATTTATAATTGTATGTCTATGTGGGATGATCATGACATCTATATGGAATTTTCATGGTAAACTTGCTCATTAATGTTTAAAAATTGACCATTACCTTTTGAAAAATCTACTTTTATTTTGCACCATCAAATCTCCTTTCATGGATTAACATTGTAAATTGATCTTTATCCCTCAATTTGAACATCATTGGTCACTATATGTATTTGGATCCAAGGTTGTGCCACTTTATAGTCCTATGGGCTTTTTGAGCTCTACACCTTGTCAATTCTATAAGCTCACACACTTTTTACACATGGCCATCTCTAGTTTACTTATAGTGTCTTTATTGATTATAAAACATTAGATCTGATGGGTATGAATAAATGTAGACCATTAATCTTTGGAAGATACATAAGTGTTAATCAATTCTATGGACTGAGGTTGTGCCACTTGGTAGTCCCATAGGCCTTTTAAGATCTATATTCTATCAGTATTTCTAGTTAGCACATTCTCTCCATGCGGTAGTCTTGTGTTATCTAGGATCTTCATTGAAAAGTATACCCTCATCTTGTACCATCTAATCATCATCATCCAAATGAATGTAGGTCATTTTATTATGATTCATGGGATGGACTACCATTGGTTGTTTATTGTCCTTTGGCCATGACCATGACACTTGTCACTTTCTCATCATCTTAGAGGCATCATTAAAACTTTGACTGGATACGCTTTATTTAATCATATATGTCCAATCGAATGTGGATAATTGATCATAAAAAGATGCACCATGTTTAATTAAGGGTCGGGATATATAAATAACTTAGGTTAAATACTTTAAACTATGGTTTTATTTCATGTTAAAAACATGAAATAAACCTTAGGCTAGAATGTTTAAGCTAAGCTTAAAACACAATAAAATGGGGACCCCATGACTAATAATAAAATGACTTAAGGTTTTTAACCTAATGTTTTATCATATTAATAAATACACCAAAACTTTATTGTAAAATCTCCAATCTAGGTTTTTTAATAATAGGACCCTTTGAGTAAAAGTCATGGCATAAGGTTGTATCCTAAGGTTTTATTATATTAATAAATAAAGTTGAAACCTTAGGGTAAATACTTAAGCTAGGTCTATATAATAAAAATGGACCCTTTTAGTCTTAATATTGATCTCATATCATTGGATCTTGGTCATCTGAGTGAATTTAGATCATCAATCTTGATTTGTGGGGTCGAGTGAGATTGGTCATTATGGATCATAATCTTAGACTTATCAATCCCATCTCAAACTATTTGATTAAGTTTTATTGAATAAAAATAGGCCTTTAATCTTGAAAATAAGCATAATGTTTACTTAGGACTCAGAGGTATATGGAACTTAGGATAAAATCGTAAGACTAGGGTCTTGTTTGTATTAATAAATGTGAATGAGACTTTAAGACAAATATTTTAGTCTAAGTTATAACAAAAGGACCATAAATTATTCATACTAATATTAGGAACATAATAAAAGGACCCTACACTGATAAATTTAGACAATGTTAAGGTAAAGGGAACAAGGGACTTGGAACATAAAGGGGACCAAACATATAATTTTTAGACTAATGTTTGGTCATGTTGAAAAACATGACTAAGCCTTAGTATAAAAAATTTAACTAAGCCTATGGCATTTTTAAAGTGTTCCTACATGAATTATGCTATTATTTCTTGAATGAGGGTTTCATTACACCTACAACTTGAAACATGAAGAGCAAATGTTAGAAAACTTAGACAAGGTCAAACTAGAGCCATGAACAAATAATCCAACCAATTCAAGGTGTGGATGATCTTCAAATTCAAATAATGTGAAAACATGTTAAGAATACTCTAATCAAGTGAATTTTTAATTTTAAGGTACAAATCTACACAATTTATCACAAGGGTCACCATTTTTCAAAAATGGGGGTATGTTGACCTCAATAAGTCCAAAATGGGAAAGGCTAAACCTAAGAGGGGAATATCATAGTAATTTAAATATATCAAAGAATAAAAAATGATTAAATGACAAAATAAACACAAGAGGAAGATACACAAAAACTAAATATATTAAAAACCTAACAAGGATGTAATGGTCAAATAAACATAGGAGGGAGATACATGGCAAGGAAAGGTACTAAAAAATTGTAAGGGAGACAATGGTTGAATAAAATAAAGAGGAGAGTAAATGAGAGTAAAGTTAAAAAATAATCACAAAGGACACAATGGCCAAATAAAATCAATATGGAGATAGAAATAATGTAAATATAAAAAAATAATATCCAAGTATGCCACATCTAAATAAGACTAAAAGGGAGATAAGATACTAAGAAGTAAAATATAGTAAAGTAAAGAGCATGATGAATGAAAATTAAATAAAATAATAGAGTGATATAAATAATGATATAATATCTAAAACATTATAAAATATGATCTGAAATTAATGTCATAATACCATTACATGTATCATTAACAATATCATCGATATCACATTGTAATTGATAAGAAACCTTAACCATGGTCTCATCTACTCTCTCTAAAATATGTGAATGAAAACATTTTGAATGGTCTTAATAGATAATTAGGTTTAATTAAATTTTGAGTATGTTGAACCTCTAATTGAGAATTAGGTATAATAGGAAGAAAATATTTTGGCCAAAGAGGTTATTCTAGTTTTATGGGAAGTTATTCCTCTATCCTATGAAAATGATGTTACTGTCATTAATAAGTCTAGTGTTAATTTCTATAAAACTATATATATGTGATTTATATGGTAAAAATCCTCCATGGATTAATAATAACACTTATACCAAAGATAATAATGTTCCCCTTTCTTGGGGACATGCACAAGAGTTCCATTAGAGGATGGCTATCCTATTGAGGAGATGAAGGTAGTGAATCATAATGAAGCATATTTAAATTTATTTATATGATTTAAAATACACCATAAAATTGGTATTAATCCCATTAAATTAACAAAAATTCCTAAATGGGAAACATATGCATGGCAATCGAATATCCATCATAAGGAGTTGACTATATAACTTTTATAGCTATAAATGTCTTCTATATTCTCTACAATTTTAGATAAGGTTCCCAAATTAATTCTACTATGTTTAATACTAAATTTTATAATGATTCCTATATATCACATTAAATACTTTTATTTTGGTGGGCATGGTGCTAGAGCCAACATCGCAAGTGGAATAATATTCTCTATAGTGTGGGAGCTAATAAAATAGACTGAGATAATGGTGGAATCATCATATATTCCATTAATAATATCATAATGATATAAAAAATCATCATTCATGTCAAAAAAACAAATGGTAATCATTTTAATACTAGGGTTAAATATTTCTTGGTGTTTTAACTAATTTTGTATTTAGGGGTCAAAATAATCCAATGTTTTGAGTCTAATTCAAATTATATAATCTATGTCCAAAATAATAAAATATAAATGTAAAAAAAGAGTATAATTGATTTATTATAATTTATTATCTATGGAAAATATGTATAATATAGTGTACTTATCTTGATTTTATTATGTTCTAGTCTTTGATGGTTTACAGTTCTCAAACGGGCTCTACAAGGCTTCTTTGTTGACTTAGATTAGGAAATAGACTGTGAAACTTAGTAGGAAAAGTATGATACTAATTGGATGCATGTGGATACCAAATTAATTTTCAATATTATAAATTAATTAAATATATCTATATATGTTTTTTAATGTTTGTATCACTATGCTTCCATCTAAAAATAACTCTTATGCATTTAGATATCTCTGGACCGGTGTAACAATTTTCCTTTTCTTTGCCTCAAAACCATAGATTTCACACTCAATACCAATGTCATCTCAAAAAATTGGTTATAAATGATTCTTTGAGGTGAATTAAACCACCCATAACTAATTGGATAAGTGTTTCCTATTTTATTATAATTCAAATATGGATCAACCTACATGTAGTTCACTCACTTAGTTGAGTGTGTGAAATCAGTACAATTATAAATGATATGCAATATTTGTTTGTATTTAAACATTTTAAACTTGTTATTTTGACCTTGAAATGGTATTTAGACTTAGATCAAGCCCTGATCATAGGATGGGTTTCATATTTAGAATCTTTATGTAAATTCCTTTATATTTGCTTATGTTTTCCAGTGATATATGTATGTTTGATAGGTAATGCTAGTTAAGAATTGCTTTAGGCCTAATTTTTTTTAAATATGTGACTCTTTGGGTAAATTTTTATACCGGTCATGTGAAAATGTATAGTCTAACCCATAAGAAACATATGAATTTAGGAAAATGATTGTTACAAGGCACACAGATGAATTTGGTACAGGTGGATCAATTTGGTAGTTAGATTTGTCTGTCTATAACTAGAAGATCCTAATGTACATGAAATAATGATTATGAGATATTTTTATGAGGATAATAAGTAGATTAGGAATAAACTAGATAATTAATAGAGGTGACTAATAAAAATTTGGGAAGGTTGAGCCCATAGATAGGTTAATGGTTAGGAAATAGTTTTGACAAGAGTTATATATGTGTCCACAAGTCAGGTGTCATAAAAGATAGGTAAATATTAGCATTTTCATGTTTATAATACAAGATTTATGTGTTTATAAATGCCCCCATTTTATTATAGTATTGAAAATTCTAGAGTAAAAGGATAAAGAGATTATGTACCTTAGTGTAATTGTATATTGTTTTTTGGAGAAGGCTTTGAGCATATAACTTACTCCATGAAAACCTATAATGAAACATAAAATAACAAATATCTATACATATTGTTAAATTTTAAGTAAATTATATCATTAAAATATTTGAAATTTTAAAAATAAGGAATTAATATACTTTTAAGTATGCAAACCACACTACCCTCTAAATTATTGGATATTGGGGTGATTATGTCCCAAGGAGAATTAATATGTAGAAAATGGGTTGGAAATATCAATGCTCCAACCCTCATGAAGATGGAGAAGTGATTAGTAAGTTTAGATATGAAAACCTTAACACACTACTAATTTAACTGATAAAAAACATAAAATAGGTTCAAAATAAAAAAGGTAGAACCCTATACCAAGTTCATACGTAAAGGGACAACCACAAAACAAGTTTGTATATAAAGGTGGAACCTTGAAATAGGTTTGTATGTAGACATAAATCAATTGATTCAACCACTAAAGATGGTTTTTAATTCAAAATTTTACCTTCATTACCATTTTTAAAATATTATAGTGCATTCATAAATAACATGCATTCCCCATAATCTCACCAATTGTAGCAATGTAATATAGTTTTCTATAAATCTATGTCAATATATCCCAATCTGATAATTATATAATTACCTATAAAATACCTACATATACAATTCATATTCCCCTAAGTACATCTCAATATATGTATATATGTCTCATAATTTGAACCTATATGATAATCTAACCTAATTTGAACCATTTGAAACATGTAATCTATTCCAAAATCTGAATTATTTGTACATGGAGGATTTGATATCTATGACAAGCCCACAATTATTCCCCTATTTTAAAGTGAGGGATGTAACCAATAAATTACTCATATCAAAATAACATTATGTTATATAGATATATGTAATCATGTAAAGTATGTGTTAACATAGAGATAATGTGTCATCTATCATGATCACATCATCAAAGCTTATATGAAACATGTATCCTAAGCTATACAAGTTCCATGTCAATATATATAGTAATAAGTCATGTAAAAAAGGTCATAAGACATATAATAAATGAATAATAATCCATGCATTAAGATGCATTATATCTATCATTGGCATTACACACAAGTAGAAATATGTGTGATATGTATCACAACACCACAATCTCAAAAAAAATTCTTAGATGTATCCACATACATGCACCTAATTTCATGATCATGATGCATACAATATAATCATACATAATACAACTCAATGAATAAATAATTTCACATAATTAAAGAGCCATACATAATGAAAAATGAATGTTACATAATGAGCAAGTAATGTCACATAATGAGCAAGCAATGTAACACAATGAGCAAGCAATTCCAAATAATGATAAAATAATGTCACATAAGGTAAGAACCATATACCATGTAATACATACTAAAATATCACATCATGAAAAATTCAGAATTTATCATGCATAGAGGCATGCAATGAGACACATAATAGTTATACAAAAGGTAATTAATGCAACATACATAAAACAAGGAAATTTGGCTTACACTATCAATGTATGAAATCATCACACATGGTATAGTATCCATATAACAATATAAGAGGTACAATAAATTTAAATGCAAGTACAATAAATCTAAGTGGCTCAATATGACCAATGCAATGGTTTATGAAATATGTAACCTGAGATGTACCAAAGAGATTTTCCTATTGTATGCATGTCTCCAATGTAGTAAGAGTAGCTTATAGGTATAGTAATGTTTTGAATATAAATATCCTTTTTAAATAAAACATGCATGTACTATAAATAAATCATGTATACCATCAAATTCATATGCATATGAAAAAATAAATGTAATATACCATAATGTGATAAACAACATAAATGAAATATATACACTAACAATACATGTTAAGCATATTTTTTGATTTTTTATTTTTCTAGTTTTAAAAAAAATGAATATGAGATTATGAATTATGTGAAATTTATAGGCTCAATAGCACTTCCAAGGGATTTGGATAGTAATATGGTGTATTTGGAAAAAGAGTACTCAACTCTGGGTATCAAATCATATTATATGTCCATATATAAAAATCATTATTTTTATCATGCCATTATTCATCTATGTTATTTTCCTTTCCTTTTGATCTTTATTGAATCTGTTGCATATGCATCACATGTTATTCCATTTTATATGAAGACTCGTGTTCTATATTTTTTAATAATAAATTTAGGATTATCCTTAGATACTTGATATTTTTATTATCATTAGTTACATCATGGAAGATTTCATTGTATTTTCTTTGAATATAAATTCTATGCATCTATTAGACATCCATTGTATCCTCCATCCATTCTAACAATTATTGACCTAATGTAGCATGTGATCAGTCTCTTTTACTCATCAAAAATATTAACGTGTCCATGACCTTTTGGCCATAAATAACTTCTAATGTAATATGTGCTACTAATCCCTCACAATGTATAAAATGTTGTAATTAATTTTTATCGTGACCCAATTATTCTATAAATATAGTTTTGCATGTATTTGGATCTTTTTCATTAGTCTAAACTTTTCTATGATACTCACTCTTGATGTATACCTATATAGTCAAAATTTATTTCCATGGATGATTTTACTTTTTGAATGATATATATATATATATATATATATATATATATATATATATATATATATATATATATATATATATATATATATATATATATACTAAGTCTTATTATAAACCACTTTAGGTGGATCCCAAAATATTTATATTATGTTAATGATCCATTAATTCTTAAATTTTTGAATCTATTATTACAATATTCTACACGTGTTTATCTCATGTCCAATGATTTTATGTGTTGATGTGTGTTATATGCACACTTACCCAAACGGATGAAATGGGATAAATCCCTTAATTTTAGGATTTTATAAGTAATCCAAGGCATTATTTGTAGTTTATGTTTCTCCTACATAGCCTACAGAGAATAACTCTAAGAATGAACATATGTTACTACACAGAGAGTCCAATCCTACATCCAAACATTATTATATCTCAAGATATTTTATAATATTCCCAAGATTATTATTAATAGTGGTTCTTAATTCTTAGAGTGGGTTAAATAGAATTAAAAAAATAGGAGGATAAGGTATAAAATAAGGCACTTAGAATTTTTGGAGTTATTATTATTTGCATGGATAATTTATGAACCTAGATAAAACCTACCTCTGTCTAGGTAGATTTGTTTAGGATAAAACTAAGATAGATATGGTACATAGTCTAAGGAGGAATATCTAGTGGAAATTATCCTTGAAACATTAAGTCATAAGATCAAAAACCACACAAATTTCTAACAAAACATATTCATGTAAGACTATTTAGAAAGACATATTAAGATGAAAATATTTATCAGGTTATTGATTTACTTAACCTAATTTAGCAAAAATTAAGCAATAAATATTCATACCATAATTCAAGAAACATCAATCATTTACCACATATATAAATATAATTGAGTAAATATTTCATAAAAACATAGAAGAGATGATGAATAAGTGTAGGAATTTCTAAAATTCTCTAAGTTTTCCATTAAAAAACCAACCCTTTACATTTTTTAAGAGATGACCACATATATCATATAAAATACCCTCTTACAAGAAGTGTATCCCACTCACAACTATAATTTTAAATTTTTTATATCCAAAACCATTATATAAGAAACAAATATAGCATAATGACAAAGAAAGGGTCCAATCCCACTACACACAGTTGGATTCTATTATTCCTTAGGGAATAAATGCCAAATCACCCCATCATTGGGTGAGCCTCACTCTATAATTTTTAGCACCATGAGTGGATTCATAATTATTTTAAATTTTCAACCAAATATTCAAGACTAGATAGACACCCATATTCATCATAAACATAGATAAATAGCCTTCCTCTTATTGTATTATGTTTCAGGTAGAGTCTATTGATGACTAGCCTGAGAGTTGGTGCTTGGATTATTATCAGCCTATGTTGAATTTTCTTCAAGAATGACATTTGGAAGAGTGTGAGATTGGGAAATGGGACTAGTATGAATATTTCCATAGGGATTTCCAACTTGAATAATGCTAAATTGAGGACTGCCATTTGGAGGGGTGATAGCATCCTAAGCTTACATGGCCTTATCACATGCCTGATAATATTCATTGATTCTAGACAAAGTAATAATATGGATTCTAGATAACACCCTTGTCTCTTTTAGGAGGGTTTCATGATTAAAAAGAGGGGTTTACAAGGTTCCCTTCATTGTTACATCTACTCTATTTTTTTCATATCATTGCTCACCAAGTTCATATCCTATTCACTAACAACCTTATTAGCCTCTTTGGATATATTATTAAATTCAATCATGGAATAGGCCAATTTGATTGAAATTTTGACAAATGAATCAAGTCATCCATCTGACTTAAATATTGACACTATCATATCTCCTTAAAATAATTACATGATAATGTCCATGGCATTATCTATGGCACTAATTATGACATTTATTTATTTTTCCCAATTGTTTAGTGATGTCCTCATATGTATCATCTAATTTTGACATGTTCTAATTTCATACAAAGTCATGAGGTTTTGCTAAGAGAATGTGTCATTTTTGACAAATTTGGATAAATGTGTCAATTTAGCCTCAAATTTGGTAATGTGGCCTAGATATATGTTTGCCTTTTTCTACCAATAAACACCTTTTGCTTTCATTTATAAATAATCCTCCAAGAGCACATACAATGACTCGAGTGCAAACTTCACCTTTGGTGACATTTTTAGGCATAATGTCCCTTGCCTTGGTTTATATTCATTACATATTTTATTTCATCCCCTGGATAATTTTATTTTCCACCTCATTAGTGGTAATGACCACAAATTTAAGGTCCTTTGAAAATTTATCTATTTACCTAGTCTTCATTTTCTCTTCCTTGTCATGGTAAACAAATCTTTCTCAATTACATGAAAAGTGGGGATCCCTAATTTTTTAACCCTCCTTATAGTTACTCTCTTGAGATTTATAATAGATTCTATAAATTCTAATTTCACTTTAGGCTCCCTAGTTATTATATCCTTTGGGTTTTGGCCAAATGTATACCTTCCATCAAATTTTCACTAGTTTATAACACCAAGGTGGAAAGGGATGAGGTTACTAATGGAATGGTTGATGGATTGGGTGATGGCCTAGAAATGTATGATGAAGGGTTAACCAATATAAAGGTTTTTCATGACACTATGTGGATGAACCCTTGTGGTGAAGGAATGAAAAGTGGTGGAATAAGAGTTGTGGTTGTGGGAGGAGTAGTCATAGTTAGAGGTACAAATATGAAAGATATAAAAGGAGTAGTGGTTTTTAGAGTTTCCATTAGATCTTGATTTATATAAATGATGGAATTCATCTCCTTTTTCTTGGTCTCCTTGAGATCTAAAATGGAATATGTTGCAAAGTGTGGAAAACTAGGTATAATAGTCACCTTGGAGTATGATGCAACTAGGATTGGGTCCACTACTAACATAAGGGCATATTTTTCTAAGGGATTTGAAGTGATAATTATTAGGGTCATGGTGGTCACATTGCTTGAGATACGTGAATTCATTATTGGCATGATATGAATGAGTTGGTTGGTGAAGGAAATAGTGATGATAGGGCCACTTTTTGAGATGGTCCCCAATGAATTCACTTATATTTTAGATGCAACTAGAAAGGTGTCAATAGGTACATATTTAAGTAGAGGTATATAAGGAGTAGGGGGATTTATTTTGGTCTAATTCTCCATTATTTATACTTGAAGATTAAAAACCTCTTAAATTTGCACAAAAGTATACATAAGAGAGGAAAGGGAAGCCAAGGGTTGAGTTTCCTCTTACATTTTGATGAATTTAGGAGTGAGTGTTGGTGGAGGTAAGCCCTGGATTACCTTTATTTTCAATTCATCCTTTATTCTTAGTGACTCTTCTTATATTTCATATGTATATTGTCTCTCTTCTATTTACCATAACTAATGAGTCTAGATTGATGTGAGAACAATGTTTGCAATGTCCGTATTCCTCTTCACATCATCATTTTCTAATTCATTAATAAATACCCAATCATGAGGGTGTGTGTTATGGTTGTATAAAATAAACATTTTTCCTTTCAAGGTTTTTATAGGGCCCTAAATCTACTTATTGGTTCCTAATGATGTACGCCATGATCATTTAAATCCAAGGAGGCCTTGTGATATAATACTAAACTCAACCCTATCTAAACTCAAAGGATGTTGTGACCAAACTTATAAGGAAGTTTGGGGAAAGGTTATTTATTACTTTCTTTGCATATTGATCCAATCCTATGGTATACTTGGTATGAAATTTCTTGTTCATCCAACTTTTCTAAAAAAAAGTATCGGTAACCTGAGGGGTAACACAAACACTTCTTTATCCTAATGACTATGCATTCAGGTTAGAAATAATAGGCTCCAATGATCATAATGGATTTTATCATCTCATTAGAGACATTAGGCATAGACTCTTCATTAATATCATGATATATATGAGGATAGATATAATCACAAATATATATATATATATAGTCTAAACTTGTGAGGATATAATTTTAAATATATATATATGAGAATATAAATAATCAAAAATTTATTATATATATATATAGTCTAAACTTATGAGGATATAATTTTAAAAAGTGCTTATGGACTAATGTCCCTAGGGAAGAAATCTATTGTGGGATTTTTTTAATGTACATTATGGTATAAGTAGCAATGAATAAATATGACATCATATAAAATTTGTCACCGCTCTTAACCCCTAATATTCGATGCTTGAGGTTGAAGGTGAGGACCTCCCCTAAAGTTGTAATCTTCTGGTTATTGATGATGATTGATAGGAGGGGAACCTAGACCTTATTAATATGGGATATGTCATGGACACCATAAAGTAGGTTTACAAACCCAATCCCAATCATGACACCTAACCTAGAGTTATGAATATGGATGTTTTCCATATCTTTTTGTCAACCCACCTCTCATATTTCTCTACTCAATCCTTCAGTACTTCCCAAAGGTTATTCTTAGTGAGACATTGGGATAAACCCTTGTAATTATATTGAGGGTCTAGTTGGGGAATATGATAATAATGCTTAATGGACATCCCAATTAAAAATATTTTTTATTTTATTTTTGAGTGACAACATGAACTCATCAAATTATTTAGTCTAAATAAAAAGACTATAAAACAAGTTGATGAAAGGGAATACATCTAACTTGGTCAAAATTATATGAATCTTAGCTTGTTTCATGGTCATCAGATCATCTACATAAGTGGTGTCTTATTATTTTGGACTTTCTTCTTATTTTAATGGTTTAGATCTAGCCACCATATCACCAATTTCACTGTAATGTCTAAATTTATTTCATAGGGATCCCTGAAAGAACTAGGTATCCAAGAATACCTCATAATTACCATATGAAAATGAATAAGAATCCATATATTTAAATTTTTTTATTTTGATAATTATTTTTACTCTATGTCTGAACATTTAGCTTTGGATCTTAGATAGGCAACTATATTATAAAGGGCTTCAGGAAGTAATAGTAATTTGGCTAATTTGAATGAATTATAAATCTAGCTTGTCTATACTCATTTGAATCTTTGAATAAATGAAATAGACTAGATGTTTAATGGATTTAATGTCAAGGTAACATTTTCATTAATTTAAGATCCCATTTTCTCATTATAATTTTATTTCATTATGCTTTTGTGCATGTTTATTAGATGATGTTAGTAGTCCACATGCCTTCATTTTGCCTAGTGGGTAATATTTATTTAAGTTAAATCAACATACGAGTGTCTAGATGTATGGGTTACATGACTTCATTTGGTTGGTTCATTTTCAAAAGTATGACATTGCATGGCATGCAAAAATTGGCTTGCAATCTTGCAGTATTATGAATCTTTGATTTTGTGTGCAAATTAAAAGCTATAAAGATGTGAAATGAAGACACATAGCTCATTATGACTGGCTCATAGTATCATAGTGATTCAGAATCAATGTAGACTCCCAAGAAAACTATGAGGATGTAAGAGTGTGAAAATACTCCAAATGACACCATTTAACTACCTTAGAGTCTCAAAATCATTAAAATAGTCATAATGTGTGTGAGAGTGTGAGGTCATGAAATGATAACATGTTTCCTACATAATAAATATTAAAAGTTAGTAGCTAAATAAGATGAAACTAAGTCAAGTAATAAAAATTTGTGTGATGTGAAAATGCAAAATTAAAAATGGAAGGTTGATTGTATCATTTCTCAAAAGTCATCACATTAGTTTGAGACTCCAAATAACATGAATTTCAATTGAAATGGGATACATTTTTGTTGTCAATTACATTAGTAAATTTGAAAAAAGGCACCTTTTCCTATAAACATGTGACTTTGATGTACTTTTTAGTCATTGATTTTGACCCATATTATAGAGATTATAAATATAATTATGAATTAGAAGACAAAGTTAAGACCCAAAATTTTATTTATTTTTAAATAGAAAATAACATAGGGTCATAAAATGGGTCCCAATTTAGTAAAATAATGGGGCATGTTGGCCACAATAAATGGTGACTATGTAGGGAAAACACTATTTAAGTATTTAGAACATAGAATTTTTGGTTTTACATTAGGGGAACTAAATAACCTATGAGATAAAATTTCATACTATCAAGGAACAATGGAGCATTTGGGTTTATTTCAACACACAAAATAATATGTTTTCTTATATCCAAGAAGTCAATGTTTGTGAAAAAGTTATTCATATATTTTTATCCTCAATGTTTTTAATATATCATGTGAATAAATTCCATGATTCAAACTTCTAGAAGGTAAATTATTTTATCCTTTGGCTAGGGAGGGCGATTGGGCATTACTCTACTACTAGCCAAATATCTATAACCCTAACAAAGATACCCTTGGCTCCACTCTAATCCTTAATCCACTACCAGTCAAGTTTCTATAGCCCCAATGGAGGTTACCCAAGTCACCATTTATTAGGAGATAACTAATGATTTTATTGAGATATTTAGATTCTCCTTTTTATTTTGCTTTCTATTTTATTTACTCCATGAGGGTTAGGAACCAAGATATCCATGGTATAGAAAATTTCCAAAAAAAATCTTATCGTGAAGGATTCCTCTTCTATTATTTTATATAACTCAAGATTATTTTATCATTAATGTGTTAAAGTACAGTGATAACCTCCCTTTAATATAAAAAAAAGTTCTTAATTCACATGCCAATTATTAAAATAATTACACTATTTTGACTGATAGGCTATCATTATACCTCTCATTTAACCAATCAATGGATTAGTGTCATTTTCTACTATGTCCAAGGCTATACACAATGAGACCATTGTATATTAGAGTTTATAGTTCACTATTTTGGGGGCTTACTCTATTTTGATGTCTAAATCCTAAGAACAATAAATAAGACTCTAACTTTATTTTGTATAAAAGTAAATATAGAAGGTTTTCTAATTGAAGATCTCCTATGGATTTCCTTGTTAAAAGGTTCTTCAATTTAAACCATCAACATATATAACTTAAACATCTGACATAAGACATTACGGTTTCCTCACTCTACTTGCTCAACTAGGTAGGATAGTGTGATATTTTAGAATCTAAGAATGTTGTCTATTGTTACTTAAATGGATTCTAACAAATTATGAATATGGAGATAAGTTAACAAACTTTACTTTCTATGAAATTGAAAGACATACTTTTGCATAAAGAAAACTCACTTTAATTGAATTGAAAAAATCTTTGTATGTAATGGAAACACACTTTCATTAAAGGAAATTCACACTTTGTTTTGAAAAGGAAATCACATTTGTGTTGAAAATTAAATCACTCTTACATTTAAAATAAATCACTCTTGCATTTAAAATAAATCACTCTTGCATTTAAAAAAGAAATTACACTTTGTAGTAGATGAATTATACCTAAATTAAATAAATACTTCTAAACTATAACTAAAAAATACTAATTTATTTTGATCCTCAGAGAGAAGTGGGCCCTTGTTCTTTACTCAAAGTAGGAATAGCTTTACTTAGTAATGAAAAGGAATGTTGAACTTTATTTCATTATAAAAGGAACATATACATATATGTGAAACTACATTAAAATGTTTCTTTTGATTAACTAACCTACTAGCCTATCTAGAATGAGGAGACATATATTTAAAGCACATCTCAACAACTATTCATATAATATAAAGTATGGTGATCTAAATGACTAATTCTATTTATGTAAAATATATATGACCTAGGAATTAGATCCCGTGCTTATAGGAAGGTGTTGGAACTGACTCAACTAACAATAGATGGAAAATAACTAACATAGATCTAAATAAAATATATCTTATTTTTAAAAATAGAAATACAAATCTATCTAAATCATTTTAGACCATTACTATGAATAGTAATATCTAAAATAAGATATCTAAAAATGAAAAGTCTATTTATTAAAATAGATATATTTAGAATCACTATCTTGATCAGTAGGATCCATCTACACATCTTCGAAGCATGCCTATGTGTCTTCAAAGCACTCTATATAGGTCTTCAAAGCATCTTTAGAGCATCTTCAGAGTCTTTTTAGAGATCAATGTATTCTTCATCAAATCCTCAAATGTTTGCCAAAAAGGGTTGCCAAAACTATTTGATGTCTTCTCAAAATGACATCACTATAAGGATGTATTTATGTACACAAAACTAGGTTTATTTCATCCAAGTTAGACATAATAACAAGATAAAGAATCAGCAATGTATTATATACAAACAAAGGACAAATTTAATTCATTTCCTACTTAGATAAGACCTTAAATATTAAATACAATTCAATATATAACCAAAAGGAAATACTTATGGATAATTTATATCAGATATAATTAGCTATATAGAATGTTTAGCATTTTTCCCCCACACTTTACCTTTTACAAGTCCTCTTGTAAACCTAGTGGAAGAACTAGTCTTTAATCCAATAGTCTAGATTATAATTGTTGATTGAGATCATAAATATGAAAATGGTCCCCCCAATCATGATGACCTCTATAAAAAAATCCATAATCCCTTACTATTATGTGCAGTTATGCCTTAAATTCAACTTTTGCCTGATTATACCAATTTTTTCATGGAGATAGAGGATAGAGAAGAATGGGATGTCTAAATATCATCCCAATCCATATGTCTAATCCTCCTTCATCTAGGATATGAGTGATAATATATGTAATTGCTTGATCTCTCCTAAGACTCCACTTGATGGGGATGGGGCTCATAACTTCCCTATGTTTTAAAGCAACATGTAAAGTTTCCCACATAGATATGATAGAATTTTTGGAATTGGTGGAATGTTGGTTCATAAAATCTCTAAAAGTTAATGCATTGGCTGTTAGGGTGTGGAGCTAAAAGCTTCACCAAGGAGCAAACTCAAACAGGTTCGGGTCTACACAGACACCGGCGTCAGTCAGGAGCGACCGACATCGGTCAGTTGCAGTTACAGAGGCGCCGACGTCGACAGTAGGGTCGGCCGGTGACGGTCACAGGCGAACAGGCAGGAACCGACGTCGGTTACCTGTGTGTCCAGAAAGCGATTTCCGAGGACAGAAGCGAGTGTTTGCATGATGAGTTTGAGTTGTAGACTTAAGCTCGCGTCTCTATTGTTAGCAATATTATTTTTAGAGCCCTTGTTCAAGAGGCTTAATTATTTGTTGTAAGAGCATGCTCAAGTTTCCTATTTCTATATGTAGGAAAGATCTTCTTAACTTAGTGTGTGAAATAGTATGAGTAGAACATTGTGAATGTTTGAAGGACAGTACTGAGTTACATCAATCCAGGTTGTTGGATTTGATTGTACTTGAGAGAGAGCTCTTGAGGAATAGAGATCTAGTGAGAGATCTTGTGTGCATCTGAGAGAGGTGTGGAAGAACGAAGTTTCTTCAATTGTATTCCTATTGTAAAGAGTTTTAATACAAGTTTTCAGGGTGTTTTCTTGTATATCTTGTTCTGTGCTATTTATCATTTCAGTTACTTATCTATCTAATTTATTTCTGCGTTTATTGCTTTCACAAGTGTAATCCATTGTTGGTTGATCCCCAACAAGTGGTATCAGAGCTCAGGTTCACTAACAGGTGGTTCAGATCTGTGTAGTGTGTTTGGATTACAGGTTGCTCATAGGGGTTTCTACAGGGATTTCTGTTTGAGTGGGAGAAGCAATGGCAGAAGAAAGTAAGTTGAGAATGGAAAAGTTTAATGGCAAGAACTATCAACACTGGAGAATGCAGATAGAGGACTATCTATATCAGAAGGATCTTTACTTACCGTTAGGTGGGATAGCAAAGAAGCCCAAGGACATGGAGGATGAAGAATGGGAAGTTCTTGACAGAAAGGCTCTGGGGTCTATAAGACTGAGTCTGGCCTCCACTGTGATATCTAATTTGTCACAGGCAAAAACTACGGTAGAGTTAATGACTACATTAGCAAATCTGTATGAAAAACCCTCAGCTTCAAATAAGGTATATTTAATGAAGCAGTTATTTAATTTGCATATGCAAGAAAGTGGATCTGTTTCTAATCACCTGAATGATTTCCATGGTATTGTTAACCAATTAAGTTCAGTCAATATTGTATTTGAAGATGAAATAAAAGCTCTTTTAATATTATGTTCTTTGCCTGAAAGCTGGCATGGCTTGGTAATGGCAGTTTCTAATACTGCTTCTGCTTCGAATATTTTAAAAGTAGAGGATGTGGTTAGTGTTATCTTGAATGAGGAAACTCATAGGAAAAGCATAGAAGAGACATCTGGGAACGCTTTAAATCTTGAGAGCAGGGGAAGGCAAAAAGAAAAGAGCAAGAGGAGATCAAGATCTAAGTCTAAGGGAAAAGGCAGATCCAAATCCAGGAATGGCAGAAGGCCACAATGCTGGAACTGTGGAAAGTTGGGGCACATAAGTAGAGATTGCTAGTCAAAGCCTAAGGAGGAGAATCAGCACGAAGGAAAGGAAGAGACAAAGGTTGCAGGTATTACACAGGATGCTCTTATTTTCTCTTTGCATAATAATATAGAATCTTGGGTATTAGATTCTGGTGCATCTTTCCATGCTACCCCTAACAGAGAATATTTCAGTGACTATATCCATGGAGATTTTGTAATAGTGTACTTAGGGGATGATGAGCCTTGTAAGATTATTGGAAAAGGTAAAGTGCAGCTGAAGATGCAGAATGGCAACACATGGGTGTTGAGAGATGTGATGCATGTTCCTAGTTTGAAGAGAAATTTGATCTCTGTAGGTAAGCTAGGTGATGAGGGTTGTATAGTAACTCTCACAGCAGATTCTTGGAAGGTGACCAAGGGTGCACTTGTTATGGCCAGAGGTAAGAGAGAAGGTACTCTCTATTTGTGTAATTGTGTTACTAACAAATCTCCTTCAGTTTTATCTACTTCAGATGTGGATGCTAAATTGTGGCACTCAAGGCTTGGCCACATGAGTGAGAAGGGGATGTCAATTCTTAAGTCTAAAGGTATGCTTTCAGATTTGAAAAGTATGGATCTAGAATTTTGTGAGCATTGTGTATTTGGAAAACAGAAAAGGGTTAGTTTTCTCAAGACTGGGTCTACTAAGAAAAGGCAGAAGTTACAGCTTGTTCACACAGATGTGTGGGGACCGGCTTAGGTAGCCTCTATTGGCGGATCACGGTACTATGTTACATTCATAGATGACGCCACAAGAAAGGTATGGATCTACTGTATTAAAAAGAAATCTGATGTTTTTGAGACTTTTAAGATTTGGAAAGCCATGGTTGAGAATGAAACAGGCAGAAGATTAAAGTGTTTGAGATCTGATAATGGCGGTGAGTTCTGCAGTCTTAAGTTTAACTAGTATTGTTACACTTGTGGAATCCAAAGGCAAAGGATGGTTCCAAGGACACCTCAGCAGAATGGTATTACTGAAAGGATGAACAGAACTATCATGGAGCGTGCAAGATGTATGAGATTGCATGCAGGGTTGCCCTTAGAGTTTTGGGCAGAAGCAGTTGACACCGCAGTGTACCTGATTAACAGAGGACCCTCTACAGCTCTGGATGGTGGAATTCTAGAAGAGGCATGGACAGGTAAAAAGGTAGATCTCTCATATCTCAAAGTTTTTGGTTGTGAAGCCTTTGTGCACATAGATAAGGAAAATAGAAAGAAGCTTGATGCTAAGTCTATGAGGTGCACGTTTATTGGCTATGGCTCAGATGATTTTGGTTTCAGATTTTGGAATCTAGGAACTAACAAGGTAATTAGGAGTCGTGATGTTGTTTTCAATGAAAGAGTGATGTACAGTGATCAGATAAGGAAGCTGGATCAATCTGGGCAGAGCAATGGTGAATTGGATGAAGTTATGGTCCAAAATGAGCTCGCGGGAAAAAGAAATAATCACTTACAAGAAAACACAGAGACCGACGTCGGTAGGTTAGGAACCGGCATCGGCAGTACAGAAACTGATGTCGGTCATACAGAGACCGATGTCAGCAGACCAGGAACCGACGTCGGCCAGGAAGAACCGGCGTCGGCCAGTAACAGGTCTATAGGTGGCTGAGGTCGGTCACTGTCAGAAAATTTGGGTGGACAGCGTGTTGAGAACGAGTCCAAGACACCCATCAGGAGGTCTGAAAGGGTAAGTAAGCCTCCAATTAAATATTCTCCTTCCTTATATTATTTATTGCTAACCGATGGTGGAGAACCAGAAAGTTTTGAAGAAGCATTATAGGTGGAGTCCAGGAGTAAGTGGGAGCGTGGCATGGTTGAGGAGATGGAGTCCTTAAGAGAGAACCAAACATGGGATTTGGTTGAACTGCCAGCTGGTAAGAGAACACTGAAGAACAGATGGACCTACAGGTTGAAAGAAGGTGAGGATGGACAGATGAGATATAAGGCCAGATTGGTTGTAAAAGGATTTGTACAAAAGCTAGGTATTGACTTTGGTGAGATTTTTTCTCCAGTTGTTAAAATGACTTCAATAAGGGTTGTATTGTCTTTGGTTGCTTTTGAGGATTTGCATCTTGAGCAGCTAGATGTTAAGACAGCATTTCTTCATGGAGATTTGGATGAGGAAATTTATATGGAACAGCCAGAAGGATTTGAGGTCAAGGGTAAGGAGAAGTTTGTGTGCAGGTTAAAGAAAAGCTTGTATGGCCTCAAGCAAGCTCCTAGGCAATGGTACTTAAAATTTGACAGGTTTATGACTGAGCATGGCTACAGTAGGTGTCAATCCGACCATTGTGTATATTTCAAGAGATTTGATAACGGTAGATATATTATTCTATTGTTGTATGTAGATGACATGCTGGTTGCAGGGTCTCACATGCAGGATATATCAGAGCTTAAGGTAAAATTAGCTCAAACGTTTGCTATGAAGGATTTGGGAGCAGCAAAGAAAATCCTTGGCATGAGCATTAAGAGGGATAGAAAAAATCACAGGTTGATATTGTCTCAAGAAGATTATGTGGACAAGGTGTTGAAACGGTTCAATATGTAGGGTGCTAAACCGGTAAGCACACCTTTGGCTGGACATTTCAAGTTAAGCAAAGAACAATGTCCCAATTCACATGATGAGGTAGAGTACATGAGTAAGGTTCCATATTCTTCCGTAGTAGGAAGTTTGATGTATGCAATGGTGTGTACTAGACCGGATATTGCCCAAGCAGTGGGAGTAGTAAGCAAGTATATGGCCAATCCAAGAAAGGAACATTGGAAAGCAGTTCAATGGATCCTTAGATATCTGAGAGGAACCAGCAGTAGACACTTGTGCTATGGAGGTTCAGATACTTCTCTACATGGTTATGTAGATTCAGATATGGCAGGTGATTTGGATGGCAGGAGGAGCACCACAGGTTATGTTTTTACTGTAGGTGGAACAGCGGTTAGTAGGATATCTAAGTTGCAGAAGGTTGTAGCCTTGTCAACTATAGAAGCAGAGTACATTGCAGCTACAGAAGCTAGCAAGGAGATGATATGGATGACACGGTTCATGGAAGAGCTTGGAAGGGAGCATGGGAGTTGCAGATTGTATAGTGACAGTCAGAGTGCAATCCACTTGGCTAAGAACTCAGCTTTTCACTCAAGAACCAAGCACATACAGCTAAGGTACCACTTCATACGGCAGGTATTGGAAGATGGTGAGTTGAAGCTGGAGAAGATCCATACAGACAAGAATCTTGCTGATATGCTAACTAAGCCAGTTACTAAGGAGAAGTTGAATCTTCATTCAACTTCTATTGGTCTTCATGATTGAGTTGAAGATGGAGGAGCTAGAAGATGTTGTTGTACAGGTACTGATGCAGCTGGTTTATCTCCAAGTGGGAGATTGTTAGGGTGTGGAGCTAAAAGCTTCACCAAGGAGCAAACTCAAATAGGTTCAGGTCTACACAGACACCGGCGTCGGTCAGGAGTGACCGACGTTGGTCAGTTGCAGTTACAGAGGCACCGACGTCGGCAGTAGGGTCAGCCGGCGACGGTCACAGGCGAACAGGCAGGAACCGACGTCGGTTACCTGTGTGTCCAGAAAGCGATTTCCGAGGACAGAAGCGAGTGTTTGCATGATGAGTTTGAGTTGTAGACTTAAGCTCGCATCTCTATTGTTAGCAATATTATTTTTAGAGCCCTTGTTTAAGAGGCTTAACTGTTTGTTGTAAGAGCATGCTCAAGTTTCCTATTTCTATATGTAGGAAAGATCTTCTTAGCTTAGTGTGTGAAATAGTATGAGTAGAACATTGTGAATGTTTGAAGGATAGTACTGAGTTACATCAATCCAGGTTGTTGGATTTGATTGTACTTGAGAGAGAGCTCTTGAGGAATAGAGATATAGTGAGAGATCTTGTGTGCATCTGAGAGAGGTGTGGAAGAATGAAGTTTCTTCAATTGTATTCCTATTGTAAAGAGTTTTAATACAAGTTTTCAGGGTGTTTTCTTATATATCTTGTTCTGTGCTATTTATCATTTCAGTTACTTATCTATCTGATTTATTTTCGCGTTTATTGCTTTCACAAGTGTAATCCATTATTGGTTGATCCCCAACATTGGCTATCAATAATTCATGATATTTATTTTTCATGTACATATGGTAAATGGATTAAAAAGTAGTAAGAAGCTTACGAGGCTCTGGAAATTGAGGACTCATACACAGATATGTGGTGTTCTATAATGCAAGAAATTTATTATGGGCTTATTTCCATGTTGTCTAATTTATCATGGTAGAGAGGAAAGTATGCAATTGTGTTTACCCTACAAATAAGTTCACTATAAACCTAGACTAATAACCTAATAGCATGTTAACAATTTAGAATTCACAAATTTCATCTTGTCTTTCTATAGTACTCTTGAGAAAGACATACATAAACATGTGTGCATCCTTAATAATATGAGTAAAGCCAAGATAATTCAACTGTATTTACCACTTTTATAATTATTCATGAAAAAAAAAACATAGATAGAGGAAGGTTTCTAGTATGATAACAATTTTTTATAAATTTCAAAAATATTCTGAATGGAAGTCTGAGCTTTTTGTAGCTACTACTGAGACTCCATTTTAATCTTAGAATTTTATTCTTCCAATTTATAAATTTTATGTTGGCCTTTGTTCCAACCTAAAATCATTTCATGGAGTGGAATTGGGAAGGAAGGAATAGCCCTTGTATGTCCTTTAGTTTGAACTATTATTTCCCTCGTCTCTCTCTGCATAGCTTGTAAAGAAGCTTGTAACTCAGTAGTCTGAATGGTTCACTCTTGTATTCAAGTAGATTGTTGAGAAATCAATGCATTTTTACTAGAAATAGACTATTATAGATTATTAATCTGAGTATCTTTACTAATAATAGAATTTATAAATTAACAATTTGGGTATCCTTATTGACAATGGAATTATATAAATCACTCAATTCTTGAGTTTGGGAAAACATCTGATTGTGTATTATAGTATGCTCAGCATTCATTACTATAAGAATTAATTCTTATTCCCTAACTTGAGTAAAAAATTCTTCACATCTTCTTTCTAAATTGGAAATAATTTTTTATTACCTTACAATGTTAAATGGAGAAAATCCAATTTTATTGTTGTTTCTAAATGGTTTTATCTAGCTAGGATAGACACATGGCATGATATAACTCCTATTTTTCATGAATGGGCTAGGGGGAAGATGGAACTTATTTTATAAATGGAGCTTTACCCTTGCCAGCTATAGAGGGTAAAGGTCTTTCTACTTCTTAAGTAGTAATTTCTTCTATAAGTGTTTTTGCTTCAACTACAATTTATTGTTCATGAATTTATTTTTCAACTACTTATTCAGCATCTATAAATTCTATGGGAGAGCTTAATCTTCCAAAAAAAAAAATTGCTTGTACATATCCTTCTTCTTCATCCTATATAATGAGCCAATGACTTTATTATAATTTGACTGGAAGATTAGGGTTTTCTAATGAAACCCCCATTCATATTTTTGATCTTTGATGCAACATCTTCAAAGTTGAGGGTGCCAAAGATGGGCCTTCTTCATTTTTTACTATTGTGGAAGGAGGAGAAATAGGAAATGTTGATTTTTTAATATAAATTTGGGAGGATTTATGGAGAAAGGAGGACTAGGCCTTTTCACCCTTAAGTTTTTGCAAAAAATGATGCTGATAGATGAGGTTAACTAAACCATGGTGTTTGATAGACCCAAATCCTCTTTTTAATTTTTGAGGAACATTAATTATGGCATTATGAAGAAAAGATGGAAGATTTACCTGATAATCTACTTTGGTGGCTCATTTTCATAAATGAATAAGAAGTCGCATGGCATCTCCACCAACTATAGTGATTTAGCCATCATAGGTATGATACTTCATGACCCAAAATATAATGTTTTTCCATGGCTATGGAAGGTTGTCTCTCATAATTCATCATGACATACCTTTTAGTGATTTGGCAAATCTAGAATGTAACTCATTTCCTTCAATGAACATTTGAATTAAGTTGATAAAACTTAATTTATCTATGAAAACATCACCCTCCTCAAGAATTCTAGAGATTGCATTGATCATAGAGGAATCTACCATAATGTGTTCACCTCTAACAATAGAATGGTCCTCATCAAAATTTTCAAATAATTCTTGTACAATATTTTTTTGAAATCCCTAAAATATTTTCAATAAATCCAACCATATTATCAACTCAACAATATCCCTACCTTATTCATCTTGAATAAATGCATCTAATGATTTTGGTTTGATTTTCTTCTTCTTGCCTCCCATCTTTAGAGCTATCAGTGTTTGCTTGAGAACCTGATTACACTATGAAAAATGAAGCTCGAAATTACATGGGGTATAGAGGAAGACAAGAAATTGGGAATATGATGTAGCAATGGATAGCAACAAAAATGAATAGCAAATAAAGATATATCAAGAAATTATGACAATAATTATGGTAGAGCACTTTAGAGCATGTGAGATTTAATGGGAAAGCACTTTTTTAGTTATTATCAATGATGTGGTGTAAGGAGTCATAATTGTCAACACTTGGAATAATAAGCATAATTATTTTTTTATCACATCATATATTTTTGAAAAGGTCCTTTTAATAACTTCACATCAAATCTTTGAATGTGATGATGATGTTGACTTTATCACATCCACGTGGCAATACCAGAACTTATCCATTTGAAAAAATGCTAATTGCATAATGATCACATATGTATGACATGAAATAGAAAATGTCTAACCTTTTGGAAAAAAAATACAACTATACCTTTGTTTTATGGATCCATGCCTATCTTCTAGAGTTTTCATGTGCCTAAAAGGATAAACAAGTTTGAGAAGATAGGTTAGTTGACAATAATTCATATTTTATTGAAAATAAAATTCTTCTAAAAAGTGTCATTTGTTGGTTTTCACATTTCATTAGTTTTTTAATTATTTTTTTATTTTGTATACTTTTTTTTATTTTCATTTTTATATATTTTTTATTTTTTTAAATTTTGAAGGGAGGAGAACTACCATTTGCTAGTTTTTAAAACTCTTCATTTATTAGATGTTTAAAAAAATATCATTTAGCCTTAATGGAAAAACCAAGTTCTTTCACAAGGTCAAATTAGTCTTGATTCTACTCAATAAACTCTTCCTTACTGAGAGGTCTTTTATACACCTTAAGCCTATGACCATTGACCAAAAGTGTCCTTTGGCCAGCATCAATTAGTTGAAGCTATACAGAGCCATTATTGTAAATTATTTGGATTAGGTATGGTACCAACTATATTGTTCTAAGCTTACCCTTGAAATTATAAAATTTAGAATCAAATAGGAGTGCCCAATCTATTTATTTAAACTATCTTTCTTTGATGTGAGTATCATGCCACTACTTTCTCTACTTTTGGATTATGTTGGTTTGAGTGAGTGCATCCATTGTCAGTTCATCTAACCCATTTAGTTGCATGATTCTTTATTTCTGGGATTCATCAAGATTAATTCCTATGTTAACTATTATCTTAAATGTTTGTAATTCAAAATATATTAGTAATAAAGGTTTCTTGCCATACCAAAGTTCATATAGAGAGAATCATGTAGTTGTTAGCCATGTTATATTGTATTCCTAAACTATTTTAGGTAATTTGTTTGCCTAATATTTTCTATTCTTGTTCACTATTTTGGTCAGAATGTTTTCTAGTTATTGATTGGTGACTTCCACTTGCCTATTATCTTGGGGATGATATGGTGAGAATTTCTTATGATTAATCTCATATAATTCTATAAAAGCCTTGATCATGTTGGACATGAATTAGGGACCTTGATTTAAAATAATAGATCTAAGATCTCTAAATCTCATAATGATTTTATAATATAGGAAATAAACAACCATTTTCTCCCTATCAAAGGTGAGTGCATGTACTTTATCCCACTTAGTAACATAACAATACATGCTAATAAATATTTTTTTCCTTAAGATGGTGGGTTGATTGGTCCAAAAAAATCAAAACCAATTTTTCAAATGGTTTTAAACTTATTTGAGGATGGAAAGGAATTTTAGAGGATAGAGTAGGCTTATCCGTCCTTTGGCAAGGATCACATTGCCATACAAACCGTTTTACATTATTGTAAAGAGATGTCTAGTAATAACCTAAACCAAAGATTTTATGAATGGTCTATTTTACTAAATAATTTGCCTCCTCCTAGTTCACTATGGCATGATCTTATGATGTCATACACTTCATCTTCTTTGACACACCTATGAAGTACATGATCAGGTCTAGTTTTAAACAACATGCCTTTAAAGCATTTGAAATGAGAACTACCTCTAACCAAATGTTTTCTTTCTTTAGAATTAAAGGAATAGGAAAAATTCCATGTTTCTAAGTAATTTTCCATGTCTACAAACCATGGGGAGTATGTATATGTATAAAATAGTTGTTCATCTAGAAAAGAATCCTCCATAGGTTCATCTTCATGTATAGTGATCAATCTAGACTAAAATTTAGCAACACCATTATACTTCTTAGGTTTATCTATGATAGTAATGTCAAAATATTTCAATATAAATAGCCATATAATTATTCTTACACATAATATCAGTTTATTCATTAATTACTTAATAGTTGAAAGATCTTTATAGATAAATACCTAATAACCAGTAATGTAATGCCTAAACTTGTTTATAGAATAGACAACAGTGAGATATTATTTTTCTATGGTAGTGTAGTTATTCTCTATGGGAATAAGACTCTTTTTGATATAATAAATGGAATACATCTTTCCATCCTCATCTATTTGACCCAGGACTTCTCCTAATGCATTATTATAAACATCAGTATAGAAATGAAAAGGATTTTCCCAATTAGGCCCTTTCAAGACCAGACCAGTAATGAGTTTATTATTTAATGTTTCAAAATCTTCTTGACATTTATCATTCCATATAAATTCATTTTATTTTTTTATAAAATAAAACATAAGTGCAACTATCTTATTGAAGTCTTCACTAAATCTTTTGTAATATCCTACATGGCCGAGAAAAAATTTAACATCTATTTGTGTTTATGGAATGGGAAGACTAGAAATTAACTCAATATTTTTAGGATCTACTTTTATTCCTTTAGAAAAGATATGATTTCCTGAAATGATCCCTTCATTAGCCATTATGATGCATTTCTCATCACTCAAAGATGTTTCTCTACATTTTTGCTTTTTACATTCAAAAGAAGAAAGAAACTAAGGTTAATGGTCAAGGGTTTGTACATTACCCAGATTAAGTTACACATTGTATCCAGACATTATAGGAGCTCCTCTTTGGCTATAAAGGAAGACACCTATAGATAAGAATAATACTTAAACCAAAGAAAATGTTAGAATAAGATAAGGTGGACTGCCAAGCAACGCTCGGTCTCGGAAGCGTAGAGCTCTGTGAGGGATGGAAGTCCACTGTTTATAAGTAAAAGTGTCATAAATAAAGAAATGACAAATGACTAACAAAGAGGGAAATAGATAATGCATACCTTTGCATTCTATATGTCACAGTTGCTGATGTCGGTAATTATTCCAAAGTCGATCTGTGTATGGTGCCGACGTCAGTCGTATTACCGATGTCAGTCGGGGTTGTGGTCGATGTCGGTCAGGGAAATGGGCCTTGGACGGGTTTTTGGATTATGTTTGTGGTTGACAGAGGAGTCTGGGAGTTTAAAAGTTTGTGTAGGGTTGTAGGGAAGTCGATAGGCTCTAAGGAAGGGCAAAGGTAGAGGGTAGGTGTGAGAATAGGGTAAGAGTTAGAGAAAGGCTTTTTCAGCCCTTCCACAGAGGAAGTTGGGTTTCTTTTATAGTATTCAAAAATAGTAAATAGAAACAAATTATCAAGTTATTCTAGAACTTTGAAATGGACACAAAAAGAATACTTAGCTTTTTGGTGAAGATCTGAGGGTGTCAGGATGCTTATTCCTATTGGCTGATGTTGCAGACCTCGTGCAATGTTTTCAACCCAATGTTTGGAGTGATTTTTGTAGAGTTTTTGTAGCATCAAGAGTGATAATATAATTTTGATGCTTAGTCTTAAAGCATGCACATTGATATGCAAAAAGGTAGGGCAAAAGAAATTTGAGATTCGATCCTAATTGAAGACCTTAACTCAACATTAGAAGTCAGTTTATGTAACTGACATCGGTGATCCCACTGGCGTCGGCCAATATTTGACCGACGTCGGTGGCTAGAGAATGGGAAAAAGGGCTAAGAAGCTCATCCTCCATTCACCAAGTGCATTTGCCATTGGAGAATAGTCAAAAGGTGGGCTTATTATGCACGAGGGTTAGTTAGAAGGTTAGAATAGGTCTTAGGTAGTTATGATATGAAGGACTTAGTCATGGGGTGAGTCATAGGGTAAGAAATAGTCTTTGGTGAGGTGTCTAGGTGAGGTGTCGAGGTGAGGGGATAATTAATTTAAAATAAATAACTTATTTTAAATTAATAAAGTGTGGGTTAGGAGTGTTAGAGTTAAAAGGGTACCAGGGGGTTGACATAATATTAGTGTCTACATTTGCCCTTTTTTGTCTTGTAGTTTGTCTTGACGAGCTGTAAGACAAAAACAAGAGTAAGTTGCCCCAATTATGGGATGAGGTATCCCCCCTCAAAGCAAGAGTCGAGGGAAGGTAAGCTGATATCGAGTGCTGATTTGATAGGTAGTAGATGGATAAGGTGAGGTTTGAGTGTGAATGTTGTAATAGTTAAGATTGCGTGTATACTACTTCACGTGATAGGTAGGTCAAATTGTCATAGGTTAAGGTCGAGGAGTACTAAAATAAAAGTAATCGGTCCCTAGCTTTTAGTCATAGCTGATTGGGTTAAATGATTAAAGCTGTAGCTCCAATGGTCATCATGTTCCAAGTATCCTGGGCTAGGAAGTGCTCATGGAAAACATGAAAATGTCACAAGTATGGGGATCAACTAGAGCATGATCCATCAATAGGGGTGAGGGTCATGGACAATTTTGCTAACTATTTGTGAGGTAGCACATGCAATCAAAAAAACCAAGGCATAGTTGTCTCAAAAGTGGTCATGGTCTGAGGAGATAGTCGCGATCTCCAAGGTTTTGTGTCGAGTCAAGCTGAGATATAAATGATCTCAAATATATGTTGTTGCTATTGGGAAAGATGTACATGATCTCCAATGTGCCCCAAGAGGAGTCTAAGATGACTTCTACTATTAGAGCTGGTTGTTTTGGGCATGATTTTGGTCATTTGTAAAGAAGACTATGTGTTGAGGTTATCGATGTTGGTTATAAAACCGATGTTGGTCACAATTATCTCCTGATGTTGGTGGTAATCAGCCAATGTTGGTGGCCTAGGGCACCATTTTACCAATGTCGGTGGCCTACCAAACTTGACAAAATTGGATTGGCAGCCCACCAAAAGTCATTTGTGACTGTTGAAAAAGAGAAAGTGAGCTCTGAGGCATTAAGTGATTGAGACTTCTTATTTGTCCATAGCAGCAGCGTGGGGTTGTAGATTGTGATTGTTTGGGAGTGTGAGTGAGGATTGGAGTGTTGTAGAGGTTATGGAGGTGGTTGTGGGCCACCAAGGCTTTTATTGAGGAGATGAGGCAGACGGAGATGGTGGAGGGTAGAGGAGGCCCAGCAAGAGGACCACCACCATCAGCATCGATTATACCACCACAACAATGATGACGAGATGAGGTAGGGTCTATGATTTGAGTTTTTGATTGGTTTTGGAATTGAATTTCATTTATTGTATTTTTTATGTTTTTTTATTGTAGATCGAGGGGGTGGGTAAATTAGAAGGGTGAGTTGGTTAGGTAGGTTAGTTGAGTAAGTTTTAGGAGGTTATAAGAGGGATTTGGGTTAAAAAATGGGGAAGCCCTAATTTTAGGGCTCGCCCCATTCGGCCCTAGGGCCAAACTAGTCATTGACGCTGGTGGGTCCACCGACATTGGCCGACCTGTGACCGACATCGGTCACTTAGTTGCTGATGTCAGTTGCTGAAGAGTTTGTTTAGGTCTAAAAAAGGTTTGAAAATGATAATCCCTAGGGTCAAAGTCATGCTAATGGCTTCTTAGGTGTAGTGATAAGCATATAGGTTTGTGTAGTTGGTCTATTAGGTAGACAAATGGCTGAATGGCCGAGCTAACCTTAGAAGACCCCATGTCAACTGAGTGTTGCCTACATAGCCCCTATTTTAAGGGCCTCAGGTTGATGTAGTTCTCCCAAAAGGGAAGAATAGTCATAGAGGTTGTTAGTCATTGGTTAATGTGGGTGTGTGTGTGTTGGTTAGATGTAGGTGAGGTAGACATTGATGATGTGGGATCATCTCTTGACATTGCTAATTTGGATGCATCAGGACATTACAAGAGAGGAGTGGGCCCACATCACTGTAGTAGGACTGGGTGGGTTGCGGCACTACTACCAAGTGGCTAGAGATGTCAGCTTGATGGTAGCACTGATTGAGCAGTGGGATCACACCACCAACACCTTTCACCTACCTACTGGAGAGTTGACAGTTATTGTAGAAGATGTGTACCAGATTTTGTGGCTGCCAATACATGGGGCAGACTTATATGCATGCTCGAGAGAGGTGCATGAGATTCATATGGTGACACTGTTTGGGGAGCATGCTACTGAGGTGACTTATCACTCAGCTAGTTTTGCATATGAGCTAATATATGCTGTTGGTGAGGATGAGCATTGGCTAGCCATCTTGATGATGATTGGCATCACTGTGTACATGCTACCTGATGCAGAGGGAGGGAGATTCCCAATTGCCATGACTGGGGTTTTAGTGGACATGATCAAGGAGCACATAGTGTTTGCATGGGCTCTAGTGTTTTTGGCTCAATTATACAGAGAGATCTAGGGGATTAGTCAATGGCAGTGGTACAGCTTGTGTGTAGGCCACCTCCTTCATTGTTGGGCATACAAGTACATCATGGTCACATGACCTCTCGACCATCTAGTGGCTATCCAAGTTGGGTTTAGAGTCAAGTTTAGGTGATGGTGAGAGGTCATGGCATAGACTCATGTCAGGGACATTGATTACTATAGGGGGTTCTGGATGCCCTGATCCTTGTAGACATCATATGGCAACCATCACTAGTATATCCAATATTTAGAGACAAAGCAGAGCAGCTGGTGGGAGTGCAGAGTCTGAGATGGGTGAGGGGCAGATGAGTCAGTGAGCTTGAGAGAGTGCCAATAGAGAGAGTACGGTGCCAGTATGGGCTATTATAGGATGTGCCTCCCACCTTCCCAGTGTACAAATGAGATGACATTGAGGTGCCGCTCCCATTGCCAGAGGAGACAGAGAGGCCTAATTTTGAGGAGATACTTGCAGGTCTTGGTGTAGTAGATCTAAGGTGTATAGAGGCCTACTCGACTTGGTGGGTAGGGCAGTATGCAAGGGTTCAGAGAGGACCATCGCTCGATCTCTAGACAATTATTAGAGAGAGAGATGCTATAGTGTAGGAGAGAGATGTTGCCATCTAGGAGAGGGATGTAGCACGAGTACAGGTCACTATTTTAAAAGGATAGGTGGTAGGGTTTTAGGGGTAGGTCACAGTTTTGATGGTGTAGGTGGCAGCCTTAATAGGGTAGGTTACCACATTGTAGGGGTAGTTTGCCACAACCCAGGCATAGGCATTAGCAAGGCAAGTTTTTGGAGGGTAGGGCCCTATTCAGCTGCCACCACTGCAGCTAGTACAGGAGCTAGCACAGGTGGCACCACAGCAGCCAGCTCAGCCACAGCCATAGATTTTGTTATAAGGCATGGTGTTAGAGTTGATGGGTCCACCACAAACTATACCTATATATAGGTACAACACTGCGTTAGATGAGATCACATATTATGAGGGTGTCATTAGGTAGTTTCCTTAGATACAACGATACTCTGAGATGCGAGCTGAGTAGAGTCACCAGAGGTTTATGTCACATGCTACTACCTCAAGTTCATGGAGATGGCGATGGTCAGAGAGTGGGGAGGATACAGCATCATCATGGCCACCACCACCACCACAACCACAACTTTAAGGCTTTTGGAGTTAGACATTATGTATATACCGGCCTGCGATCCATTGATGTGAGATGTAATAGTTTTTGAGAGAGAGACATTTATTGTACTATTTGAAACATGGATGTACATATATATATGAGATTTTGGTTTTATTGACATGTTATGTATGTTATGGATGTGATGGATGTTAGTGTTTTTAGCATTTACCATATGTTTAATGATACATGCTTAATATGATGTGATGAGGTATGATGATGTTACAGCCTTTTCCATATTGTGTGATGGTGTATTTTGTAACATTTTTTTGTGGTTTTTCATTCCTAACAATTTTCCATATTGGTGATGGATGTATGCTAAAAATGAAATGAGTTTATTTATGCTTCAACACTTTTTCATATTTGTGATGATATATGCTTAACATAAATTGTGTTTGGTTGTTAGTTTTCATGTGTAATATTTTCCATAGAAACAAATGTGATTGGTCTATAATAATTTATATATCACAAATTGGTATTTGCATTAAATAAATCATGATGTCATGTTATTGGTATGTGATGAAGTCAAGTAAGAAGTGAAAGGCATGTTGCTCTTTCATTGAAAAGGACTATAACGATAGCATAGATAGGGGTTTTTGGAAACAAAAAGCCCCATTCGTGTATTACGTCATTGACCGTTGGATTGTGTTAGAGAAGTACTTGAATCACTTAACATTAAGTGAGCTCAAAATCCCTTGAGTATGTTGTGGTAATAGGTGTGTTTAGGTGATATGTTAGGATAGGGTAACCCTTTTTAGTAGGGATAACTTTGCCCCTTTTAATAGGTGACCTTGAGAATGACTATAGACAAGTCCATGACTTTAATAGCTTGTAGACTGATCAATGCGGGGAGTCTATTTGGGGATGTTGTTTTGTTTTGTGGTCATGTGAAGCTGATTTATGTAGGAAGCTTCTGAGAGGGTGCTATTTGTATCAAAATTTAGACATAGCCATCCTTCCAGGGAATGGTCTATATTTTATACTCTATATGTTTTGAGTTCATTTGTATAGCTGTCCTTCAAGGGAGTAGTCTATTAATTATAGAAATGATGAAGTTGTCCTTCAAGGGAGCAGTCTACATTTAGAGTTTTATGACCTTTGGATATTTTGTTTGGCATCCCAATTTGTTTTTGACAAAAAATTTAGTCATGGACAAGACTATAAAGGTTTAAGGGTTCCATTTTATTAGGACAAAGCATTCATACTTTATAAAAGGGTTACATAGTGAAAAAGGGTTGAAAGGAATAGGAACTAAGATGACAGGGTTTGCTCAAGGGATGAGCTCAAGTTAAATATCAAGTGAATGAGTACTTGATTAACAGTAGAATGGCCATAGATGTAAGGCATTAAGGGCCTCAAGTTTTGGCCATCTTTCAAGAGAAGATAGTTGATAAGTCCCTGATCCATACTTGTGCATTATGATATAAGGTATGAGCCAATTAGTAGCAAAATTGCCTCGTTTGATTCTTTCCATATTGGTCACATGTTGGTTTTCCTTAAGGATGAGATCTCCAATTTTGAAATCTCACTCTCTCAAATTTTTGTTATAGGCACATTTGATACAATTTTGGTAGATATGGAGATGGTTAAGAGCAGCAAGACAACGTTCATAGAGTAACTCAAGTTGAGCTAATCAATATTGACGAAATTCATCATTAGAAAGTATGTCATGCAAAGAGATGTGTAGAGAAGGTATTTGTACTTCAAGAGGCAAAACTACCTCTGTTCCATACACTAAAAAGAAAGGTGTAGCACCTGTAGGGGTTTGAATGCTAGTGTGGTAGGCCCACAAAATGAAGGGAATGTGAATGTGCCAATCCCTTCCAGTGTCGTTGACCACCTTCATTAGGATTTTGGTTAAGATTTTATTAGAAACCTCTGCCTATCTATTTACTTGTGGGTAGTAAGGTGAGGAGAAGCTGAGCTTGATGCCAAAAGAGTCAAAAAGTTTTTTGACAGTTTTGTTTTTGAAAGATTTGCCATTATCAGTGATGATCTTGTGAGGTACACCGAAATTATAAATGATGTGGGTGTTGATGAAGTCAATGATTTTGTCAGCTTTATTAGAGATGAGGGGAATAGCTTCCACCCATTTAGTGAAGTATTCAGTTGCAGTGATAATGGACTGATGTCAGAGAGATGAATGAGGGTTAATCTCACCAATTAGATCTAAACCCCATTGTGAAAAGGGCCAAAAATCCTTAGCAACTTGTAAAGCATGGCTAGGGACGTGAAGTAAGTTAGCATGTTGTTGGCATTTGATACAATGCCGAACATAGTCGTTGTAGTCTTGGTGAAGAGTGGGCCAATAGTAACCCAGGTGAAGGATGCACTTTGTAACCGAGTTACCACTGAAATGTTTGCCACAAATCCCATCATGGACTTGCTTGATGGCATGAGTTGTTTTAGTGGAGGTTAGACATCAAAGAAGGAGACCATCAAAACCTCTTTTGTAGAGAAGACCCCCTAGCATGGTGTACTAAGCAGTGTTCTTGATAAAAGCCTGTCGTACATTGCTAGAGAGATCAGGAGGAATAATAGAATAAGTTAAGTAGTCCACAAGTTGTTTATACCAAACATCTTGTAGACTAGAGTCAATGGTGCTGACAAGATTGATGTTAGTGGAGATATATGAAGGTAACACCAAATGGTGTACCATAACATAGATTTTTGAAGAAGAAGATGAGGATGGGATATGTGATGCGAGAGAGGCCATAGTGTCAGCAAACTTATTCATAGAGCGAGGAATAGTTTGTAAGAGGTAATGGTTGAAATATTCTAGCAAGGTGTCAACACGGTGTTTATATCTTTGTAAAACTTTGTTTTTACAAAGATATGAACCGTTAATTTGATTGATGACTAGTTGTGAGTCACCAAAGATGTTGATTGTCTTGATGCCTAAGAAAAGGATGGTTTGAAGCCCCAAAATTAAGGCTTCATAGTCAGCCATGTTGTTGGTGCATTCAAATTCAAGTTTAAAAGATAGAGGCATGGGCTCACCCTTATGAGGGATGAGAATGACCCCCACACCCCCACCGTGTTGACATTTAGATCCATCAAAGAACATTGTCATTTGATAGAAGATGTCATCGGTGGATAACCTGGCGATAGATTCATTGGGAAATTCACAATGAGAGGGTTGGTTGTCAGGTAGAGGGGCATCTGCTAGTTGATCAGTGATTGTTTGCCCCTTTATAGACTTTTTTTGAATGAATTCCAAGTCAAATTCAGCAAGAAGCATGAGCCAATGAGCCATACGTTGGTTTTGGTATGGCTTGGAATGCATGTATTTGAGAGGTTTGGTGTGGGTGATGACATAAGTTTTATGATTGAGGAGATAATGACAGAGTTTGGAAGCGGTAAAGACTAATGCCAAACAAAGTTTTTTGGTATGAGTATACTGAGTTTCATAGTCAATGAGCGTTCAACTTATATAATAAACCACTTGCTCATGATGTTGTTCATCTCGATGTGTGATCATGGCACCTAAGGAGTGATTTGTTGTTGAAATGTAAAGGTAGAAGGGTTGGTCATCTTTTGGTGGAATAAGGACTGGTGGAGAGACAAGATAGCATTTAAGAGCTTCAAAAGCCTCTTGGCAATCCTTATCCCAATTAAAGGAGACATCCTTCTTGAGGAGGTGATGGAAGGGTTGACATCGATTAGATAACTGCAAGATGAAGTGATGGATAGATTAAAGCTTTCCTTGTAGGCTGCAAAGTTGTTTTAGATTAGTTGGTGGTGGCATCTCGAGTATAGCTCAAATTTTAGTAGGATCTACCTCAATGCCATTAAGAGAAATGATGAAACCCAAAAGCTTCCCTGAGAGAACCCCAAAGATGCATTTCTTGGGGTTGAGTCAAATGTTGTATTGTAAGAGGCAAGTGAAGATTATTTTGAGAATGGTTAAATGGTCATGGCAAAGTTTGGATTTTTCGAGTAGGTCATCCACATAGTCCTCCATGATTTTGTGGAGGAGATCATGAAAAATGTAAGTCATGGCATGTTGGTATGTGGCACCTGCATTTTTTAGGCCAAAAGGCATGACCCTATAGCAAAATGTCCCCCATGGGGTGATGAAGGTGGTTTTGTGTTGATCTTCTGGTGTAATCAAGATTTGGTTATATCCTGAAAACCTGTCCATGAGTGATAGCATCTCATGACCAACTGTAAGATCAATAAGCTGATCAATATTGGGTAAAGGGAAGTCGTCTTTTGGGCAAGCTAGGTTAAGGTCATGATATTCAGTACAAATTTGGATCCCCCCAGTTGCTTTGGTGATAGGGGCAATGTTTGACACCCATTGCAGATAATCAATGGGTTGGATAAATGAGACAGAGAGAAGACATTGAAGCTCCTCTTTGACAAGGAGTGCGACGCGAGGATGCATCTTGTGAATCTTTTGCCTGATAAGCTTAGCTTCGTAGTTTGTGATGATGTTATGGATGATGATGTTAGGGTCAATACTAGGCATATCACTATAAGACCAAGCAAAGGCTTTGCTATGATCCGTAAGGAATTTGGTATAGTCGATTTGTTCCTAGGTATCCAAAGATTGACCAACCTTTAAAATGTGAGAAACATCAGAAAATGGGAGGTTAATGTCAATAGTTGATTCATTTAACATAACCTATGTTTTTGAAGGAAGTGATCATTGAATGAAAGAATCATCCACACCCATGTAGGTGAGTATGCCATCATCATTCATGCATTAGACAGTGTTGATGGTAGAAGAGTCATTGTCTATCATGTCTAGATAAACGAGAGGAAGAGACCTTGATACCCCACCTAGTTGATAGGTCAGGGGTTCCAAGCAAATGGCATTTATGCAAAAAAACTAGGAGGGATAGAAACCACCAACTCTGTAGATGAGGATGGGGGAATAGGTGAGGTTGGAGGAGATTGTTCTATGATTGGTTCATGGCGAGGGTTTTTAGAAGTTTTAGTAGGTTCTTCAAAACCCAAGCCATGTCATTTCTTGGCATTCTTTATGGCCTCATCATTTGGAGGTTCGACGGGCTAGTGGGAGCCTTGTTCATAGCACCCAAAGCCAAAACCCTTCCACGCACACCTATAAAGATAGGTGTGAGAAAAGTTTGGGTTGCCAAGAAAGGAAAAATTGGATTTGAATAATTGGGGTGATGAAAGAGGATTCCCATCAGTGGGAGCTTGATCTAGCCCTCCATAGATGAGATTTGTTTGAAGATTGGGAGGACCATATGGGATGACCATTCTGATGTGATGGTCATAGTTAGGATTGTGATGAAGTTGTCCATATTCCTAAGGAGTCTGGAACATGTCCAAGGTAAGCAAACAATACTCCCCCAGTGAAAGCCACTGGAAGGTATCTTCCATAGGATCTTTTGTTGTCACTTAAGGGGGAGGTATAGGTGTAACTGACATTTGCAAACTTGTTGAGGCCTCTGAAGGTGGAGGTGGTGTTTGGGTCAATGTTTTCAAAGGAAAGAGAACATCATTGGGTCGATAAGTTGTGTTGCAAGTTTTAAAAGGGGAAGGGTCAGCAAGAATGACATGTACTTGACCCTCGTGTTCAAATTTGACACAACGATGTAATGTGGAAGGGACACAGGCCATGGCACGGATCCAAGGTCATCCCAATAACATGTTGTATTGGAACTCCCCCTTGATGATGTAGAAGAGTTATGGGATTGTTTATGGGCCAACATGAATATGTAAGACGATGGTGCCAATGGTAGTGGCAGTAGAATCATTGAAAGATCAAAGAATTGTGTCAGTTTTAGACATATAATTCTTTGGGAGGGCTAATTGGTCATAGGCATGGGTGGAAATGATATTGATGTTGGTGCCCCCATCAATCATAACCCACTTAATGCAAGTTTGATCAATGTAAGCTGTGATAAAAAGGGCAGCATCCTGATCTTCTAAGTTGGAGGTAGGAATTTCAGAATCACTAAAGGTAATAGAGGCGACGGTGGGTAATGATTAGACTAAGGTAGCCAGTGGTTGGGGGTCTTCTGGTTGGACCTCCACTGCCTGTAAAGCTTTAATTAAAGCTTGATGATGTTGTGGAGAGATTTGAATGAGGCCATACAAAGTCATCTTCACAGGAGTTTGGTGAAGTTGTTTCACCATGGAATCACGAATTACCTCTGAAGAAGTTAGTTGGGATGTACCCAAGATAGAAATCTTGGGTTTTGGTGGTTGAGCAGGTTTGACAAATGGGTAAGTCCAAGGAATAGCAACCTTCTCTTTTGCTTTATCCTTTAAAGTTTTTGACCTAGTGGCCACATTGATGGTGTTAATCTCGAATAAAGGGGGCGAAGGAGGTAAAGGGACCATAGTCTGATGATGGGATCCTAATGAAGGTGAAGAGTTTTGAGAGACATGAGACGGTGTTGGAGATTTGTTGACAGTATCTTCAACAAGAAGGGTGTCTTTTTCCAAGTATTGGTGAATGACAACCTTGAGAGCACAACAATTCTCAATATCATGCCCAAGTGAGCGATGATATAGGCAGATTTTAGTATCATTGAACCAAGACGATTTTGATCCAAGAGGTTGAAATGGTTTAATGGGTGGGAGAGTGATGATAGAAGTTTGCAATAGTCGGTGTAACAACAAAGCATATGAACCCACTAATGGATTCGTGCTTGTTGATGCAGTAGATGTTGACAACTTTTGTTTAGGAGTTATCGAGGGCGTTTTTCATACCACCTTTTTGGTTGGTGGTGTGGCCACTCACGTAGACGACACTTTATTTGTGAGGGGTGCCAAATTTTTTGAAGGAAGTATGTTTTTGGTGGGTAAAGGGAGTAATGGAGGCAATTTATTTTTGTTAGGTGTTGGAGTAGGGAGTACTCCTATTAAGGTGGAAGGGTGTGGGCCCAAAATAGAGGGCAATGGTGATGGTGGGGGAGGAGTTCTCTGACGTGGTTTGGTAGCCTCCTTTAATATGGTATGAGGACCACTATTATGGGGGGGAGATTCAAATCTACCTTCACTTATGGGTGAGTGAGGTTCGATATGGGGCAAACACCGAGGGATTTGACCTGTTTTGGTATGGTGGATGCTTGTGAGGGTTTAGGTTTAGATGTGGACTGTTGAGCTTCTGAAGATTTAGAAGTAGAAGCCCAATCTTAGTCAGAGACTTTGGGAGATTTTGTTTCATGAGGGTTGATAGTACGAGATGAAATGGGATGTGTAAGATAAGGAGCTTTGAGTCACTCCCATAATGCCTCATGTTTTAAGTTCCTCGAATGGATAAATCCTAAGTTTTTAGCCAATCAAGAAAATGGTTTAGAAGTCATTGTGTGAAGCTTTATAATTGGTTTTTTAGAAGATTTGGGTGGTTTTGAGAGGGGGAATGTGTTAGATGTGGAGATCTCAAACCAAAGGTGAGAGAGAGCCATTACCAGATCCTCTTCGGTTGAAGTAGGTGAAGAGACAAGTTCTTCTCTTGGTGGAGAAGGAATTGGACAATGTGGTTCTTCGAGAGGATAAAGCATAGGGATGATTGTGCCTTCTACTTTTGGTCAAAGAGTAGGAAAGGTATGATCCTCCATTGGTAGTAGGAAGGATGAAGGTGGGGCTAGTGGCATTGGTATTGTTAAAGCATCCTCCAATATAAGAGAGGTTAAAGTAGACTCTCTTATGTGTGAAAGAGGGGTAGATGGAGGAATATTAGGAGAAGAAGAATCTTCTTCTCATGGTGGAGAAATAGGTTGGCTAACCTATTTAGACTATGGAAGAGGTCGGTTAGGAATAAAAGGCAAAAGCATATCGACCGTGCATATATTATGCTCTTGGGGGTCTTCGACTATAGTCAAATGTTATTTTGACTAGGGGGATGGTTAGGGAATGGTTGTCTAAAGATGTCTATGTTTTGGTTAGGCGGTGCATTTGGGTTATCTAAGACAAGATCACCTTTATCTAACATGTCCCAAATAACATTCTTGAGGGTCTTACAATTGTCTGTGTCATGACCTTTGACACATTGATAATTACAAAAGTCATTCTCCCTATACCATGCAGGGATGGCACATGAGGGATCAAATTGGGGTGGTGGTTGAATTTGAGGGAGGTTGAGGACTCCCTGCTTGACTAGTTTATCCAACATAGAAGTGTATGATTCTCCTATTGGAGTATATTGATGTTATACGTATCATTGTTAAAATTGTCTTATAATGCTTTGTGATGTGGAAGATTTAGATTGGTTATTTGTGGTAGATGGTGATGATCTAAGTACCACAACATTTTTTGATCCCTTGGACTTGGAATTAGAGGAAGAAGATTTAAAAGAAGGGTCATTTGATTTTGCGTTGGGGTTTTTACTATGCAATTTGACCTTATCCTCTTCGACAGTGTAGAGTTCAAGCTTTCTAGCCATGGTGAAAGCTTTGTCAAATGTGCAGAATGTTTAGACCCACAAAGTAGATGAGATGTGTTTAGCACATGCTCTTGAGAAGAGCTCAATGAGCTTAGGTTGAGGTAAAGAAAAGGAGAGTTGGTTTATTAAGCCTCTCCAATAGGTAACAAAATTAGTGACTGATTCATCATCGAATTATCTAATAGAATATAGGTCTGTGATGGAGACCTTTTTAGTTATGTTGATTGAAAAGTGGTCAAGGAAAAGTTGAACTAGTTGAGTGAAGGTAAAGAGAAAGTGACTGGTAATAGAACTATACCAATCAAGGGTAGCACCAGAAAGTGACATGGGAAATGTGCGTAGTAACAACACATCATCATGTGCTATAAGGTAGCAAGCATCCTTAAACACTCGTAGATGTTGCTATGGGTCCTCTTTACTCTAAAAATGAGTAAACTTTGGGAGTTCCCACTGACTAAGATACAGTCAAATAGGGATCGAAGGATGAATTGGTTCATTATAGATTTTTTCATATGAGAGAACACTTCTTGAACCCGAAATAGATGTCTCAAGATTAGACATATTATCCATCAACATCTTGATTAGATTAGTTGATGGATTGGTAGATGGGGCACCCCCTAGGTTGTAAGGCACTTGGAAAGTGTTATGAGGGGCATATCACATAGTTGGTTGCACTTGTATAGGTGTAACATATTGGTAATTAGTCATAGGGATTGATGTTGAGGTCAAGTGGGCTTGTGCCATGAAGCTGGAAGGCACAACTTGACTTGATGTTGCCAAAGGTGGTTGGATGGTGGTGACACTAGCCAAAGGATAGGTAGTCACTCTTGTGTTTATGGGTGCAAGAGTAGGTGGGATAGAGATAATCAAGTTCTGAAATGGGGTTGAACTTGATTGAATTACTTGTGGTTGAGGGGGTATGGAAACCCCAATGGAGGTAGGTCTAGAAATAGAAGGAGAGGCCAAATCTTGAAGATTGGCCATGGATAGGTTATTAGTTGAGGTAATGGCCTGGGTGGCCATGGGTTGGGTAATGGAGGCTGTTGACATAATTGTCATTTCAACTAAGGAAGTTGGCATCCCATAAACTGGGTTACCTGAAGGATCTCATGTTTGAATTCTTGTGAGATAGTGTTGAAGAGCCTTGACATTGAGGTCAAGGAACCTTTCAAAGTCTTGACCCCCTTTGGGAACAATAGGAGGTTGAGTTGGGGTTAGTTCGATAGGAGTGCATTCAATTTCTAAATTATACTCCATTTGGTGACTTGATATAGAAGGTGAAGGTGGAAGTGGTTGTTGCCTTGCATGGTCAACAAGAGATTTGGCTTGACTACGTGTCAAAACCATCCAAGGCAAAATAGATTCAGGTTTTAAAAATTGTATGTTTTAGCCTCAGAAAACTAGAATTTGTTTTTGACAGCAAAAAAGTTAGGTTTTAAGCTTGTTGTTTGAAAAGAAATTTTTTTGACAGTGACCGACGTCGGTGGCAAAACTGATGGCGGTTAAGTATGTTGCCAATATCGATTAGATAGCCAATGTCGGTGAAGATGAGTTGCCGACGTCGGTGGAAAAACTGATATCAGTTTCTGTGTATTTCCAAAAACTCAAAAAATTGAAAGTTTTTGGAAGAAAAAGAAAGTTCTTAGTTGTTTTTTGGAGCTCAAAATAATATGTCCTTATCAGTTCAAAAAATTAGATAAGAACAAAAAAATAAATGATGGCAAGCAACCTCTAAACGTTAAATTCCTAAGAATAAATTTTAGAGTCATGGTGGCTTATGCCTTAGAAGAATGTGTTTGGAAATTGGGCTTTTAGAATGGGTCCTAAAGAGGTAGTCTATGATTGGTTTCAGGTTATGTTTTGGTGCTCAAAGATATGTATTAGGTTCCATACATGGCCTAGTGCTAGGGGCTTGCTCCCTTCACTTCACAAGCCCAGAGCCAAGCTGGGTCACTTAGCCAATATATACTTTGCCTATAGTTTATACTCTGTCAGAGAATAGAGTGAGTTCTCCCCTTGGTAGTGAAGTCCAAGTAGGATCGCCAGGAAGGGTAAGGTATCTGCTAGGTGATGAAATCCTAGATGGGCCTTGTCTCAAGTATGTTTAGATGTTTAATTTGATGTGCTTTTGGTCTGGTTGTGTAACATATGTGCATTATGATTTATTCATAATGCATTTTTAATTACTAAGTGAGAGGGCTAAATATGCATTCAAGAAGGAATGAAATGTAATAGTGTTTTTAACCCAAATTGAAATGTTTTATTCAGATGAAAACAAGTGGAGAAAAGGCTAAGAGTATGAATTTTCACTACTCTAAGATGCAAGAAAAAAGTGACAAGAAGAAAAAGAAAGAAGTTCTTTTTAACTTGTGCTTATGATTTCTTTTCAAAATAAAAAGATAGAAGGAGAGGATGTAAGAAGAGAATTTTTCCCTAATGCAACTATATGAAAATTTGCTTTTTAGAAGAAATGAACCCAAGGAAAACTCCAGGGTCCCACCGGGCATACCAGAATGTTTCTCTATGTTTTTGCTTTTTACATTCAGAAGAAGAAAGAAACTAAGGTTAATGGTCAGGGGTTTGTACATTACCCAGATTAAGTTGCGCACCATATCCAGACATTGTAAGAGCTCCTCTTTGGCTATGGAGGAAGACACCTGTAGATAAGAATAAGACTTAAACCAAAGAAAATATTAGAATAAGATAAGGTGGACTGCCAAGCAACGCTCGGTCCCAGAAGCGTAGAGCTCCATGAGGGATGACAATCCACTATTTATAAGTAAAAGTGTCATAAATAAACAAATGACAAATGACTAATAAAGAGGGAAATAGATAATGCGTACCTTTGTAGTCTATATGTCACAGTCACCAATGTTGGTAATTATGCCAAAGTCGGTCTGTGTATGGTGCCAACGTCAGTCGTATTACCAATGTCGGTCAGGGTTGTGGTCGATGTCAGTTGGGGCAATGGGCCTTGGACAAGTTTTCGGATTATGTCTATGGTTGACAGAGGATTCTATGAGTTTAAAAGTTTGTGTAGGGTTATAGGGAAGTCAATAGGCTCTAAGGAAGGGCAAAGGTAGAGGGTAGGTGTGAGAATAGGGTAAGAGTCAGAGAAAGGCTTTTCAGCCCTTCCACGGAGGAAGTCAGGTTTCTTTTATAGTATTCAAAATAGTAAATAGAAACAAATTATCAAGTTATTCTAAAACTTTGAAATGGACACCAAAAGAATACTTAGCTTTTTGGTGAAGATCTGAGGGTTTCAGGATGCTTATTCCTGTTGGCTGATGTCGCAGACCTCGTGCAATGTTTTCAACCCAATGTTTGGAGTGATTTTTGTAGAGTTTTTGTAGCCTAGAGAGTGATAATAGAATTTTTATGCTTAGTCTCAGAGCATACGCATTGATATGCAAAAAGGTAGGGTGGAAGAAATTTGAGATTCGATCTTCATTGAAGACCTTAACTCAACGTTAGAAGTCAGTTTATGTAACCGACGTCGGTGATCCCGTTGGCATCGGCTGACAGTTGACTGACGTCGATAGCCAAAGAATGGGAAAAAGGGCTAAGAAGCCCATCCTCCATCTGCCAAGTGCATTTTCCATTGGATAATGGTCAAAAGGTAGGCTTATTATGCACGAGGGTTAGTTAGAAGGTTGGAATAGGTCTTAGGTAGTTATGATATGAAGGACTTAGTCATGGGGTGAGTCATAGGGTAAGAAATAGTCTTTGGTGATGTGTCTAGGCAAGGTGTCAATGTGAGGGGATAATTAATTTAAAATAAATAACTTATTTTAAATTAATAAAGTGTGGGTTAGGAGTGTTAGAGTTATAAGGGGACCAGGGGGTTGACACAATATTAGTGTCTATAAAAGACACTTGGTGTTCTTCACATCTGGTAAGTACTTTATATAAATTATTGAAAGCTTTATCAAATGTAGTGCCATGGACAGTGAAATCATCCATGTATGCTTCCACATAATCATTTATAAGATCAAAAAATATGGATAACACTACTCTTTGAAAGGTAACAGGTGCATTACATAATCCAAAAGGAAGGATAGTATAAGCATATGTTCCCTAGGGGTAGGTAAATATAGTTTTATCTTGATTTTTAGGGGCTATTCTGATTGGACTATAACTACTGAATCCATCTATGAAAGAAAAATATTATTTTCTTGCCAAATTGTCTAAAACTTGATCAATAAAAGGCAAGGGAAAATAGTCTCTCATAGTGGCTTTATGAAGTTCTTTGTAGTCTACACAAACTCTTCATTTCCCATTATTTTTAGGCATAATGACTAGAGGTGAAACCCATTGACTATTAGATATGGGATAAATAAAACCAACTTCCAATAGTTTTTCTATCTCCTTAACAATTTATTTCAAGTTTAGGTTAATCCTCTATTGTGGTTGTCTAACTAGTCTAACATATTTAGTGTAGATGTGATGTGTACAAACACTGAGATGTATTCATTTCATATCATTTCAATCCCAAGAAAAAGCTTTTGTGTGTTATACTAAGACATCAAACACTTTTATTTCTTATTGGTTAATTAACCAACTATTGATATTTAATAGTCTACCAAGTTAGATTACAATCTATTTAGTGCCTAGAACAATGGAATTTGACTATTTGTATTCACTCATCAAGGAATTCAATAGACATGTGTGTGTTATTAACCTATGAAGTGTGGCTACATCCTTTTAAAAGTTTTCACTTTTTTAGAGCATATTGGTCAATGGACAATGAAATTCATGTAAAAATGAATTTTGCCCATTTTGAGCCTAGTCAACTATGGCTTGTTGAATGTCTTATGGATTAAATAACATGTTTGGTGATCCTAAGACATTATTTTGATACTTGATAATGGAGGTGTATTCTTCCCATTCATGATTTTTCATCTTTGGAGCATATCTATTAGTCTTTGAAGCTAGGATAATAGTCTTTGGAGCTAAGCTATCATTCTTCAGAGCTAGGCTTTTAGACTTCAAATAAAAATTGTTGGACTTTAGAGCAAAACTATTAGACTTTGTAGCTAGGCTCTCTTATTCTAAATATTTTATTATTTGTTCCTCAAACTCTTGGATATGTTATTTGATGGTAACCATGGATAAGGAAGACACACTAGTCTATTTTTGTTTAGGATGATCCACCCATATGTGTTCAAAAAGACCCATTGAAGGTTTATTAGGTAGATAGAGATATCTATTTAGCATGAATTCCATTAAAAATATTCATGTTTATATATCTACATTTAATTTGTGCTATGAATTTAGTTAACTAAGGTCTATAAAGAATGATTAAATATCCTACCATCTTTGGTTTGGGTTGAAGGATCATGAAATCCATAGGATATTCCCAGGATTCTATTGTCACTGGTACATGCTCTATGGTTCCTTCAAGGGTAGTAGTGGATTTATCTACCATTTGTAATATTATATTGGTAGGATGAAGCCCTATTAGAGATAAAGACTCTAATGTGTTGACAGTCATTATGTTTATGTCATCACCTATATCTACAAGAACATTTGGAATAGATTTTTCTCAATTATAATAGTCATCATAGGACCGTTAGGATCTGCATATTAAGGATTAAGTATGTTTCCTACCAGTAAATAAATAATTTTGTTTTTTACCTAATTTTTTTAGGATACTACTTATTTCTTCATGGTACTTTGATGTACAATCCTTTAATGATTTGATTTAACTCAAGAATATCCTTAATGGCTCTTAGCAGTGTAATTTTTATCTTCATCTCTTTTAATACATGCATCAATTTAAAATATTTCCTAAGTTTCTCTTCCTTAAGTCTCTCTGGAAATGTAATAGTAGGGGGATCTTGAATTGGGTTGGTGTAGTTGTGGCTTCTACCTTTTTTAATTTGGTTCTTGAACTACAAGTGGTTTAGGAGTGTTTTCATCATTGGTAATTTTAGTTATGGTAATGGGTGAATCTCCTACTACTTTCCCTAATTTTATTTGAACATGATTACATTTAGTTAAACCACTTGCAACATGATTTTCTTGATCAGCTCCATAAATAGTTGTATTTTGCCTATTCTAAATATTTGTCAATGGTTGGGTAGGTAACTATGGTTAGTTAACTTATTGCTCAATTGGTGATGGCTAAGGTTTTGAAGGCATCAAGTCTTGTTATGGAAGAAACCTTATTTGTGGTTGATATTATTGATTTGACCATGGAGATGGTGACTATTATAACCAATGTGGTTATTGATTTTGATGTTGTGCTCAAGGTTGTGAAGGGTTTTGAGGCACTCCTCACATCTATGGTATTTATTCTTGAGTACCCCATGGTTATATTTATGGTGGTCCCCACATTGGTGGTATGATTTGTCCATACCATGGTGTCATTTATGGATTGGGAGAAAATTGTGGACCAAATTGATTTTGAGGTTGGGAGTACTGGTCTCCTTATCTCTAGATAAATTTCACTTCTTCAACTATATGTGTAGATTATTTTACTTGGTTTTTTATGGTATAAAGATATTTTTAATTCTTAGTGTCATGGTCTAAGTCAAAAATACCACATACCTCTATTTTGTCTAAAGAACAATCTTTTACTGCATGTTTGAGTTTGCATCTAGGATAATATATTGACAATTATTTAGTGTTGGTAGCATTGGCTTTTAATTTGAGGCCATTTAAGGTAGATGTAAATTGTACTATAATATCTATTTTGAAATTATCAAAATTTTCCATTAATTGACCAAATTTAGGAGATTTTCCTAACCTTTACTTCCTTATGATAGTTGCCTGGAGTAGTTAGTACAAAATTCTTATATTTTGATGAAAGGTTAACTTTTCAATGTCACCCTTTTCCATTAGGTTCAAATCATCATGTGCATCATCATCTACACCTTTAAGAAAGACTATCTTGATGACCTCCTTAGTGAGTTGGTAACCACTCCATTTATGGGTAAATATAAACCTATCAAGGTAATCTTCTAAGGTTTCATCTTCATTTTGTTTGATCTTGAAAAAGTCTTCCTTTCATTATCTGAATCTAAAATAATCTTGATATTTGTCTAGAAATGCAATTTCCATTTCATCCCAAATGGTTATGGAATTACCCTCAAGGCCCATAAACCATATCATGGTTGCATCCTTGAGTGTAGATGGGAATAATTTCAACTTTTGATTGTTTGTGACATAGTCATATGTTTGGTAGAGAACCTAGAATTCAAAGAGGAACTAATTTGGATCCTCTAAGGATTTACCTCTAAAGGTAGGTAAAATGGATGGTGAGATATTTTTCATGGAAGTTCTATCATTAAGACATAAGTTGATTGGATAGGAAAAATGTATGTCCTATTGAGGCTATCGATCAAGTTTTTCCACATGTGCATGTTCATCTCTCATATTTTATTCCCAACTCTGGTTATCAATCTAATATAAATTTTATTCTTGGGTGCTCAACCTATGGTCTATCTCAGGAGGATAATCTTTGTTGGTGATCAGATCTTCTTCTTGTAGAGATTATGGATCAAATCTAACTATTCCAAAAAGAGGATTTTTAGGATTAATTCTCCCTATAAGATAAGATGTCTTGAATAGGATTATTCTTATGGGATATGTTTTTGAGGATGAAAATTATTCAAAAGAGGAATTCAAAAAAATTTGTATATGTATTTCAATTGCCTTTATTTTTATTCTTGATCTTTCCAACAAGGATTGGATCCTCTCTTCTTCTTGATTTATTTGGGATCCCTTAGAGATAAATCATCCTTGAGAATCTCTTGGGTAGTTCATAAATCTAAATATTCTTGGTTTTTTTTTGTATTTTTTGAGTTTAATGAATGTTTTTGAATTTTACATGTATAACTCTAATGTAGGATCTCACTAACACTTATTGATGATTCTCTAGCATTGAAACCAAAAATGAAAGGTTGTCATTATACCTCTCGTTTAACCAATCAATGGATTGGTGTCATTTTTTACAAGGGCCAGTGTCCAAGGATATATGAAATAAGATCATTGGATATTGGAATTTATAGTTCTCTATTTTGGGGGGTTTACCTTGTTATGATGTCTAAACCCTAAGAATAGTAAATAATACTCTAAATTTATTTTGTAAAAAAATAAGTCTAGAAGGTTTTATAACTAAAGATATCTTATGGATTTCCTTGTTAAAGGGTTCTTAAATTCACACCATCAACATCCATAACTTAAACATCTAACATCATACATTTTAGTTTCCTCACTCGACTTGTTTGACTAGATAGGACAGTGTGATATTTTATAATTTGAGAATGTTGTCTATTGTCACTTAAACAACTTTGAAAAATTCTAAATATAGAGATAATTTAACAAAATTTACTTTATATGAAATTTAAAGACACACTTTTTCATAAATAAAACTTTCTTGTATTGAATTGAAATAATCTTTGCATGTAATGGAAACACACTTGCATTAAAGGAAATTCACACTTTGTTTTGAAAAGGAAATCACACATGAATTGAAGATAAAATCACTCTTTCATTTAAAATAAATCACTCTTGCATTTAAAAAGGAAATTAAACTTTACAATAAATGAATACTTATAAACTATAAATTAAAAATACCAATTTATCTTGATCCTCAGAGAGAAGTGGGACCTTTCTCCTTAGAATAGGAACAATTTTACTCAATAATGAAAAGGAATGTTGAACCTTATTTCATTATCAAAGGAACATATATAGATATGTGAAACTACATTGTAATATTTCTAATGATTAACTAACTAACCTATCTGGAATGAGGAGACATGTATTCAAATCAAATCTCAACAACTATTCACATAATACAAAATATGATGATTTAAATAGCCAAATCTACTAATTTAACATATAGATGATCTAGGAATTAGATCCCTTGCTTATAGGAAGGCATTAGAACTGACTCAACTAAGAATAGACATAAAATAACTAACATAGATCTGAAGACATTATATCTAGTTTTACAAAATAGAAATACAAATATATCTGGATCATTTTAGACCATTACTATGAATATTAATGTCTAAAATAAGATATCTAAATATGGAAAGTCTATTTATATACAATGTATATCCTTAGAATCACTATCTTGATTAGTAGGATCCAAATGGACATCTTTAGAATATGTATGTGTGTCTTTGAAACACTCTATATAAGTCTTTAGAGTACCTTCAGAGCATCTTTAGATTTCTTTTAAAGTGTCTTTAGATCTCGATGTATTCTTCATTGAATCCTCAAAATTGTTTCCAAAAAGGATTACCAAAACTATTTGATGTCTTCTCAAAGTGATCCTACCATAGGGATGTATTTTTGTACACAAAACTATTCTCATTTCATCCAAGTTAGACACAATATAAAGATAAAGAATCAAAAATGTATTATATACAAACAAAGGATAAATTGCTTTCATTTCCTACTTAGATAAGACCCTAACTATTAAATGTAATGCATTATATAACCAAAAGCCAACACTTATGGATAGTTTGCACCAGATATAATGAGCTATATGGAATGCTCACCATTGACTTTAAAATATGAAATAATCTACCATTTCCTTAAGGTGCCTAAGGTAAAGCCTAATTTTAAAAAAATAAAAGGATTTTATTGCATATTCAATGCCTTTTCAACAATTTTAATGTGCATAAGGGCCTAAGGGCTAGATATTAAGTATGGGAAAATAACTTCAACTACTCAAACATTCAAAAGGAGACAACATCATTTTTTGTTTATATTTTATGTGTCTCACTAAATACTTACTAAAAACTTTGAGCAAGATGGAAAAGGCAAATCCAAACAAAAACTAAAAATAGTAAGAAAGACAACAAAAAATCATGAAAATAAACAAATAGAAAATAAACTATCTGAACCTGCTCTACACCTCTACTACATCTAAGCTAAAACTCAGAGTCATTCTATGATGGATATGGATGACATAGTTGAGAACTAATGCTTCAAGAACTACCCATTTATAGGTAGAGAGATACTTCCTTTGTAATTCATTTAGCATGAAATTATTGTGTCCTATAATTTTTGAGATCTGGTAAGGACCAGCCCAAAAAGGCTCCAAATTAGAATGTTTCATTTTATTTTCATGTGTCTTATTCCATAATAGTACCAAATCGAAGATTTTAAACACCTTGACCTTTAATCTCTTATCGAACTATATTTTTAGTATTTCCTAATGCTTATTGAAGTTATGCAATGTCTTATCTCATACATCTTCCATTTGTAAGATGTTCAATAATCTAGATTATACATGGTCATCTCCTTCCATTTACTCTTACATAAATTGGTATGTAGTAATCTTCAAAATATTTGGAAGCATTGGTTGTTTTCCATATATAAAGAGTGGTAAATATTTTAAGACTTATTTATGTCTATCTGATCATCCCACAAAGCATACTTCAATAATGAATGTCAATTCCTTGGTTTCTCTACTACATACTTTTTGATGGCATTAATAAGTTTTTATTTATTGAATCAACCACTTCATTTCCCTATGGGTAATAATTGGATGATAAATTCAAGGTGATATTTTTATCATAGGCCCATTTAATTTATTCAATTGACTAGAATGTAAGTCCATTATCATAAATGAGAGAGAAAGGGGTACTAAACCTTATAACATTATTCTCTTTGAGGAAATTGATCATTTTTTGGGTTTTTCTTCCTTTGGTTTCTACTACTTTGGTCTATTGAGTGAAATAATGAATAGTTATGAGAATAAATTTTTATACCTCAAAATAATTTTAATTGAGGACACAAATGAATTCAAACCCCCATTTGTCAAATGGCTTGCCTTCTAAAAATGGTTACAGATTCATATCAATGTGTGTTTACTTTTTTAAAAACACTTGACACTCATGGCATATTCTAACATGGTGATGAACATCCTTGAATATTTTTGGCCAATAAAACCCATCTCTTAATATTTTATGCACTATTACATTACCTGAGTGATGAAAACTTCCAAGATTATCATGAAAAATACTCATTATTTCATTAGCCTCAACCCTGGTCATGAATTTAAGATATATCCCTTCATATTTTTTGTGATATAAGACCCCTTTCTTCAAATTTTAATGTGACGACTTTAGTATTCTCCTTTTTTATCAGTTAATTTTAGGAGGGAATACCCCATGTAGAATATAATGGATAATGTGGTCATACCTCTTATTGGACATTATTTTATCTTGATTTATCTACATTATGGTGATTTGGAAATCAACTTTAGTGATTAATTAAATAAGGCCCTAGCCTCAACCATCTTGGCTAGCCTCATATCAAGACCATATTCCTAAATCATATCCATCTATTTACCTCTATTTTCCCCAAGTTCATTTTATCCCAACATGATCTTTATGGTTAGATTGGGCACAATGGAATGAACTTTGTTTCACATGATATAGTGTCAAAACTTCTTTCTTTCCTTCATTAAAGCATAGGAATGTTTATATAGATTAAAATACTTCAGATTTGTATCCTTAAAATTTGTGCTCATTAAATCAATTGGATGTTATTAATCATTGATATTTTTTGTAATAAAAATAACTATAGTGTGTCTAGAGGCAAGGGGTAAAGATGATAGTCTTGTCTGAAGTCTAGAATAATCATGACTAGTGCTTTCATGTTGTCACTCTTGATGCCTTGGGATGTTTACTTGGCTTGAGGTGTCCATTCAATTTTTTCATCCTATTTCAACATAGTGTTAATAGGTTTGATAATTTCATTGAAACCCAAAATGAATTTCCATACAAAATTTATTTTGCCAAAGAATTACTGCAGCTATTTTTATTATTTCAAAGAGGTATCTTCAAAGTTACACTAGCTCTTTCAGGTTCAAAATAGATACCTTATTTCATGATAATATGGCCCATAAGCTTACCTAAGATAACTCTAAAGACACTCTTTGTTTAACCTTAAATTTAGATAAATGGGGTTATCTAGGGTTAAGGACATTAGATTAAATTTTACACAATGATGGTGAACTAACCTAATGAGTAGGCCAATTAATAGAAAATGCAAACAAATAGTATTCTAAAATTAAGTCAACTAAGATTTTTAAAAATAGTAAAGTACAACTATTGATAGATATTGTAATGAATTGGAAACAAATGATACTTAGTTTGTTTATTATGTGCATGCAAGTCTATTCTAGAATAAGTTAGAAGTGGACTAGAAGATAATCCTATAATAATCATCATATTCTAAGAAATTTTTTATGGCCTCAGGTGCTTCTGTTAGATCTAGATAGTTGTGTTGATATAAGTATTTGAATTTGACATAGATGTCATATACAAAATATTGATTGTATTTGGATGTAATAATTTTAAATGTATAGGTTTAATAACAATACTAATGTATAGAATGTTGCCATAAATATGTATCCAAATCATATAACTATGAAATTTGGTGAATCTAAAATTTGTGCAATGTGGAGGACATGTTTCTATGACATAACCCCACTGAATATATATAATATAAGAACTAATGTAAATGTGCAGAAAATATTTCCATAACATGCCCCCATTATAATTTGGAGATGCTAAATATTGAATAATTTTGGTGGTCATGCCTTTTTGACATGCCCCCAATGAAATTTAAAACTATGAAAATGTGGAATTCATGCCTCTATGACATGCCCCCACTAATATTCTTCCCCATTTTGAGGTGAGGTGAAATCTAATCTAGGATTTACCATACCTCAAAATCATAAGACAATTATATAAGTTGTGCATGGATCATGTATCATATAGGAGTAACATGTCTAGGTAGATATAACAATGAGGTACATAGTATGTGATTGCATCAATTCCAAATAAGCATGATGTAGATCATGAAACATCTAGAGAGTAAAAGTATAATATGAACACTCAATCAATCACACACACAAGATCACTCAAAAGTAATTCAGAAATAAATGGTCTAAGGGGACCTCATACAAGGGGCATGTTCAAATTCCACACAATAAAAGGGACATGACTTAGTCAAATGTCCATAAAGCATAGAATGATATATTAAAATGTCAAAATATGAAATAAAAGGCATGGATTCCATAATTAATGGAGTATATTCAAATTCTATAACAATTAATACAATGCAAGATAATATAAAGCAAGGAAAATAGGTAACCAACATGAACATAGCATACTAGTTCCTAAACATATGTGTTTGTAATAAATGTTAAGTACATAGAATATCAAGTACATTATGAAAGGTATAATTATGGATATAGGCATGTGTAATTATGTAATCTCAAACATGATAATGGAAAGTGATCATAGAAAAATAAAACCTAGGTGTATTATAATTAAAGAGGCATATTCCCCCGCATACTTAGGACATGAGTGGAGGGAATGCCCAACATATTTATGTTCACATATAATGTATTTGGGGATTCATATATCACACTAAAATGATGCATGAAACATATGTGTGTATAGGAAAAAATAATATGATATCTACTAACATGGAGCAAACAACATATGTATAATAAATAGTATAGCTAAGAACATGCTAAAAAAATTCGGTATTCTTGAATTTTTTAAATGTTTTATATTTTTTGAATATTTGATTTTTTTTATTTTTTTAGAAAAGGAAAATTCTATCCAATTATCCCATCTAAGGGGTACTCATCTGTAAGTTCTCTAAACATTGGATATAATATATCAAACTAGTGGTACTATTGAGTAGTATGTATAAGTGTAATATTTGGCATTTTAGGTTTTATAATGTTATATGTATGTGTTATAGGAATTTATGGTCTCAAATATTTAATAGAATAAGTATGGGTTCATGGAAACCATTGTTTTATAATTTGTAGTGTATTTAAATTATCAATAATAGGAGCATGTTTATGTGCTCTATATAACTACATATGTTATGTAGTAGTAGATGAGTATTCAATGGAATCTATTATGTATCTATGATGCAATGATCTCTCGATTATGGGACATCTAAGAAAGGGGAATGATTTTTCTTTATCCTTTCATAGAGCTTTAACCTTATTAGGTTTTATAATTAACTACCTTGGAATAAATTATTTTTGTTTAAGTGGATGTTCATATAAAATTCTAGGAACTATGACTACTATGTTTTTATGAATGTATTTAATACATTCATGCATTTTGAAATGTATTGTGTGGATTTTATGTATCCAAGTTCATTCCAATAACATATCAAAGACTCTCATGTATGGTATAACTGAAAAGGTAGTGACCACATGTGTTGGGCCAACCTGTAAAGGTAATTCAATCTCACCAAGAACCTACTGTGAGGTTCTGTCAAATGCTCTGACCACTTTGGTCAAAGGGTGAAAATCATCATGTGTATATCCCAAATGTCCAAGTAGTGCCATGGTGTGAACATTTTAACTATCACCATTATCAACCATAAAATTTTGAATATATTGGTCATCAAAATTGCTTGAATAAATAATTAATGAATATATGATTCATCATCCAAAATATCACTATCATTGAAAGTAATAGATGGTTTATGAACCATAGGAGGTATATATTATGTATAGGTACCATTAATCCCATATAATGGGTGCCCATAATGTGGTATAGTATGTGCATTATATGCCTTTTTTACTCTCTTATTATTTTGAGAATGATATTGTAATGGATCACTAAATATATTTTGGTTCTAATGGTCACTCGGTCATGACCCTAAATCTTTGAGAGAATCATCAAATGTAAGTTGTTGGTTATCAATAATGTCTTGAGTCTTATGCTTCAAGGTTTAAAATTAGTTAGTATAATGCTCATGGCCCTAGTGATAGTCACAATCAGCATTGGCATCTTATCCATGAGGTAGAGGTATAGTCATATCAACCTTTATCAAAGGAGGGAGAGATATGTGAAGCCAATCTACAAGCTTCTTAATTAGCATATATGGAGACTTGGGTAATCATGTAAATTGTCTCCTTGGTGAATTAGATAATATAATCCCTTTAGTTTGTTGTGACACTATATTAATAGTTGTAGTTGTTTCCCTTTTAGGTTTTGTAGGTTTTACCTTATAGCTTGGTTTGATATGAAACTTGGTATTGGATGTAGTCAATGTGTATGCTACATACTTAAGTTAGTTCAATGAAATAATTTTAATTTCATGATCTCATATAATATGGCATAAGTCATCGAAATATTTTAACTTCTTGAAAATAATGGACTCATGTAATGGGGTAAGTAAACTTTTCTTGAAAATGTCTTTAAGATATTTATCCACCATTTAGTTTATAATTTTGGCCAACATTGTCTTTTACCTCAAGATATGTTCATTGATAGGTTCATTGGTTCCTTATTTGATTTTTTAAATTTGGGCATAGGATACCTCTTTCAATAATGTTAATAGAGAAGTGTGACAAAATTTTATCTACAAGATCCTTAAATTCTTTTATGGATTGGATTGGTAAATCATAAAACCACCTTAGATCATAGTCTTTGAGGCTCCTTAGAAATAGCTTAATCAAAAGTTTATCTTTGGAGGCATAATTAAGGCATGCCACATAGAAAGATCAAAGATATTATTCAGGATCACCCTTGCCATCATAAATTATGAACTTAGGTGCAAAAAAACTAGTTTTTAATGGGTACAAACATATTCTATGTGTAATATGGTTATTTTAAACCTCTTATAAATCAATAGCATAAGGTGATCTCATATAATTTTTCTCAATATTTGTAACCTTAGCTTGTAAAAGTTTGATAGTTTGTACAATATCTTGCACATTTTGATAACTATGGTTTGTATTTTGAGAAGTCATCAAAGGAGGTGTACCCATGGTTTGAGTTTATATAGGCATTTAAACTAGTAATTGGGTTGAAGTGCTAGTGTTTCCCATAGAAGATGAAGTAATAATGGAATTTTTTTTAGGAAATAATGGTGTAAATACATAACTTGCTCCCCACTAAATGTATGAAGTGATGATGTGCTCAAGGGGAGGGTTACAGGAATATTGGTATGTCCCATAGCTCTAATAGCATGATCAATAAATGCATTTGGATATTTTTCTATGTTTTTTTATTTTTTAGTTTCCAATATGGTTATGAGGATCTCATCAAGATCTTTAGGGTTTTAACAAATACACTCTCAAAACATAGCAATGGTTTGTACTTGAACTTGATGTATTTGTTTATTTTCATAATTTTCATTAGATTCATTATTTTCATGATCAAAATCATCTTCTATGATAACCTCTTTGTTATTTTATTTAGTGTCATTATCAACACTTTCATTAGACATAGGATTCATTACTTCATTGGTTTAATCCATCTTAAGTGGGAAGAGAGGAAGCTACAAGTGTTCTATAGAAACACCACCTAATCTAGGGATACACATAGCTTTAGTATATATGATAGAATAAATCCTAAGAAAAAAAATAATGAAAAACATCAGAAGGCTGAATGCCCTAAGGCAAACTAGGGTTTGCATAAAGAGACATGAATGTCAGGTTCACCAAATTTATAACCCTAAATTTATATAAATGAGGTTATTTGGGGTTAATGGGACTAGATTAGTTTTACACAAAAATGGTGAACTAACCTAATGAGTAGGCCAATTAATAGAAAACTTAGACAAATAGTATTCTAAATTTATATAATTAAGATTACTAAAAATAGTAAAGTATAAATATTTATAGATATTGCAATGTTTTAAAAACAAATGATACTTATTTGGTTTACTTTGTTCATGCAAGTCTAATATAGAACACATTAGAAGTGGATAGTAGTATTATCTTAGAACAATCATCAGATTATAGGAATATTCTTTATGTGGCCTCAAATGTTTATGTTAGATATAGATAGTTACTTTGATGTAGGTGTCTGACTTTGATGTAGGTGTGTTATAAAAAATATTGATTAGATTTAGATGCAACCAACTAGATCTCCTAGGTTTTTTGTCACCTTTCTTCTTATGTCTTTAGATCATGTGGATAGGTTGTCATTATTTGTCAAGTGATCAAAACCCTAGTTATTCACCCTTGGAATGATTGTGGGAAAAATGGGTTAGTGGTGTCACAATGTTGAGTTTCCCCAAGGACCCCTCTATAGATGGGTGTTTCCAACATATCCAGTACTTTAAATAAGGACTCGGACTTATTTAGTTCTCCCTTATGTGTTGTCTTGTGTGTACATAAGGATCCAATGTGTGATAAGCAAAGACATGTAGTGACTTAGCTTGTAACTTGGAAAATAATACTCGTGAGTTATTATTAAAATAATTTAGACCTATTTAAATATTTATCCTATGATTAATATATAAATATAGATGAATAAGGTAGGTTTTCTAACCTCAATTCTTGATTGATTTCTTTTTGGTATGTTATCTTGTGAGTTCTATGTTTGCTAGATGATGAATGAATGAGGGTTGATATTATATATATACTGGTCCCTTTTATAAATATATCAAATTAAATCATTTAGGTTTACCTTTATGATATGTTTCTTTTACAAATTGGATGAATTTTGGGTACTAGACACTTTGTAGGAAAAGTGGACACTTGAATCAACATGTGTTTATTTGGGATGCAAATGTCTAAGAAGCTAAAAAATAGGTGTGGGTCCAAAAATAAAAATTAAGGATAATAATTAAGTTTAGATATTTGTGCATGTTATAGGAATTTTCATTAGAATAACATTAGTTGAACTAAGAGATAAGGAATTAGCACAAAGATATATTGAATCTTATGCTTTCGATAGTAGGCAGTTTTAGAACTAAAAATTACAAACATAATAGGTATTTTGCAAGTGTACAAGACTGAGGTAATACATAAAATTATATTTTAGTATCTACACTCTTCTTAAGGTTTAAATATATTCCATACCTCATGCATATTTTGAAAACATTTTATAGATGAAGTATGTGATCAAACCTAATTTTGGATAAAATAGTTAAGTCATCCATGTAAATAACTATACACTTACCAATCAAGCCTTGAAAATAAAAATCCATGGCTCTCTGAAAAGTATATTTTACATTAATTATACCAACCAACATTATATTATAGGCAAAAATCCCCAACTTGGTTGTGAATGTAGTTTTGACTATCTTTTTAGTTGACTAGGACTTGGTTATACTCTTAGAATCCATCTAAGGACATCATTTAGGATCCACTAATGATTTGGATCACCTTTTTGAGGGATGAAAAAGTGTAATTTAATTTATCTAATGCTCTCTTTAATTATATAAAATCAACATAGATTCTAATTTATCCTCTCTTCTTATAAATAAGGACCATGTTGGCCACCCAAGTAGAATGGCAAACTAGGAAAACAATTCTGGATGAGAGCAGTTTCTAAACTTCTTTGAGGATAAGATGTTTTAGGATGGGATTCATGATTTGTTTCCTCTACCTAAAGGGTTTCTATCCTTTCTTGAGTCGGATAGTGTGTGTTGTGATGTTTAGTTTTAAGACCTTCAGGTCACCATAGGTCGAAGAGATCACATCTTTATATTGTAGGAGTATTGGTTTTATCTCTTCCATCTCAGAATCAGTACAATCAGGGCTGGCATTAACATTTCTAGGTTCATTGACCAATCCTAAGTTTAAAGTATTGGATTGATGATCTATAAATATTGGTAAATGCATTATTTGTGCCAACCTATCGATGTCAAATATTATTTCCAATGGAAACATGCCTTTTAGAATATGCTTTTCCCTCAAATTCATGATTCCATAACTATCTTGGTTGATACTCATGTGGTCATATCTATATTTATGTCTAATATAGGTGTGTCAAACACACTAGTGCTATTCATAAATTATATGATGTACCAATAATTGTTAGACTTGGAAATTATCGACATTGTCATGGATTGAGGGACAGGGTACTCAATAAAAAACTATTGCATCTCATAATCATCTAGAGGGGACAAATTCATAACCGACATTACTAATAATCTAGGACCTAATTATTTTCATAAGGGATAGGGATAATATTAAAATTGTCAAACATCTTAATAAAATACCATGCCCTATGTTTGTACCTTTTTAATTATAAAAATTTAACTAGAACTTACTTTTGACCTAATTAATCACCAACTTTGAATCCTCAAATACTCATATCTCCTTCAATTTATGTTTTAGATCAAATTGTAAATCTAGAATTAATGCCTCATATTTGACAAGGTTATTAATTCAGGAGATTTGTAACCTACATGGAACTAAGTGTCATTTTCCTTTTGGATCAATCAACATAATTATCTCTCCCAAACCTTTCTTGGAATGAACCATATCAAAATAAAGGGACAATAATCCCAATGTATCACAACTTTCATCATCTTTACTACTAGTGGGTTCTATATAAAGGTTGTAAATGCCTATGTTAAATTATATGATGTTTAATTTCTCATTTATGTAATTATACTTGGTGATCATATGTGTCATTCTAGGTTATCTATCTATCTGAGTTTAGTTGGAAACCCCTCTCCAAAGTCTAGTTGAAAATTTCATGGCCATATATCTAGTTAGGGTCTTCGACCAATATCTACTCAATAATATCCCCTATGCCTCAGTAATTTCCATTAATGGGATGTATATGAAATATTATACTATAGGTTTTTATTCTAGTTACATGTGAATGCTCAATAACTCCCCAACTAAATTGACCTTCGATTTATCTAACTAAATGATGATTTTGTCTAATTTAATCAAAGTCAAGCCTAGTTTATTAGGCACTTCTATTGGTATGACATTGGTTGAAGTGCCTGAATCTACCAAGCAATTGTGTAAATTCTTCCCAAATATCCTAACCATGAAGAGGAAGAAAGGGACTTAAACCTTGTTTTTGTGGACCCCTACATTAGTGTGTGTTGCTTTCTGCTTATCTTGAGTTTGTTTCTTATTCGATGCTTTCAAATTTAGGTTTCATTACTTTGTGATTTAGTTAAGCTCACGTAATTTAATATTTTCCTTGACCTTATTCATGTATTATACATATTATAACCATATCTACCTAAAGCTAACAATGATTCCATAATAATCCTCTAGTCACCACCTTTTATAATTGGGGGATCATTATTCACTTTCAGATCAGCGGGCATAGTTCCAAAGATAGGAGTGGATGTTATAATGGGTTTTTATTATTCCTTACTCCTTAACACATAGTTATTTCTTTGATATTGTTGGAAGGCATGAATCTCATATGTAACCTCTTCTAGTTCATTCTACTCTTGATTCAAGAAGTCAAATGTCTCTAATACCATGGAAATATTTGGGGATATAGATTTGGTATTTTTGTTAGGGCCTCTATATCAAAGGCATTACATAACTCGACATAATTAAACTCTCCATGTTGGAATGTATTGTATATTCTTCACCAGCTAAGTAAGGTGAGTGCATATAAATTGATATTAGTTAATTTTTTTAGTGAAGGTTGAGGGTAGTTGTTATAATTCTTAAAGGGATGGTTATATCTTGGGTAGATAAGTTTTTGTAAGAAATTCTCCACTAGTATTCCTAGCATACCTTTGGAGACCTAGGAAGTCATTGTTGAGCTTATGAACCATTCACTATATAGTGTCCAACTCATTTTTGGTTGAATCTTGAGGTGAATTATGGATGTTATTAGCAATATAAACTCATGACTAGATATGAACCTACGTTTCCATCTCAGCATGGGTTGGATCAAGGAATCCTAGGTGTTGATTAGGTGTTTTTTGTCTCAAAGGTAGTTGGTTGATGACCGGTATGGGAATTGACATTAGGATTTTTTGGTTAGTGTTTGGAATCAAGTTTGAGGATGGTAGTTTTGGGGCCACATTTGGGATGGGTTCATTAATTTAACCTTATGGGTTTAGTTATTAGTATACCTTAATATATTCATCATATGCTAGTGGTAAGTCTATTATAAGAGGACCTCTTTGTAAGAAAACCATTGTCCAAGGATCTAAGGTGTTCTTGTACATTTCAAGGGATAAATGGGGGTTAAGTTTGTATAGCATGGTTATTTGAATATACATATTTTTAAACATAAAATTAAATTCCATGATCAAATCATTGGCTTCCTTATTCATGCTAGAAATTTTTTTGTATAACACACTTGGGTCAATAACTTGTCCAAATTAGGCTAAGAAATTTTTATTGAACTGGTTCAATTTAATGGAGTTCTTAGACAAGTTTAGAAACTAGTCATGTGTGGCATTTTGTAGGGTAAATGAGAAGAGCCTATAGGCTAAATTTTCATGCTCAATGTTCAAAATTCTTAGAGTTATCTTATAATATGTTATATGCTCTTAACATTGCATCTCCTATTAGGTGTAAATCATGAGAGGTATATTTCAAGGTTTTTGGGAAAGTTGTGGGCATCCTTAAAAACATTAATGGATAACACTAATAAACAATCCATTAGCCTAGAATTATTGATATTAAAGTGGGTAGTCAAACTATATTTAACCATAGAGACTCTTAAATGCCCTCTACCAGGTCTATATCTCCTTTATGTCTATAGTGGTGGGAATAATAATTACCCTGAGTTTGACTAAGACCTAGTGATACATACAAGGGATTCCAAGCTATTCTAGGGTTAGATAATATCTTGAGGATGATAATCTCTAGATATGATACTATGTTTAAGGATGGGACCTCCTAGTATCAACTTTTCCTCTTTGTTTATGTAGGTTACATGCACACCTCCCTATGAGGATGAATGGGATAAATCCCTCTCATTTTAGGGTTTTAGATTTAACCCAGGGAATGAATTGATTTTATGTCTCTCCTATGTATCCTATTGATAATAAATCTAAGAATAAATAAATGTTACTACATAGATATTCCAATCCTGCATCCAAACTCTGTTATATCTCGAGATCTTTGCCAATCTTCCCAAGATGAATGTTAATAGTGTTTTCTAATCCTAAGGTGGGTAAAATAGAAGAAACATAAAATAGAATGAGGGAAAGATGGAAAAGTAGATTCTCATAATTTTTGGATTTATTGTTCTTTGCATGGACTATCTATGAACCTAGTTAAAACATGTCTCTATATAGGTAGATCCGTTTTGGATAAAACTAAGATAGATAGGGTAAATAGTCTAAGGAGGAGTCTTTAGTGGACATGATCCATGAAATATCACTTCATATGATGAAAAACCACACAAATTATTAATAAATCACATTCATGTAAGACCATTTAAAAATACATAATAAAATACAAAGATTTATTAGTTAATCATTTAATAATCCTAATTTAGAGAATATAAATTAATCAAGATTCATACCATAATCCTAGAAAAATCAAACATTCACCACATATGTACTAATAATTGATAATATTAATTCATAGAAAACACATAAGAGATTATGAACATTCATAAGAATTTATAAAGTTCTCTAAGTTTTTTATTAAAAATCCAACCTTTTTACAATGTTTAAAAGATGCTGATATATAACATCAAATAAGACCCTCCTTAAAATAAGAGGAACCCACTCATAACTATAATTGTAAATTTTTTACATCCAAAAATTTTACTAGAAAATAAAATGATAATTAAAGGGGCTAGGACCACTACACACAAGCTTACAAAATTTGGACCAAACAAGGGTCCCTTTTACATTATTTTGCATTTTTCAAATCATATCCCTTTCTAACTAATTTTTATCTACCCCTATCCTATTATTACTTGGGGAATAAATTCCCAATCACCTCATCATTTAGTGATCCTTATTATGCTTTATTTGTCATCATGAGTGGATTCATAATGTTTTTTAAATGTGAACCAAAGCTTCAAGACCATATAACCACCCATGTTCATTAGGAACATAGATAACTAACCTTCTTCTTGTCTTATTGAATTCTAAGTGGATTATGTTGAGGGTTAGATTGTGAGTTGGTGATTGGATAATTATTATCCTATATTTAACTTGATTGAGAAATTCCACCTAGAAGAGTGTGTGACTAAGAGGTGGTACTAGTAGGAACGTTTCCATGGGGATTTCTAACTATAACAGTGTTAATTTTAGGAGTGCCACCTAGAGGGGTGTTACCATGCTGATCTTGCAAAGCCTTAACACATACTTGTAAATATTCATTGATTATATACAAAGTAACAATAGTGACTTTGAATATCAAGCTTGTTTTTTCTAGGTTGATTGCATGATTTGTAAGAAAGGTTTGTAAGGTTCCCTTCATTGTTAAAGCTCAATCTGATTTTTCCTTAGCATAGCTCACCAAATCTATGACTTGTTCACTACAAACCTTATTATCATCTTGGATATTTTATTTAATTTAATCATAAAATTGGCCAATTTAACTAAAAATTTTATAAAATAATCAAATTTCCCATCAACTTAAATAATGACACTATTCCAAATCTATGAAACAATTGCATGATGGTGTCTATAGCATTATTTATGACATATATTATGGCATTAATTTCTTTTTACCACACATAAAATTATGTCTTGATATTTATCATCCAATTTTTATATGCTCTAATGTCATATAAAGTTATGAGGTTCTACTATGAGAACATGTCCTTTTGACAAAGTTGTCTAAATGTGCCAATTTAGCCTAAAACATAGAAATGTGGATGATATATGTATTTATCTTTTATTTCCAAGGAACACATTTTTATTTCATCTATAAAAAATATTCTAAGATCTCATATAATGACTCAAGTGCATCCTTCACTTTTGTAGTGACATTTTCAAACCTAGAGGCCTTTGTCTGGGTTTCTAGTATTTCAATCTTTTGTTTCATTCCCTATACAATTTTCTTTCCCACGTCACTAGTGGTAGTGACCAAAAATTTAGAGTCCTATATGAATTAATTTATTTCACTCAATATTCCTTTTCTCTTCCTTGTCAAGGTGAACAAATCTTCCTCAATTACATGGAAAGTGGGGATCCCTCCTTTTGTAACTATCCTTCTAGTTACTCTCTTGAGTTTTCTATTATGTTATTAAAATTCTAATTTCACATATGGATCCTCAATTATGACCATCCCTATCCTTTGGGCTTTGGCCAATTATTTACCTTCCATATAATTTACACCATCTTGTGACATTGAGTTGTCAGGGGATGAGGTGACCAATGGAATGGATGATGGGTGGGGTGAAAGCCTAGGAATGGATTATGTAGGGTCAACAAATACAAAGGGTTTGAATAAAAATATGGGGTTGAACCCTTGGGTCAAGGAGTGAAAAGTGGTGGAACAAAAATTATGGTTGTGGGAGTAGTCATAGTTGGAAGTGTGAAGGACGGAGATACCAAAGGTGTAGTAGGATGCAAAGTTGCCACTAGAGTTTGAATTATATAAAGGGGGGATTGCATCTCTTTTTCATTTGGATCCTTAAAATATAAAATCTAATGTTTTATAGAGTGTGGGAAAATAGGTTTAACATTCACCTTCTAGTATGATGTAATTGAGATTAGGTACAGTGTTAACACAGAGGCCTATTTTTCCAAGGGCTTTGAATTGATAATGTTTAGGGCCATCGTGGTCACATTAATTGAGACATGTGAATTCACGATTGGCATGATACTAATGGGTTGGGTGGTAATGTAAATAATGATGAGAGGGGAAATTTTTAGGATGGTTGTACTAAATTCAATTTTATATATAATGCAACTAGAAAAATGTAAATAAGGAAATCTTCCAGTGGAAGCATAGAAGAAGGATAAGGAGTCAGAGTGGCCTACTCTATTATTTTTCTATTGGAGGATAATAAACCTATAAAATTAGCACATAATAAGTAGACACAATAGAGGAATGATAAGCCAGGGGATAAGTTACCTCCTACATTTTTATGACTCTAGAAATGAGTTTTGGTGGAGGAAAGCCCTAGAGTGCCTTTATTTTCAATGCAGCCTTTGTTCCTAGTGACTATTCTTGAATTACATAAGTATTTATTCTCTCTTATATTACCTTGGGTAATGTATTTAGACAAGTTTAAGCATAATTCATATAGTTTCCATATTCTTTTTCACATAACCATTATCCAATACATTAATAAATACCTAGTCATGAGGGTGTGTGTTATGGTTATAGACAATGGACACTTTCCATTCAAGGTTTTTATGTAGAACTTGACTCTATGCCAGTGGGTCCCAATGTCATAGGTCATGATAATATAAATATAAGGAAGACATGGGAGATATTAATGTACTTAACCCTATCCAAATCTAAATTTTGTTTCAGATATAATTATAATGAAATAAGGGCTAAAGGTCCTACTTTTTTCCATTGCATATTGAGCCAATCCTACTACTAATAGAATAAAAACCAGTTTAGGTTAAATCTTGTGCCAAATATGATAGGTCTAAAATAATTTTATTAATATTGAAAAATCAATTACATATCCAAAAGGGTGCCAATAAACTTCTATCCCCAATGAATAAGAGAAGACATATTTATAACTTTACCTAGAGACCGATAAAATAGCCAACTAGGTAACAATTAAAAACCTAACTTTGTATGGTATTATTTACCCATAAAACAACACTATGGTGTTATCAAAATATAAATTTAAAAAATTATAAATGGGGTGTCTTATATAAGAATCATGCCCCTTTAATTTATTACAAACACATTAACCTAAATTATTGTTAAGAATTTGGAACAAGTCATAATAAAACAAAAACCACTTTAGGTTGAATCTTGTGCCTACTATGGTAAGACCATAAGAATTTTATTAATATTTAAAAATAAATTATAGAGCCAAAAGGGTGACAATATTTCATTATCCCCAAAGGATCAAGAGAAGACATGTTTATAACTTTATGGAGAGACCTAAAACAACCAATTAGGTAATAACTAAAAACCTAACTTTATAAAGTATTGTTTATCTATAAAATAATGATACAACTTTATTATAATATAGATTAACATATTATATAAATTGGGTGTCTTATATAAGAATCATTACCCTTCAATTTATTAAAAACACATTAACCTTAAATATTTCTAAGACTTTGTAACAAATCCTAACAAACCCCCTAAGAATTAAAGTCAGTTCTTTGGACATGTTTTAAGATTTTTTTTAATTTTTCAAATTTGATTATGTCAAGGGGTTTTGTGAAAATATCAGATATATCATCTAAATTGGGGAAATATATTGGTTCAAGTTCTTTATTTGACACCAACATTTTTATATAGTGATATTTGACATCCATATGTTTGGTTTTGGCATGAAATATTGGATTTTTATACATCTTAATTGCACTTTGATTACCAATGCATAGCTATGTAGGATCAATCTAAGAAATTTTAAGGCCTTCAAGGATGTGATGTAAATAAAAAATATCTTTGGAAGCATCCCATGTTGTAATGAATTTTGATTCTACTAATGAATTTTCCATAGTATCATGCTTTTTACAACACCATGTAATGGTAGCTAAACCCATATTCATAGTGTACCCTATTATGGAAAATATATCATCCACACATCCACAACAATATTAATTATAGAACCTAACAAGTTTGAAGTTATTTTTATGGTGATACTCATGGCCATATGTTTTTATTCCCTGAAGGTAATGAAGTACTCTTTTTGTTGCATGTCAATGAATTTCTCTAGGCTCATGTATAAACCTAGACAAAATTCCCACTGCAAAGGATATTTTGAGCCTAGTAGTCATAAATTATATTAAGCCTCCCACTAATTACATGTATTTGGTGACATCAAAAAATTCACTACTATCATCTTTAGATAATTTTAAGTTATTTCCCATCAAAGTGAGTGAAGGTTTGTAATCATTGATACTAAACATTTTTAATAACTCATAAATATACTTAGTTTTTGTAATTAAAATGTTTTTATATTTTTTATTAACTTCTATGACAATATAATAGTTAATAAGTCCAATATATATCATCTCAAACCCATATTTTAGTTCCTATTGGCCATTTTTTGGCCCACATACCAAGATTTGAAAAGCTGAGCAAATTTAATGTAGAATTTAGTCACATCACTTTACTCTCTCTCTTGGGCATGACTAAACTCTACCAAGATGGAGCTTGTAATCTCTTGAGATGAATAAAAGAATTTTATTTATATTTCATTATTATGGTATAGTGTTTACATGACATATTTGTATATGTGGTAGAAATCTCTCTCTTGTCAAGTCATGATCTCACCTAGTTACTAGTTCATCTTGTTATGTGGGTCATGTTTAGTGTTCTACATCTCTTGATTAAATCCCACATGTGGATATTGTTACTAGTTAATGTCTTGCATTAGACATATCCATAATTTCCCTCAGCTTATGATCATTTGGTAAACCTCTTCATGAAATACTAATGTATGACATATATTTGGAATCTTGGATCTGGTCTTTTACTTGTTTCATTAGTATTTTAGAGTCAAGTAGAGTGGATCAACCATAATCTAGGTGAATCACCATCTTTAGATTAGGTTTACCTTATTGGATATTTTTTAGTGATGTCATGGTGATTTCATGGAGGTGTTTTGGTGAGTGGATGAAGTGTTTAGATAGCCTAAGTAATAATGACAAAGTGTGCAATGTGATTGTCCTAGTGTGCTTGAAGTTGGCTTGGTTGATCTTCTTCTTTCGCATGGTTAGAGATGTTCAAGGATGATTATGGTGATTATATCATGTGAAATATGTCCATAAGATGTTATCCATGCTTTGAGTGCTTGCATACATGATTGGATTTAATCTGGTTGTCTATGGATTTCATCTAGATATTTTGGGTCTAGTGGTAGAAAATCTAAGTAGGCATTTTTATGATATCATCACTACCACATGTGAATGAGTCAAGAGGAAATGATCACATGGGTTTATTTAGTTTTATACCTAGTTTATTTGTGCTAAATTTTAGTTTAAGTGTTGAAGCATGGGAAAAGATATGCATATGCAAAGTTGGGCTCCTAGGCAGTTTGACTGTGTTTTTTCATTCTTAGCCAAATTTGTGTGACAAGAAAAGTTGAGTAGGCATTTTTATGGTGTTATATCTTTCACATGTGAAATTTTAAAGAGAAACTGATAATATGGGTTTTTTTAGTTTTGATCCTATTTTATTTTCACTAAATATTAGATCATACACCAAATCATGGCAAAATTTATATACGGTCAAAGTTGGCCTCCCAGACAAGTTTTAAGCATAGTTGGTTATGTGAAAGAAGATTTTGAGAAGGCATTTTAATGGAGATATATATCACATGTGAAAAGGTTATAGGATAAATTTTTTATATGGATTTATTCTCCTATGTGAGGATATCATATGGTCAAAATTTGAGATCATGCATCTAAGCGTAGAAGAAGTTATTGAGCTCCAAAGTAGGCTTTCCAGGCATATTGCACTTGGTCCCCATACTTAGTCAATTTACATGAAGTTAAAGATCTATACCTAGTGGAGATCCAATGGTTTATGACATTTCATATAGTGAAGATATCTAGTGTGCAACAAGTCAAATAGTTTAAAGTGTTTTTTGGTTAATAGAGTTAAAAATTAGGACCAAATGAAGATCCAATGGTGTGTGGGCGATCGTATAGATCATGATCTAACGGTGCATATTGATCAAGATGGTAAATTTTTTTTGATGTTTAATGACTAAGAAAAGGTACATGATAAATATCTAATGGTGAGTAGGTGTTCATACAAATTGATCAAATTGTGAGCATTGATAGTTAAAGACCTGGTTGGTCCACAGACATCGATGGAGCTTGTGGATTCAACATTTCAAGATTGCATGAGATGAGGTCAAAGTGATAGAGGTTTAACTTTTGAGTATTATAGCCTATGTGTTAAAGATCGATGGTTCATTTTTTAATCTGAACTTAGTGGACATGAGATGTGATCATTATGTTTAAGGTTTAACTGTGACCGTTGTTATTTGAATTTGCTAAGGGAAATACTAGTACTCAATAATTTGTCCATGTATTTTTATAGAAGATGAATTTTCTCATGATATAAAAATAAAATATGAATAAGATTACATGGTGCATCTAATGAACCCAATTTGAATATATGAAAATGTGTGTAGACAAAGATATTAAGCTTTAAAGTTGACTATGGTTTTGTGTTTATTTTGTAAGTGACCCAAGAAGAGATTTAAGCTTATATAGATGTTTTTTCGATGTTTCATGGTGAATATGTTATTTTGGAATATTTTAGACTCCATGATTATGCTCTGTGTGCATTATAAAGGACCGACCAATCATATGTTGTATGAATAAAGGCTTAAAAGGTGACTATGTGTTCATACATAATGACTTTATGTATAGAGAAATGTTTAAGATATTTTTGCTTAAGATAAAGGATATTGTGTTGGTTATTGGCACTTAAGGGGGACATATAGATCATGTAGAATGGGTCCTTACTATTGAAAAATGTTCCTATGTTCTTTGTTTTCTTGGAAATGTGTCAAAGAGCTGATGGGTCTTCATAGGACCTAAAAGTGACTTAGGCCTATTTGAAAGTGGATTGTGCTTAAGTGTGACCCATGTGAGATGCCTTAAGGTTGAAATCATGTATTGTGGCCAACAAGGATTATTATAGACTTGATAATTCATGATTACTCTATATATAGTGAAATCAAAGATGGTGATTTCTAGACTTGTGTTGTGAGATTTATAGAGGCTTTAGTGTGGACAATATTCATTGAAGCAAAAAAAGAGGAGACTAAGTGTTCCCAATGGTTAGGTTGATGAGTAGAGAAGATTAAGGATTGTGCATATGACCTATAGGTCATATTCTTGATATCTAAATAGTACTCATATATGATTAGGATGAGTGAAGGATAATTGGTGGCTATGTGATCTTGGTGTCTAATTTGAGATACTTATCGGAGTGTGAATAGTGTGTATGACCACCTGATCATGTTGTTAATATGGTGATAGAGTTGTTACAGTTATGCTAAAGTGAGTGTGAATGAAGAGTTGAAAAGTGGGATAGTTGGGATATGTAATGTGTCCTCTTTGTATATTTATTCAATTATGTAATGTGTTTTGGCCAACAAGGTGTGTTGGGTGATAGATTTGTTAACAAAAGGTGAGAAGAGTGATATCTAGAGATCCATCATTAGGTGTTGAAGACATCAGTTCTAAGGTGAAAGTGTTATTTTAAAAGGAGGTTATAATGGAATTAGTCTTCCTTAGGGGTAATTGTTCCTTATAAAATAGGTGTTTTACTAAATACAGGTGGTCTAAAGGAGTTGATCATCTTAGGGGTATGTGTTTCTTGTGGAATAGGTGTTTCACTAAATACCTTTAGGTAGGAGGACATGATCAAGGTTTGTTGGTCTAAAGGAGTTGATCAATCTCTTGTTTGTAATTTATTATAGGACATTAGTCAATTTTTTTTGTAGGCTTGAGAGTGGTTTTTATTCCCCATTAGGGTATCCCATAGGAACTATGTGTTATGTATTTGATCTTATATATGCATTAAATGAATGAGCTCTCTTTTTAATGTTGCTTGATGATGTTGATATGTGTTGATTATTTAATAGTTTGAAAGGGACTACAATTAAAATTGAAATATCTAGGCTCATTAATTCACCCCCCTTAATGATTGTACCTTTAACATCCCTTTCATGTTCTCCATCTCCTTTTTCCCTAGTCATTAGTAGGTTTTAGTAGTGAAAATGAGATAAAATGATAAATCAAAGGAACTAGACTCATTAAAAATCCTAGAGGTCTAACCCCATTATAGGATAACCATAGCCTGGGGTTAGTCCCATGTTGATCTATATATGGAAGTAGGACCTGAACACTTTTGCTTCAAACTAGGGTGAAATCTAGACCTCTAACAGTTCTGGCTTGCCTAGTGGGACTAAGTTCTAAAGTAGTAGAATGATTTTTGGTGTTATTATTTTACATATTAGCCTTTGGAGGTATTATACAAACATCAATGGTAATTCCAACCATCTATCAGCTAGTTAAGCAAGCTGACTAAGTGCCTAATCATCATAATCTGGTATGTATAATTAGTCATCTTTTGATTAATATGCTTATCCTTTACCTTATCATCACACTTATAAGGAAAATAATGTTTATGTGTTCCCCCCAAGTGTCCCTCAAATAGCCTATCAACCCTATCATATCCTTTGTCCTCCTTTTACCCCTACATATGACCAAGGTCAACCTCCTTTGCATTCAAATGAGTCCTCTACTTCCCCTTGTCAAGACCAGGCTTAACCTATTACATCATTGTCAAGATTTAAGCAAACACTAATAGTTTATATTGAGTTGATAAAGGCTATTGGTAAGGGTTTAGAGTTTTCTCCAGTCATCTCTATCCATGCTCTACAAAAATCAAGGAGTGATCTTCAATTAGTGAAGAATATATGGTCAGTTTGTGAAAGTGGGTAGTGGACATCTTGAAGGAATGAGGACATAGAAATGATAATAAACATGGTCCCAAATGTAAATGGTGTGTTAACATCTTATGAAGAGTATCAAGCTTATTTGGACCAACCTTATGTGCCCTCCCCCCTCCAAGAACCTCAAGTTCAACCTTCAAGAGTCCCCGATCAACCCCTTAATTAACCTTGTCAAAGTCCATCCTTATCAAAACTCAGAGAGTCAATATTAGACCAAGGAAGAACAATCATGAAAATCAAAGAGGGGGTCAAGCTTAGACAAGAATTACCTATTCATGCCATGAAATGGATAAATATCTTCTTGAAAGAGTTATAAAATGTATGGGCATCCATTGAAGAAAATGAATACCCACATATTGAGAAGAAAGAGATGAAAGGATGGGTATTATCCATTGAAAAAGTGTTTTATCAATGGGAGAAATATTATGTCAATCCTAGGCTAATTAATTTGCCTTATCCTGCCCCTATTCCCATTATCACTCAAGAGCTTGAAGATATTCCATCTTGGATCTTCTCCTATGACCTTAATTATTTCATACCCTCTCTTATGAAACCACCCTCTCCCACACCCATTCTGGAAAAGGAGAAGGTGGCCAAGTATCACACATTACCCTTTTGGAAGTCAATCAAGGAGGGCATAAAGAAGAAAAGGGAAGTCCTAATTGAATCAGTCTAATAGCTAGTCCTAGTAGAGGACAGGTTAGCTATGCAAGAAATGAGTCAAGAAATCATAACTTAGCTTAATGAGCTTGATGTACAAGAGTTCCAAGGCTCACTTTCCTTAGTTTAAGAGCCACATAAAAAAGAATTCAAATTACCTAGCTAAAATGATACCCTCCTAATCTGAAATCAAGGTGAACTTCTTCACCCTCCCACCATCTCCCTTATAAAGGAGGACCATGTTATACAAAGGATAGTGGAGGAGCTTGCAATCATGGGTGAACCTAAAGAGAATAATACAAGTTTATATGATGAAGATATCATGATAGGTAGTCCACTTCATCCAAAAAGGGAAAATTTAGGTTTGGGCTAACCTTCATGGCATGGCTTTGACACAAATGAACTGGATCCTAATGAGGACAACCCTTAAGATGAAAATAGAGCAAATTTTGAATGGACTATTAAAGGTTCATTCTACATAAATCAATAAGAGTATTGGAGGTGTTCAAGGTGGGTACACTTAAATATGAGGTGAAAATAAAGATATCCCTAATAATTTAGAATAAGAAGAAAGAAGATTAGAATGTAAAGTTGAGCAAGACAAGTGTAATGTTTTGGACCTTGGATGGTTGGATCAACCCTTATTTGCATTTGAAGAGTGAGATGAAACCTTAAATGAGGTTGATGAAGGAAACATATCAAGTTCTCAAGTGATGTATTTTGATGAGTATACCAATAAAGATCATAAAAATCATGATGAGTTAGACCTTGATTATAAAGATGAACCTCCCTTCTCTTCAAATGAAGAAGACAAATCTAGTTGTTATAGATTGAGTCTTGATGAGGTAAAGATTGACATCCCTACATATGACCAAGATGAAGCTACCTTATGGGATGAACTTGAATATTTTTGTTCAAGCTTGGATGACACATCGATACCTTCAGGTAAGAGGTCTAAGAAGCAGCTAGTCAAAATGTGCATTTTTAACATGATCCTAATGATTCATCAGGGGTTGTAATTACAACTTTGGCCACATTAGAAGACTTTTTTAAGGTCTTATAAGCAAGCTATGTTCCTCACCAAAGAAACTATGATCTGATCTTGCCTAAGGAGCATAATGATGGGGCATCAAAACATAGAATCTAGGTAAAATCTAATTTCTCAACATTCATATTGACAAAAGGATTCCCTATCAAGTACTTGGCTCATGTGGAGGATTACAAAGAGGAGCCATCACATGTGCTTAATTCATATCAAAAAATTGAGACATAAAATGAGAAGGTTACATATGCTTCTATAGTCCAATATGAGGTAGTCCTTGGAGGAATGGACTAGTATGTCTACATTGGAGACATGTTTGTCCCATTTCATCCACTTGAGAGTATGCCAAAGGAATCAATATCTAGGCATCTTAGCTCACATATCATGAGCTCTCAAAATCAAGGTATTTTTCATCCTAATTTATCACAAGTGAATGATACTGAAAGTTTTCCATTTGACCCAAGTGGAGGGTATAGGTAAATTGTAACCTTGTACATATTAGAGTAATTTTCATGCTTTTATCTAAGTGCCTTGTACACATTTTTGTCTAGTAAGTTAGCCATTTTTTCTTTCCTCCAAGTTCCTGTATGCACTTTCCTTTATCCCTTTTGTTGTCTTTGTATTTATTTCAAAAGAGGTTAGAGTAAAATTGGTAGCTAGTGTTGGATCCAGGTCAAAATATTGGATCCAAGTAGAAACCCCATGCCCAATGGACTATACTAGGCACATGTTCTAGTTTATTTTGCATAAATAGGCATGTAACCCCTATGAGTCACCAAATATGTTGACCATTTATTTTCCCACATACCAAGCTTTGAAAAGATGAGTAGAGTTTATGTGAAGCAGTAGATCAAAGGTTTTAAATAGGTCTAACAATGTAAATAAAAGATCCAAGTAGATTCTCATATGTTTTAAACATTTAGAAGTATGGACCAAGTTTCATTAACCTTAAGAATCCATCAAAACATTAAAATTTTGATTAAAGGATGAATTGTGCAAGTTTAAGAGCCAGACCATCACCAAGATGTCACACAGGGGCAAACAAACCAGTCCACTTGTGTAATTTTCATATTCATTGAGGAAGCCCCTATGAGCTAGCAGATCATGTGCAATTTTAATTATTCATGCCAAGATCATCCTTAAAAAAATTAATGCATATACAAGGTTTTTGACTCAATTTATAAGCTTTTAAAGTTAGACCTACAACCTAAGATGTTTGTGCAAGCGTCAAGTTTAAGCTCAAGCAAAATAAATCCTTTTGAGCTTAAATTTGATATTCACACAAATGTCAATGATATTCATGAAAAAATCAATTTTAAGATCATAAAATAGCCATTGGTTTTCAAACAATGGGTCCCAATAGATCTAACAATCTATATTGCATCATACATCTTGATCTAATTGTGCAAGATGAATCAAATAGTCAAGGAGCTTGAAAAATTGAAATGTGGCATAAGCATGTGATGATATAGACTAATAGTGAATCCTAAGTACCAATGTGCATTTGACATGTGGCATAATCTTGGACAAGGTTGATAAGTCAAGGGAAGGATTGATGGCTCTCGCTCGATCATACAAATCAAGATCGATGGTGTGAGAAAAGGTCAATATGTCAACAAGCTAAGTCAGATATCCATAGCTAATTGGAACAATGGAGAGCCTAAGACTTTCAATGGAGTTCAATAATCCATTTTTTATGAAATTAAATAGGATTTGTAGGATCAATCTATTACCATTAAATCTCGATCTAATGTCATTAAAGGGACACACTAATGTAGCCAAGGAGTCAAGAATATAAAGGATTACCATTAAATTTATAGATGGACCTTTGGTTCATAAACTTTGTACCATGAAAGGTTATTTTTATAACTATGTTCACCTTTATAAGGAGGATCTGTGTATACAATGAAATCTTGGTTCCTACAGAGATAAAATGGGTCTTTTTGGACCTATTTGGATCTAAAAAGGGGTATATAGTTTATAGGTTTATATTAATATGTCAACTATAAGAAAACCAATAATCTTACATTGGTATTCCATATATAAAATGGACCTATGATCTAGATATGGAGATGGAGCATATATGTGATAAATGCAAAGGGGCTCGTCTATCGATATGGCTTCATTATCGACAAAATAGGTACTAACAACTTTTCATGGCATGGCCCTTTCAATTTCAAGATTCAATAATTTGATCCTAATGAACACTTCAAGTGGACTTAGGGTCCTAAAGTGGAGAACTGGTAGTTTGAGAAGCAGTTAAGAGAATTGATTCCACTCAAACAAAAAATTTCATCATGTAGAACAAACCCTTGTCTCTAGTGAGATCTCTCAGCCAATAAGAGGAGCTTGAAGATTATTAAGACAACAAGAAATCCATTTATTTATCAAATCACACATATAAAAATAAATCAATGAGTTACAACCTCACTTCTTGATCACAAAGACTCTTAATCCACTCTCTAATGTATCATTTCCATCTCTCCTCTCTTTTTACTATATATAGAGGCTTTTATGCCAAAAAATAGATCCTCTCTATATCCTCTTGGTATCACTCTACTCCCTCTCTTGGGCATGACTAAACTATGCCAAGATGGAGCTTTTAACCTCTTGAGATGAATATGTTTGTTTATGCCTTTTTTCCTATGGGTTTTGGCTACACGGTTACATATTGCTTGCTTAGGGGCTTTAGAGTCATGTTGGTTATTTGGAAAGTTTAATACCACATTCACTATAATGGGCTATATCTTTCCTCCTTCAACCTATTTATGTATCTATTCCCTTTCATATTCTAATGCAATAGTGTGTGGATCATTTGTGTCACATTCCTCTTGTTCATTTCTTATGGTTACATGTATGTGTTTGCTCAGTATTATTTTGTACAATACGAATCTCGAATAGCATATTAAATCAGGGGCATTCACTCAAATTAGTTTTCTTGGAGCTCATTCTGATATGGTGCTAGAGCCGATCTATATCTGAGGATTATCAGTTATATTTTTCAAGTTATTTGAATCTTTGGTTCATTTTGATTTCAACTAAGATTTCTCCATTTTTACATTTGCATTTATATTACATTAATTATATAAGGATATTTCTTTCAAATCTAATATTTTATGAATTCATTATTTATTTGTTCTTTTTAAATATTCAAAGCCTCAGCCTTTACCATCATTAAAATTTGAATAACAACATTTCAATCTATCTATTGGCTGGAGAAAGCATTGTTTGTGAAGTTATTCTACACTTTTTTTTTTAGATCCACTATGTTTAGCATTGAAATACCAATTTGGAGTCCTTTCTAAAGGAATTTCAAATCTACAAAGGCATCTTCATTTTTTTTATGCTAATTTTTATTTTGAAATCTTCCAAATCTGAGTTGCATTTTGAATATAGCATTGATATTTCTCTCCATTGGCATCATCTACATTAAACCCTCTTGATTTGGCATTTCATTTGCTAGAAAAAGGCATGGATCTACTATGTGAAGAATTTTTTTTGTCATAGAAGCATTGTATCTACTCTTTTCAACCTTGGCATCATTTTCCAATAGCTTGACATCATTTTCTTGTCTAAGGTGTTGAAGATCTGCTGACATGGTATGATCTGCTTTGGTATTTGATTTTGTATGGACTATTACATTAGATCTATATAACCTTGCAATAAGATCTGATCTATTATCCTTAGTATCCTTTTCCATCTATTTAGCATTCTCTTCCAGCACAATAGCATCCTTCCTTGTTGTTTTTGGCATTTTTTCTAGCATTGGGTCACTTTTTTGACAAGAGACATCATTTTTCCCTATTGATATGACCTACTTTGAAGGAGATAAGGACCAGTTTAATCCATTTTGGAATTCCTTCCTAGTATCTTGGTGTCATTGGCAATATATATATACTCATTCTGAGTAGTGTGGAGTATTTTCCTACACTTGGTGTCGCATTTTTTAACATATTGTTTCCTTGGTGGGCCCACATTCAGCCTCATATTCATGTGGTAATTGTTTCATATTTTTTTATACCTTAATGACTTTATTTTATTTATACAACATCATTTATTATGCTGAAAATAATCAAAGTCATTTGAAAACATTTTTAAAAAGAGCAATTTTTTAAGTCTTTTTAATCTTGTATCTCTGCTTGTCGAAGATGAAGTTGAGGCTTGGATTGGAAGGAGGCTGAATCCCCTTCAAAATACCAAACCACCTTATTCTAGACTCCATGTTGATTCCAACAAGTGGTTGGAAGGCATGTTTCACTTCACACAAGAGGGATTTTTTCATGTTTTAATGTTTTTTTATTCAAAATAGGCTATTTACAAGTAATTATTTCATTAATATCTTGCAAATGGTAGCTAAGCTTTTAGTGTCATCTTTTGACAAAGTGTTTGTTTTTTTATTTCCCATGAATTGAGATAATTGTAATTATAAAATACACTATCTTATAAAGTGCCAAAATTTGGGGGGGGGGGGGGGGGGGGGGGGGGGGGGGTTGGGGGTACCTGACATAGTTTTAGGGGGTCATCTTATGGTTGTGATTATGTTGTGCAATTCTCTCTTTATCTGCACTATAGAGTCTTTATCTTCTCTAGTTGAGATAAAGACTCTATAGTTGCATTGGGGAGTTATAATCACCATTATAATCTATATAACTTCTCCCATTTTGCTCCATATGATCCTCCTACTTCATTGTTTGTCCATTTATATGGAGTTAGTAAACTATGGCATGAGTGGTTCAACCACCTTAACTACTACTATTTTAAGCAGCTGAGTTAGCAAGATATAGTTATAGGATTGCCTATAGTTAAATTATATAAGGGACTTTGTGAGTTTTGTGTCCTTTGAAAAAATCCTAAAGATAAATTTAATAAAGGCAAAGTGAGGAGAGCTATTGTACCTCTTGATTAGATTCATAACGATGTCATGGGGTAGTTTCCCCATCCTTCTTTTACCAAGGCTAGATACATCCTCACCTTAATAGATGAATTTTATAGATACACATGGGTCTATTTTCTTAGATAAAAGTTTGAATTTTTTTGATAATTTTTAAGACTTAGAGGCTTTAGCCGAGAAACAATCTGGAAAGTACATTAAAATCCTTTGAATAAACAATGGGGGGAGTACATAAACCATAGATTTGAGTAGTTTTATACCATCAAAGGGATTGATTTTTAGTTGATAGTTCCATATACTCCTCAGTATAATGGTTTATCAAAGTGCAATAATTGGTCCTTGAAGGAGATGTCCAACTATATGATTCACTCTAAATCATTGGCTCTATAGTTCTACGTAGAATCCATTAATAGTACAAGTTACATTCAGAATTGGGTTCCTCATAAAGAATTAAAGGGCATCACTCCTTAAAAAGCTTGGAATAATAAGAAACTATAGGTGTATCATTTTATGTCATTGATGATGGCTCACATTCCTAAAAAAAATTTAATTAAATAAAGGTTCAATCCAAACCTTGCATCTTTATGGGGTATCTAGATGGGCTCAAATGTTATAAACTTCTCCACCTTATGACTCATTAGTTGTTCATTTAGAGGAGTGTTAGGTTTCAAGAGAGTCACATCGACTCTTTACTTAACACTTCCCCCTCTACATCAATTTCACTTAGTTTGGATGAACAGTTTGAGGATTCAGATCATTCATAGTAGATTTTTGACATAGAGGCCACTTCTTCTTCTTCTAGTTCTAACAATGAGTAGAGTGATGGGGAGTCATCCTCATCCACTTCTAGGAATGCATTGAAGGATGAGGATAAAACACCTAACTCACCCATTTCAGGCCCTCTTTGGGCTTCATAGACACTTAAGAGTGCAAAAAATTGGGTAGGGGATCTAGATGATCACATACATACTCAAGAAAACTTTTAGGGTGGACCATATGCCTTTTTTGCTTCCATAATAGATCCACATACCTTCAGAGAGAATTCATGCATACCTAAGAGGGATAGAGCCATGAATGAGGAACATGATTCCTTAATTAGCAATCACACTTAGAATTTGACTTCTCTTCTTAAGGAAAGGAAGATGGTTTGATGTTGTTTGATATATTAGACCAAGTATGCTACAAATGGGTCTATTGACAAGTACAAGGCTAGATTAGTAGCCAAGGATTTTTCCCAAGTAGCCAACATCAACTACTCAGAAACCTTTACACCCATGGCCAAGATGACTTCCATCAAACTCACAATTACTATAGTCATAGTACATGGATGGAGTGTACATCAGATGGATGTGAAGAGTGCATTTCTTCATGAAGACCTTAAGGAGGAGATCTACATGGAGAATCCACCTAGTTTTGTTCAAGATTCTTCTTTAGTGTGTAGACTTAGGAAATCTATTTATGGCCTCAAATAGGCCCTTTGAGATTGGTATGCCAAAATGGATTCATTCCTTCTCACTTTAGGTTTCACTAGATAACACTCAAATCCCAATGTGTACTTCTTGTGGTAGGATGATTCATTATTGATACTAGTTTTATATGTTGATGACCTTTTGATCATAGGGAGTTCTTCTTTGACTATCTCACTAGTGAAGAAAACTCTTCAGGACAAATTCTCCATGACTAACTTGGGCTTACTAAATTACTTATTTGGCATTGAGATCACTTAAGTAGATTCAAGGATTTCACTTTCACAACCTACGTACTCTCTTGAGATTTTGGCACAATTTCATATGGCTGACTATAATCCATCTCTAACTCCATTCCTATCTAGAGTCAAGATTGAGGTAGATTACTCCATAACATTGGTTGATGTTACCTTATATCGATAGCTTATTGGCAACCTTATTTACTTGAATCACACTAGACTAGATATCTCTTATGTTGTTGGCATTATTTCAAGATTTATGCAGAAACCCCATGAGTTGCATTAGAAATCAACTAAGAGGATCTTGCACTACATTCATGGTTCACATAGGTATGAGATACACTATAGGGTTGGTTCAAATTTTGACTTGGTTAGTGACATAGACTTGGATTGGGTTGATGACATTGGGATTCATAAGTCCACTTTAGGTTATAGTTTCTCATTGGGTTCTATCCCCATTAGTTGGTTGAGCAAGAAGTAGAATTCTATTTCTCTATATTTCGTAGAGGTAGAGTATAAGGGATATATTAATGCATCTACTAAGGTTATTTGGCTTTAGGTGATTATTTTTGAGCTTGTTATCTAGATCAAGTATCTTATAGTCATATTTTGTGATAACCAAATCACCATTCAGATTTGTAGGAATATGTTCCTTCATCAGAGGACCAAACACATTGAGATCCACATGCACTTCATTCAAGATCTAATTCATGAGCAGGTCATTGACTTGGTATTTTTCCAATCTTTAGAGAAGGTTGTTGATATCTTAACCAAACCTTTCACTAAGAGAAAGTTCATTCATCTACAAGTTCTTCTTGGGGTATGGTCCACTTTAGCATATTCATCACCTTTAGGGTGGATTCTAGCCTCTTCTCTTCTTCTTTGTCACTCTTTTGGGGGGGATTTTTTCCCACTGGGTTTTCTCCTTTTCTCTGCTTTATGAGAGATTGCATTGTACATGAGTACCTCATCAAGGCTTGTTGTTGGGACCCTTTTTTTTGATTTTTTTTTTATCATTGCTTACCTTAGTTATGATTATGGGGGGGTGTTGGTTAATGCCTTTTTTCCTACAGTTTTTGGATACATAGTTGCATATTTCTTGCTTAGAGGCTTTAGAGTCATGTTGGTTATTTAGAAATTTTAATACCACATTCATTAGAATGGGTTATATCTTTCCTCCTCCAACCTATTTATGTACCTATTCCCTTTCATATGCTAATGAAATAGTGTGTAGATCATTTGTGTCTCATTATTCTTGTTCATTTCTTGTAGTTGCATGGATGTGTTTACTTAATATTATCTTGTACAATACATGTCTCACATAGCAAGATTGTTCTTCAGATTTCATTATTTTGGTATAGTGTGTACATGTCAAATTTGCATATGTGGTATAAATATCACCCTTTTCAAGTCATCATCTCACCTATTTACTAGTCCATCTTGTTATGTAAGTCATTTTTAGTGTTATACATCTCTTTATTGAAGCCCACATGTGGATATTAGGACTGGTTAGTGTTTTGTATTAGACCTTTCCATCATTTCCCTTAGCTTGTGATCATTTGGTAAACATATTCATGAAACACTAATGTATGATTGATATTTAGAATCCTAGATTTGGTCTTTTACTTATTTAATTAGTTTTTTAGAGTCAAGTAGAGTAGATCAACCATAATCTAGGTGCATCACCATATTTAGCTTAGGTTTCTCTTTCATGTTCTCTCTCTCCCTTTTCCTTGGTCATTAGTAGGTTTTAAAAGTGAAAATGAGCTAAAATGATGCATCAGAGGAGATATCCTCATTAAAAATCTTAGAGGTCTAACCCCATTATAGGATACCCATAGCTTGGGGTCAGTCCCATGTTGAGATAGACTTGGAAGTAGGCTTTGAACACTTCTTCTAGCTAGGGTGTAATATAGACCTCCAATAGTTCTTTGTTCATAGACGTGTTATGATGTTCATCATTTTTTATGATAAACAAGTAATTGATATAAAAAACTAGAATTATCAAATGTTTTCCTTGCACTTGAATATAGATAGTATCATTAGATTCACTCTACACCAAGCCAATTTTATGAAAGTAGGAATCCATTTTTTCATACCAATCCATGGGTGTTTGTTTGATCCCATAGAGTGCTTTGAGTAATTTACACACCTTGTGTTTTGTACCCCCTCTTTAAAACCTTGGGGTTATGTCATATAAACTTATTCATGTAAATCACCATTCAAAAAGGAAATTTTGACATCCATTTGACATACTTTACAATTTTTATATGTTGTTAAGGTAAGAACCATATAAATAGTATGTCTTTTGGCAATGGGTGCAAATGTTTCCTCATAATCAATTCCTTCTTGTTGCACATAACCTTTCACAAAAAATATAGACTTATGCTTATCAATGGAGAAATATAATTTATAATTTATCATATAAATGCATTTTTATTTGATGGGTTGAACATGTGGATGAGGATTAACCAAAATTCAAGTATTATTATTAATAATGGCATCATACTCATTCTAAAATGCATTTTTTCAAACCTATTTAGTAGAAACATCCTCAAAAGTGAATGGATATATGGAATAAGTAGTAACAACCATCATAATTTACTTATTTAAAATAAATAGTATGAATTATTTTACCAACTTCATCTACTTTCAAGTCAAAAAAATTACATTGAGCCCATTTTGGATACTTGTGTAAATTTCCAAGATTAAGAATACAAAAATTCTCTTCATGTGCATCATTTTTAGGAATACTTAGAGAATTATCAACATTTTATAAGTCATAAATATATGAAGTAATCAAGGAATCAGAATAAATGGAAGTGTTTTGATGTGAGATTATACCCTTGTGGAAGAGTTCTTTAGGCTCTTCTACTCCTAGTCACAATATGGAAACAACCCTAGACTGTAGGTATCTTATAATAGGGTTGAACCTATGGATAAGGTCAGCTTCCTTTTGATGGATCACCTAAACTAATTCTTACACTAAAAAAAGGGTTATAAAGGGGTAAATGGGTCCTCATAAATTTAACCAGGTGATGCACCAAATAAAAATGAAAAGACCCCCATAATCTTGAACCCACACTAGATCAACACAAGATAATGTTAGATCACACAACCTCATAAACTAACTGATTGCATAAGTGTTTCATGGACTAGGTTTAGGAAAAACACTAATCTAGACCTGAAATAGATTGAAAACACCCTAAAAGAGGTCAGAAAGGAAGATAATGGATGAGGAAGATTATCTTTCACAATGTCAGGACAATGGATGAGGAATATTATCCTTCATAATGCCATCATGCACAACTCACTCAACATAGATCCAAGGTAAGAGATAGGTAAAGAAATACTTTTATTGCATCAAGAGGAAATTCTTACCAATGATTGATAGGGTTTAGCCTAATCAAGATGAGCATATTTTTTAATATCTCAGAGAGTCCCCTACTCTTCAAGATCAAAGAGTCCTTGTGAGAATCTATAATTAGAGAGAGAGCTTACAATGGGAAAGAATGGGTAATATAGAGAAAGGGAGAAGAAGGAAGAGGGAACACATTAACCAAGAACAATAAATGAACTACCACCTTTTAATGAATGCTCCAACACACTTAATCTAATCTAGACTATCCCTTCATCAACAAGTTAACCTATTTTTGCTCCAATTAGTCTTCAAGTTCTTCTCATTGATTGAGAAATACACAAGAGGAAAATAGTACATTTTGTAGATGATGATTCATGGTCCTACTAAGAAGGAAAACCTTAAGGATCCTAAAAATAATTTAATGCTCTAACTTCTTTATCTAATCCCTAAATATTCATTTTGGGATTTTTATGCCATCTCCCACTTGACTTGCTTATGAAGACATAATCTTCATATTTACAAATCTAACAGAGCCATGACTATGTCTGATTTGGGTGGCCATAAGTACTTTTTAATTAAATGTATGACATTGTCAAAGGATGAGACACTCCACCATATCTCACTTTTATCTACATTTGTTTCAACCTAAATATGGTTCTTTACTATATATTGAAAACTAGTCCAATTTATTGGTTTTCATATAGTCATTAAATCAATGAAGATTCACAGCTGCATAGTTTTGTTCTAGACTATATTAGGTTTAAACAAACCTATCTTACATATAATTTTTAATGGTGATAGAGCTTTAGCATGAATAATCTTGACTGTATGGCTACATCTACTTAATGGTTTTTTACTGATCGCTAATGGTGACACAACTCTTTGAAACATTGATCTTAGTTTGAATTAAACCATATTTGACCTCCATTTGAAGTCTCCTAGCTTCAACTTTTAATATCAACCATCGATCTGAATTTGGGTTTCTCATATTATGCTAATTATTAGTCCCTCATTAGTTCCATGGGCCCTACAGTCAGTCCTAGTTGGTTCTCATGCTCACACCACATAAAAACCTTGCATTCATCTTGAGAAGAATTTACTCTTGACTTTACATGCACCATTGATATAATTTTCACAAATAAAACATGTATCATTGATTTACCTAGTAGTTACCATGGTCATGACACTTAGAAACTACACATTTATCTTCAAGATCTATTGACTTGTTAACTTATCACTCACCATTGATATATAAATTCATGATTAAACATGCTCTATTGGATCTTCAAGACCCATTGACATCATCTTCACCCACTCACCATTTGATCTTTTGATATGATTGAATGCAAACCATTAATCTTGATCTAGGGACCTTTTGACCTATTGACTACCCATGTGTCATTGATCAATGATCCAAACACCTAAGATATAGATGCTTATCAATTAAAAATTTATCTGTGGAACATTTGAATCTAAATGGTTATTTCATGAGGCCTAAATTTGACATCCCCATGCACATTTTACTCTGTTATTTCAATTTTTAATGCCTATATCTTGAGATATCAAGCTCATCAAGATACAAAATTTATAGATCATGATTTAGGCATAAAGAACTTCATGTCCATGCAATCCTTTATCTTTGGTTGATATCCCAAGTTCATTTATCAAATGTACAACCAAATTGATTAGTTCATTCCTACATGACATGTCATGATGGTCTGGCTCTTTAAAATCACCAAGTTCACACTTTAATCTTGCTTAAAGTGTTTCAAAATCTTGTAATCGACAAGTGATATTCTCCTAAAAAAAAATTCTCTTTCCACCATTATATCACCCTTTAATTAGGACTCTTCTCATCTTCTCCCTTCATACCTAGGCAAAGTTTTATATGTGGGCCAAATTTGGCCAAGATCTTTGGTGACTCAACTAGGAAGCATGCTTTCTATGCTTGAGAACTCAAACAATTTGTCTTGATTGAATCATTGGGCATGGAGTCTCCACTCTTATTCAACATATTGATCTGAAGCTAAAAATTGACTACCAACCTCTAGATAACTCCTCTTGAAATAACAAGAATAACAAAAACAAGTGTATGTAGGCACTTGGACTAAATAAAAAATATCTAACCTACTAAACAAGTGTGCACACAAGCACTTAGAGAAATGTATGAAATATACTCTAATATATACAATATTATACAAAAATTTATAAGCACCTCCCTCATAGGTCAATTGGGAAACTTTTATTATCATTCACTTGTAACAAACCAAAAATAAAAATACCTTGCTTTGGAGGTACCATAATTGGTGAACCAAGAATATCGATGGCCAATCCTTTTGATATGCTCTCTAACTAATGAAATGGAACAAACATGCCTCAAATGTAGACATATTGGTCTAAGTCTTCCAATTTTGTTTCATGTTGTACTATAGGAGCACTTCCTTGATGTTTCTCATCACCCTTGAGAAAGCCTTGCATGAAGACTCCATTTAGGCTATTGGGAGAAACTACATTTGGTTCACTTGGTGGTTCAAAGAGACTATGTTCTTCCACCTTGTCCTTGTGAAAATTAGGAATGATCATGCTTAGAGCAACATGATCTTAATGTTTTTGAGGAAGGACATATCTCTTAGCCTCCTCAAACTCTTTGGTTATGGCATCAAATTTCTACCATAACTCTTCAAGATCTTCACTAGTATGCTTCTAAATCTACATCACTTGAGACTTGAGATATCTCTTTCATCAACCTCACTAAATATTTTGTATTATTATTCCACTTTAAATGATGGTTGATTTGAGCATTCAAGGTTTGAAACATCACACATGTCCTGCTCAAGATTTGATTTGCTTTCCTCTAGCTCTAACATATTATGGCTATCCTCAACTGACACTTCATCTTGAAGTGGACCAACCTCAGGCACCTAGTTCTGATCCTCTTCTTTGTCTATGTAGAATGGACCTTCAGTAGTCCATTCAATGTTTACCCCATCTTTAGATTGAATATTTTCTTCTGTAGGCAAGTTTGTAACATTAATTTGTTCCATTTCAATCAAGAAATCTGAGCACAAATGTTGTCATTGATCTTCTAAATCACTTGAACTACCCTTGACCTCTATAATAGGTTCATGAAGGTTTTCCTCCCATTTCTCATCAAGCTCCTATAACTTAAAATTTTAAACATACTCTTCCCTATGAAGTGGGATACTAATCATGATTTCCTCATCATAGACACTTGCATTATCCTCCTATGGCTCACTTATGACTATAAGACCCTCTTCTATCCTTTGTAAAATAGGCTCTTTTTCTAAGAGGGAGATGGTGTGAGGGTGAATAAGTTCACCTTTCTTATAGCTTAAGAGAGTGTCCTTCCATATAGGTACCTTATAGGGTCTCTTTGGTGGCTCTTGAGAAACTATCTCAACTAACATCTCCTCCTTTTTGACTTTCTAAATTGATTTCTATGATGGAAATGAGTAGGGAATAAACACCTTTTCTTCCTTTTGAATGGTTATAGGAGAGCGTGGTCTTAAAAGTGAGATCATGACATATCTAGGGTTGAATGTGTTGGACAAGATCCATGATGGAATGGCTTCATGATCTTGAGTAAGAATGGGTATAGGGGTAGGAGAGGGCAAACTGATTGGTTCAATTTTGACATACTCTTTCATATTGATCAAACACCTTTTTAATAGATAATAACCACCTTTTCAATTATTGATTTTTAACCTGTGGATAGTCAACTTCTTAAATGGATGCCCACATATTCTAAAAATCTTACAAGAAGATCCTTGTCCCCTCCATGGCATGAATGGGGAATTCTTGTCCAAGCTTAACCCCCTCATTGATTTTCATGATTTTTCCACCTTGGTCTAGTATTGCTTCTCTGAGTTTTGACAAGGTTGACTATGGGATGATTAGGTACTCTTGAAGGTTGAGATTGAGGCTCTTGGATGAGAGAGGACACATAAAATTTATTTAAATAAGCATGTTGATCTTTATAATATATCAACACATTATCTGCATTCTAAATCATGCTTCTAATCATTACTATGTCCTCATTCCTACAATATGACCATTGTTCACCCTCATAAACTAACCATCTATTCTTGACCAACTAAATAACACTCCTTGCCTCTTGTATAACATGGACAGGGATGATAAAATAAATTTTTAAGCCCCTACCGATCTCCCTTATCAACTCAATATAAATTAATAATGTTTTCTTGACTCGTGATAAGGATGTAATAGGATAAGCTTGGTCTTGACAAGGGAAATTAGAAGACTAATTTGAATGTAAAGGAGGCTGACTTTGGTCATATGTAGGGGTGGGATAAGGGCAAAGGCCATGATAGAGCTGATAGGTTGTTTGGGGGCCACTTGAGGGGAACACATAAGCATTATTTGCTTGATAAGTATGATGCTGAGGTAGAGAATAAGCATACTAATGAAAATATGGTTGATTATACATACCATATTATGATTATTAGGTACTAGGGATATTTAAACTAGATGATGAGTACTTGGAGTTGTCATTGATGTTTTTACACATGCCTTCAAAGGTTGATTAGATGAAAAGAACACCAAAACTTTCCACCAGTGAAAAACATAGTAAGTCCCATTAGGCATGTTATAAACTATTTTGATGTGAGATTACACCCTTATGTAAGAGTTATTTAGGCTCCTCCACTCCCATTCATAATATGGTAACAACCCTAGGTTGTGGGTATCCTATAATAGGGTTGAACCACTATAAAAGGTTGGTTTCCTTTTGATGGATCACATAAACTAATGCTTGCACTGAGAAAAGGGTTAGAAAGGAGAAAGGGCTCTAAATAAAGTTAACTAGGTGATGCACCAAATAAAAATGAAAGACTCCCATAAGCTTGAACCTATACTTGATCAGCACAAGATAATTTTAGATCACACAACCTCATAGACTATTTGATTGCATAAGTATTTCATGAACTAGGTTTAGGTAAAACACTAATCAAAACCTATAATAGATTGAAAACACCTTAAAGGAGGAAAATGGATGAGGAAGATTCTCCTTCATAATGTTATCATGTACAACTCACTCAACATAGATCCAAGGCAAGAGATAGGTAAAGAAAGTCTTTTATTGTATCAAAAGGTAGTTCTTACAAATACTTGACAAGGTTTAGCCTAATTAAGATGAGTATATTCTATAATATCTCAAAGAGTCCCCTACTTTTCAAGATCAAAGAGTATGTGTGAGAATATAGAATCAGAGAGAGAACTTACAAATGGGAAAGAATGGGTAATATAGAGAAAGGGAAAATATAGAAGAGGTAACACATTAACCAAGAATAATTAATGAGCTTCCACCTTTTAATGAATGCTCCAACACACTTAATCTAATCTAGACTATCCCTTCATCAACAAGTTAACCTACATTTTCTCTAATTAGTCTTTAAGTTCTTCTCATTGGTTGACAAATACACTAGAGGACAAGAGTTTTTTTTGTAGATGATGAGTCATGGTCCTACTAAGAAGGAAAACCTTAAGGATCTTGAAAAGAATTAAATGTTTCAACTACTTTTTCCAATCCCCAAATATTCATTTTGGGATTTTTATGCCATCTCCCACTTGACTTGCTTATGAAGATACAATCTTCATATCTATAGATTTGATAAATCCATGACTATGTCTACTTTAGGTGGCTATAGGTACTTGTTTATCAAAGCTATTACTATGTCAAAGGATGAGAGACTGCACCATACCTCATTTATGTCTACATCTATTCCAACTTGAATATGGATATTTACTATAGATTGAAAACAAATCCAATTTATTGGTTTTTATATAGTCATTATTTCAATGAAGATCCACAAGTTGCATATCTTTATTCTATACTATATTAGGTTTAAATAAACCTATCCTGCATCTAAGTTTTAATGGAGATATAGCTTTGGCACGAAGGATATTGACTGTATGGCTATGTCTACTTAATGGTTTTTGATCAAGATCTAATGGTGACATATCCCTTTGAAATATTGCTCTTGGTTTGACCTAAACCATATTCAACCTCCATTTGAAGTTTCTTAGCTTCAAATTTTAATATCGACTATCGATCTTGATCTAGGCTTCTCATATTATGTTGATTATCAACTCTTCATTCATTTTTTGGGCCCTATAATCAATCATGGATATTTTTTACACTTACATAACATGGTGGCCTTGAATTCATCTTGAGTAGCATTGACTCTTAACTTTACATACACTATCAATCTATTTTGTATGGCTTAAACACGTACCATTAATTTACCTAGCAGTTATCATAGTCATGACCCTTGTAAACTACACATTTTTATTTGAGATCTACTAGCTTGCTAACTTCTTTCTCATCATTATCTTTGAATGTATGATTAAACATGCTCCATTAGATATTTAGGACCCACTGATGTCATCCTCGACTACTCACCATTGGATTTTTTAATCTAATTGAGCGTAGATCATTTATATTGATCTAGGAACCTTTGAACCTATTAACTACCCATGTTCCATTGATATATGATGCAAACACTTGAGATATATAAACTTGTCATCTGTGCATTCATCCTTGGAATATTTAAATCCAAATGGTTATTTCACAAGGCCTAAACTTGATATCCCCGTCCACATCTTACTCTGATAGTTCAACTTTGAATGCCTATGTCTTGAGATAGCAAGATCATCAAGATAAAAAAACTGTAAATTCTAATTTAGGCATGAATAAATTCATGTCAATGTAATCCTTTGGCTCTGGTTGATCTCCCAAGTGCATTTATCAAATGTGTAACCAGACTGATCAGTTCATTTCCACATGACATGTCATAAAAGTTTAGCTCCTTAAAATCACCAAGTTCACACTTTAAGCTTGCTTAAAGTGTTTCAAATGATTTAAACCAACAAGTGATATTATCCTAAAATATATCTACTCTTTCCACCATTGGATCACCCTTAAATCAAGACTTTGCTTAGTTTCTCGCTCCAGACCTAGGCAAAGTTTTGTATATGGGCCAAATTTGGCCAATAAGAAGGAATACTTGTCTCATACCAAAATCCTTGAGAGTTAGCTTAATTATGCAATATTTTATCACATTTTTGAATTTTCCTCTCTAATTTATCAAATTGTGAGTCTATCTCTATAGTGTTAATATTACAAAATTCATCAAATATCACATCACTGGTCTATATGAATTTGCTTGTATCCTTTACAATAAAATGCTACCCCTTTTTGGTTTCTGAATACCAAATAAAAATGCATTTTATACTTCAACAATCCAACTTAGTTTTGTGTTCAGTAGGAACTAAAGCAAAATAAGTACATCCAAAAATATTTGAGTGTTTAACTTTTGGCCTAAGTTCATTACAAACCTCATATGAATTTTGATTAAAAGTGAAGTTGTATAGGATTTGTTTCTCAAATACATTTTATTACTAATGACTTCTACCTAAAATTTATCATCAAGCTATTTATGGTGTAACATAGTTCGATTTATGCCCTCTAAATTTCTATTCATTAATTTATAAGCTCCATTATGTTATGGAGTGTAACCATTATTGTATTTCTATTTGATTCCAGGTTCCCAAAAATAATCTAAAAATTTGTTTGAAGTGCACTCCCCATCATTATCTGAATGAAGAGTAACTAATTTTGAACTTGTTTCTTTTTTAACTAAGTTTAAGCACTCAAAAAACCTAGTGAAAACCTCTTATTTATTTTTCATAAAAAACACCCAAGTCATTCTATAAAAATCATCAATAAACAACATAAAATACTTGCACCCTTCAATTGATGACTTTTTCATATCACAAACATCATTATAAACTAAGTGCAAACATTTTTTAGCTCACCAAGAAGAATCCTTAGAGAATTTTATCTTGTTTTCTTTGCCTAAAAACATGATTCAAAAATAATGTTATCTTTATGAAAAGTGGGAAAAACATGATTCAAAAATAATGTTATCTTTACACAAAGTGGGAAAACCATGATTCAAAAATAATTTTATCTTTACAAAAAGTGGGAAAACCATTCACCATGTTATGTCTCTATAATTCCACCAAAGAGTGAACATTAAAATGTCCATAACGTATATTCCATAAATTTTGCATAAACATTGTACCTGTACATGTTTCAAATACTATTGAAAGTTCCATTATAAGAGAAAGTACTTTGTAATGCAAATGAACCAAGTTACCATCCTCATAACCTATATGCATTATTTTATATCCTTATTTCACAAAGTTAATGTAAATCAACCCATTTTTAGTACAATTTGATAATCCTTCTTACAAATAGTTACCAATGAAAGAATATGTTTTTGCAATGTGGGAACATACCAAACATTCTCCAAGTATTTGATAGAACCATTAGGAAGAAGAATCTAAATAGATACAAGTCCCTATGAAATATGCATAGATATAACTACCAAGGAGACTAGAGTGAGAGGTGTTTCTTTGAAAGTCCAAAAAGAGTCTTGCTTGAATGTCATGTGCTTGGTTGCACCTCTATCGAAAACCCAAACATATGTGAACTAATTTATAGCCTCATATTATATATAATTAATGTTTCCTAAAGATATAAATATGGATTCATGAGAAATATCTCTTGATTCATCATATTTATGTTCTGCACATTGAGCATAGTTATATTTAGTCACTTTTTATGGCCTATGGATTTTTTCAAAATTAATCCTACGCTATGAAGTATGTGACCACATTTTCCACATATACGACATTAAATATATGATCTAACTCTACCTCTATGTCTATATGACTTTTGACCATGTCCTCTGTCACTCATATAATTTAAATGAGAATGGCTATATTTTTTATTATAATAGTTGTTATTATGATATCATATGCCTCTATTTTAAAAATATTCCTCCTCTATAACCTCTACACCCTCTATAAATTTTCCCATTATAGTTGTATTAACCAAAAGATGAATAACTAGGATTTGACTTTGTAACATGGGATTCTTCTATTTTATTAGATTTATTGTGTAGATATAGGTCATGTTGAATAATAAATTTAGTGAGTTTATCAAAATTTATGCTTGTGATATTATCAGAGACATGAAACATTTATATAAAGTTTTTATAGGACCTAGGTATACCTTTCAATTGAGTAGTTACAATGATGTCATCATTAATTTTACCAAACCTAACCTTAGTATATTTAGTATCAATATTCTTCAAATTAGACATATACTCTCTCATATCCCAATCCTCCTCTAATGACAAAGTAAATAGCTACATAAGTATGTCTATCTTTTTAGGATTAGGCTTTTTTCATATAAATCAGATAAACTCTTCCATGTATTATTACTATGGAGAGAGTTTTTAATATGAATGTATCCCTAGTGCAAAAACACTTGATTAAAGCTAAAGCTTTAAAATCACACATATTAAAATAATCAAGTTTATCCTATGTTATAAGTACCATAGGATTTTCATTCTTTACAACATCCCATAATTCATTGAATACTAATGATGCTACCATTAAGCATTTCCAATTAGTGTAATTATAAATCATTTAATGATTAGTATCTAAAAGAAAATTCTAAATTTTTGGCATTTTTAAATGAAAATAAATATAAAAAATGAAAATATAACACACCCAAAATAACACTTAGCATAAAATAATGCTTATATAGGGTTTTTCACTTAACCTCCATGTAGAGCACATAAAAAAAAAATTTATGGTTTTTACATTTAACCGCACCAAAAACATCAAATTACACCCTTATTTAACCAAAATTACATCCTTGTCACTCTTTTACATCCAATTGAAACATATCACATTTATCACTCTTTTACAAGCTTATTCACTTTGTGAAAAATTAAAAAAATAGCTATTAAAGAGATTTCCCAAAAAAATCATATACTAAGAATTTGATCAAAAATAAGTTTGATCAAAACTGTAGATCTGAACCCTAGACCTCTCCAACTTCCAAGGGTCTCACAAAATGTGCTTTACCAATTGATATATAAGAATTAATAAGTATAAAAAGGAAGATTGGATATTTAAAATAGAGATTTTCTATGTGTAAAATAAAATATATATTACTTACATGTAATAATTTATTCACCTGTGAAATTGTTTTGTAAAAGTGCTTTTGATTTAAATGTATGTTGGCCCCAAGAAACCCTAAGAATTTCCAAACTTATTTTAAACTTTATATTTAGGAAAAAATATTATATTTTAAGCTATGTTACGGTATTTTCAGTCCAAGGATGCCATGATTCAACATAATACTTCACAAATCTATAAAAACACATAGTGAAAGGAAGAAGGTTATACAAGGCCGTACAATTGGAGTTTTTTTATAGGTATTAGCTTGATAAATATAAAATAAAAGCATACATATCAGTTTTGGAACATATTAGATGTCATTATTATAAATGGAGGTCATATAAGTGTATTTTTAGGCTACACAATTCAAAATAGCAGTTTCTAAAAGATTGTAGGTTAGTCTGGATGATATTTAAGGCATGTAAAAGGTTTAGAAACTCATCTAAACACCCAATAAATCATCAAAACACCATGAAATATATATTCATGATTGAAAGGTCATAAAACTTCAAAAAATTAGATTTTAGAACCTCCAAATGTCATACAAGTAGTTGATTTGGGCTTTCAAATAGATATTGAGGTATTTTACATAATTAACAAGCTTCTAAAAGGATTTGGGTTGAATTTAACTAGAATATGACTGATGTTTCAATAAAAGGGCCTTACATCCCAAATTTTTATGTTTTTTTTTAATTTTTTAAAACCTAGGTTCCAAATATTTAAATAAATATATTAAATTATGTAATTATTCAATGTTTTTTAGTGTTTTGTTCATGGAAAATGAAGTAGATTTCAAACTTCCATACCTGTATTTACTCTTCACAAGATTTTCCTTATTCACCTTCTTCAAATTTTATTCCCTGTTTAATTTAATATGAATATCCTCTTTCACGAAGATTTTCCATGCTCTCTTTTACCAATAATTTTCACCAACACAACTGGCCTTTAGCTCTGATACCACTGATAGAAAAAAATCCACTCTAGGTTAAATCTTGTGCCCATTGTGACAAGTCCAAAAGCATTTTATTAATATTTAAAAATAAATTACATATAAAAAAGGGTGTCAATATGTTATTAACCCTGAATGACCAAGAGAAGACATATTTATAACTTTACCTAGAGACCAATAACCAACTAGGTAACAACTAAAAATATATCTCTATACAAGATTGTTAACACATAAAACAACACTAAATTTTTAATGTAATCTAACTTTAAAAAAATTATAAATGATGTGTATTATATAAGAATCATGACACTTTAATTTAATATAAACACATTAACCTAAACTATTGTTAAGACTTTGGAACAAGTCCTAACAAAACAAAAACCACTCTAGGTTGAATATTTTACCCACTGTGGCAGGTCCAAAAGCATTTTATTAATATGTAAAAATAAATTACATAGCTAAAAGGGTGAAAATATGTCATTAACCCCAAATGACTGAGGTAAAACATATTTATAACTTTATGGAGAGACTATTAAAACAACCAACTAGGTAATAACTAAAAACCTAACTCAATATGGGATTATTTACCCATAAAATAACACTATAACTTTATTATAATCTAACTTAACAAAATGTATAAATATCATGTCTTATATAAGAATCATGCCCCTTAAATTATTAAAAACACATTAACCTAAACTATTGCTAAGACTTTGGTATAAGTCTTAACAAACCCCCTATGATTTAAAGTCAGTTCTTTGGACACATTCCAAGCATTTATAAATATGGTGTCTTATATAAGAATAATTCACCTTTAATTTATTAAAATAACATTAACCTAAACTATTTATAACTTTGGAACAAGTCTTAATGAACCCCCTATGATCCAAAGTCAGTTCTTTGGACACATTCCAAGCATTTGTCTAAATTTTTCAAATTTGATTTTGTCAAGGGGTTTAATGAAAATATCAACTATTTGATTTGTATTTGGGAAATATATTGGTTCAAGTGATTTATTTGACACCAAAATTCATATATGATGATATTTTACATTCATATATTTGTTTTTAGCATGAAATATTAGATTTTTATACATCTTGATTGCACTTTGATTAGCAATGCATATCTATGTAGGAAAAATGTAATAAATCTAAAGGTCTTCAAATATTCCATGTAAATAAAAAATATCTCTAGAATCATCCCATGCTCAAATTTATTTTGAGTCTACTGATGAATTTACCACTCTATCATTCTTCTTGTAGCACAATGCAATGCTATCTAAACCCATGTGCATAGTGTACCTGTTCACGCAGTGGATTACACCCGGGGCAAGGAGGTTGCACTCCTACCTTCCACACGCAACAATGGAAACTCCCCTCTCACCTATGGGACTGGTGAAGCTAGAGGGAAGAGTCTCTAAGTAAGGGCTAGCTCCCTTTGATGCATCTGATTTGTTCCAGTAAGTGCTAACATATATATATATATCACCTATGGGACTGGTGAAGCTGGAGGGGAGAGTCTCTAGGTAAGGGATAGCTCCCTTTGATGCATCTGATTTATTCTAGTAAGTGCTAACATATATATATATATATATATATATATATATATATATATATATATATATATATATATAATTGGGGGGGTGAAAAGGGAGAAAGATTGCAGGAAAACAAACTACTCTAAAGGAGGTGATGCACCAAAATGATCTGACCTTCTCACACTCACACTTAAAATCAAACAAACACATGCATACACTTCAAACTAGCAGAAGGACTAGGCTGTAAGAAGCTTGGTAGGAAGACTTTAATGGAAAATACAAAAAATAGAGATTCACCAAAGGTGTTGTGAAAGGCATTCTGTATAGTAATTTCTTCTATTTCTGCACTTTTAAATATAACTCTCCTTGTCAGCTATAGAAATGGCACCTTATAGATATGAGGTATGTGGGTGTTGAACTTGTGGATATCTAACCAATGACTAAACACAAACTAACACTCAGACATACACAGAGATATCTAACCAGGATAGAGGTAAAAAATGCATTTATTGATTCAAGTGAAAATTTTCTAGGGCTATGCCTTACAAATGTGGAAGATTTCTCCAAAGATATGTCTCCAATATATAGAGGAAGAAAGGGGCCTTTTGGCACCCTTTTTACAAGTGACCCATGGTGGGCACTGTGTCAACCACTAAAATAACTTCTTGAATTGACACCTTCTTGCGTCACTTGGATCACTTTGTCTGCTTCTGTGTGATGGCCATTCTGCTGTCAGGATTTGAATTTATGAGCCATGCTATTTTCCTTCTCTACAGTGCATATTAAAGAAAACCAATCGCGTCGACCACTGTTGTGCCTCTTTGATGACTGCATGGTAGGCACTATGTCAACCACTGAAATAACTTTATGAATCCTTCCTGCATCACTTGGATTGCTTTGTCTACTTCTACGTGATGGCCATTCTACTGTCAGGATTTGAATTTATGAGCCACACCATCTGCCTGCTCTTTGTTCTCTAGGCTCTTTGTCCTTTTTTGCTCCTTCAGCCCTCAGGGGCAATCTTCTAGCAGGTCACTACATTCTTTGGGCTCATTCCATGGTTGGTGCTCAAGCATTTAAAAACCAATATCTTTTTTACTAGCTTAAATTTGACGTTCACGCACCCATCACCCTTGGACTCTCCTTCAGCTTCTTGCTTTGCCCCTTTTTGTTGAGATCACATCCACCCTTGACACATGTCATAGTCCACTGCTTGGGCACTTAGAAGACAATTTGAAATACAGACATTGACATGTGTCAATTTCCACTGAGCTGATAATGGGACATGGCAACATTTGCTTATGTTAGAGGACCTTTTGAGAGTCAGGTAAAATTTGACACATGGTCACTTCTGTAGAGCCTTTAGCTACCTTAGAGAAACTTTCAAGCCCTTTTTTGGTTATTAGTAGATGTTGACACTTGGCACGCTCTACTTAGCTCCTAGCAACTCATTCAGGCCCACCACAGTCTTCTTTGAAGCCAATAAGAGAAACCCATAGATGTTACCACCTATCAGCTTCTACTAAGCCCTACAAGGGACACGTGGCACATTCTACTATTCTTAAAAAATCATGTTGAAGTCCTTTGTGGTTGCCATTTGTTACTTTTCATGCTCTGGCTTCCCTGGTGTAAAATTTGATGCTCTCAGGCCCATCACCGTCCTTGGCAAAGTTCATCAGGCCTTTTTCCATGGCTTTTCTACTTCAGGCCCTTTGGCTGCCCTCCACAAGGGATTTTTTGGATCTTGAACTACCCTCCAGCTGTAGGGCACACCCTTGAACCAAGCCATTAAACCAATCCATTGAACCAAAATTTGGTTCAATGGTTCAATGGTTTAAGGCTATACACTAAGCCAATTGAACCGTTTGCTTTGAACTGAATGTCACTTGAACCAAAATGGTTAAACCAAGCCATTGAACTAATTGGTTAAACCAAAAATGGTTCAATGTTATGCGCCAAGCACTTATGAACTATTTGTTGGATCTCCTTGTTGAACCATTTACTTGAACCAATCCATTGAACTGTTCATTTAAACTAGTTCAATGGTTCAAAGCTGCATGCTAAGCCCATTAAACTAAGCCTTTGAACTCTTCTCACTCACCTCAGTCATTAAACCTATGCATTAAACTGGAGGTGTTGAACCAAGTGATTGAACCGAGTGATTTAGCTGGTTCAATGGTTTAATATTGTGTGTTGATGAACTCACCGAAGGACTGTAGACTGAAAGCAAATGATGAACCATTCATTTGAGCCCACCGAAGTGTTAAGCTAAAGTGCTAAGGCATTAAACCAATGTGTTGAACCAACATGTTGAACTGAAGCATTGAACTAGTTCAATGGTTTAATGCTGCGTGTTGAGCCAAGTCCTTAAACTAAATGTTGAACCTAAAGCTGCTTGAATTTTTTGTTGAACTTTTCTAGTGAACTAAACACTAAACTTAGCTGATTGAACCAAAGCTGAAGAACTTGAAGATTGAACCAAGGCTTGAAATGAAGTGATGGTTCAATGGTTTGAAGATGCCAACCTTCCTTGTGAATTTCTTTAAATGAAAATCTGAAGAAGCTTTGTAAAAACTTGCCCTTTTCACCTGGTTCTTCAACTTCCAAAAGAAAACCTACAGAGTCTGTAGAAAACCAAGCTCTACAGAGTCCATAGAAATATACCTACTGAGTCCATAGAAATCACCAAATTCATGCAAGATAAAAAATGAATTGGCCTAGAATAGCAGGGGAAGAAGGGAACTGATTTTTGGCCTGTTGGGCAAAAAATGGTCAACAAATTGGTGACTCCTAGGGGAAGTATACCTGCTATGCTTAGAAGCCAATTGCCTTACAGTCCATTAGGCATGGAGTCAGATGTAGCTTTGAATAAAGTTAGTGACAGCCCCAAAAGATCCAAGAATCAAAACATGAAGCTTTTTACCCCACACGCAAAGGAAAACACACATAAGGCTAAAAACACTACCTGTGCAAACTGCACTTAGGGAAAGTAGGAAAAGAAACTAAAAGCAAACTACTATATATAACTAACCAGGTACATTTGCTTCCCTCCTAGATCAAAGGGAAAATTTCTTAATTCCCCTTCCTGGCAAGAAGACTTATGGTGCCAGGCAAGTAGCTGAATGAAAAGGAGAGCTGGTGACCTGCTCCTCTTGCCTATCACTTAGATTGGCTGATATCTAAGTGGAGATTCAAACATGCTTCCAATGCATATGTACTTTGTTTGTTCTTGGAAGCTTGCCTCCTATTGGTTCTTCAAGCTGGTGTATCTCATCAAGAAATCAATTACTACCGGCTCATCACCATAAGCCCTTTGATACGCACCCTTGACTAGCTTGCTCTCTTCTACCTCATGCTCGGGTTCCAGTATGACCATCTTCCTTGATGATTTTGAAGAAAGTATCTTCAGATTCACCAACCTCTTGGAAGGATAAATCTAAAAGCCTATAGTGCCCTTGAAAACATGTTTGAACCCCAATGCTACCTTCTCCACTCTTAACCAACTCATAGCCTCCTTGAAGAATAGTGCAGCCTGCCTCAATGACTTCAAAAGAATCATTCAAAACATGAACAAGAGATTGTCCATGCTCCTCCATGTCACTTAAGGTGATCTCCTTCTCATCCGTACTCCTGAAGTCTCCTTGGTCAGTCATAAACTAAGCATAATCCATATCAAGCAAGGCCTGATAGCTTTCTTGGAGGTGTATGGATGGAGTGCATTCAGACATGGAATCTACTATTTGGTCTAAAATGTCCATCACACGTTCATTGAGGAACCCTACTCTGGACTCCAATTCTATAATCCACCCATCCATATCTTCCTAGAAAAGCCTTTCCTAGAAGTCACAATCATCATCAGGAGTAGGAGCAGCCCCATCTTCTTCAAGGTTTTGAGCAAAACCTTTCTCTTCCTCTTTCTTTCTGCCCCAAGATTCCACTGTTTGCTTTCAACTCATGATCTTGGGATTGGAATCTTGCTCTTGTGAATAGGTAGCAACTTTATCCTCTTCAAGGTCCTGAGCTGGTTCATGATGTTCATTCTTCTAGTTCAAAATTTGGAGGTCATGTTGAAAGACTTGAGGAGGTTGGGGAAGATTTGGGAGGGTCTACTCATGTACAGGAAGGGCTATCTAAAAAGAGGTGTGCTAAAAAGCTAGGCACATGGGATTGAGGGTAGGATTGATTGATGCATTAGATGAGTCAGAATGAGCAAGTGCCATCTGACAGAAAGGATTTGGCACACAAGAGGGGGCTTTTTTCAAAATAGGAGGGGGTAGACCTTGGGCCAAAATTTATTGGTTTTTGTCCCTCCACTTTACCAACACTTCATAAATATTGAAATTAGCTTGTGTATTGGTGGAAGGGGTGCTTTTTGGTGTCAGCTCCTCTAAAGGGTCTGAAAGCTCCATCTCTCTTTTGCCCAGTAGTCTCATCTTCTTTTCTAATTCCTCAATCTGCTTGGCCAGATCATCCTCATTTTGTACCTCTTAAAGCTTGTGGGAGTCATCATAGAGATGGGGAGTGCATGAATATTGCCATGAAATGCAAGGAGCTTCCTGAGTAAGGTTGGGAGGGACTTGAAAAGGAATAACCTCATTTTGTACCTCGCACTCTTGGACAATGTCTTTTTCCTCCTTGTTATTCCATGACTCAACCACTTTATTCCAGCTCAAGTAATTTGGACTGGGCATCTCCTTTGGGGGTGATGGGGCTATAATGTGAGAGGGTAGTGAATATTTAGATTCCACTTCCCTCACTACCAAGATGGATTGTTGCATCTGAAGGTTTGTCAATTCAATTTGTCTATCAAGATTAGCCTTAAACATAAGATTTGTTATTTCAGAACTCTCCTCAACATGATTGGGGAAAGGACTTTGACAGGCTTGACTTGGCTCATAAGCAGGGGTTGTATATGACTGATATGATACTTGGGGGAGTGAGTATGCAGGTTGATAGACTTGGTAAGGTTGACTCTCATGAACACTTAGCTTCTCCTCCAAAGATGCAATCAAACCACTCACATCTAGCATCTCACTTGTAAGCATGTGCCAATTGGCTCTTTCAATAGGAGCCTATTCCTTCTTAACCTGATCTAGTGCATTCCTCACTTGATTGATGATATGATCAGGAATTTCTTGGCTACATCCCCTTCTGGTGTTAATATCTATTACATACTTTTCATATCCCAGAAGTGCTCATTTGAAAGTAGAAATGGGTTGATTGGCAAAGACACTGGGTTGAGTGGGAGAAGTGACGTAATGAGAATACTAGGCATAAGGCTGATATAACTCATGATAGGGCTAAGACCAATCATAGTGGACCTAATAAGGATCAACATAAGGTTGGTGATGATCATAGCCATGCTGGCCAATGAAAATAGGGTCTATGGCTCAGAACGATGGGATTATACATACCAGAATGTTGTTTCTTGATGATATGGTACCAGAACTAATTAACTAGTTGATTTAACTCAGATTCACCATTGTTGTTTGATGGAAAAGCCTCCAAAGGCTGGTTGGTTGAATAACACACCAAAAATTCTTTAACTCTTTGGACACAACTTGTCCTAGTTGGTCCCACCAGGCGTGCCAAAAATTGTTGACGCAGTGGATTGCACCTGGGGCAAGGAGGTTGAGTTATTGCCTTCCACATGTAACAATGGAAACTCCTCTCTCACTTGTGGGACTTGTGAAGCTAGAGGGGAGAGTCTCTAGGTAAGGGCTGGCTCCCTTTGATGCATCTAATTTGTTAAAGTAAGTGCTAACATATATATATATATATATATATATATATATATATATATATATATATATATAATGGGGGGTGAAAAGGGAGAAAGATTGTAGGAAAACAAACTAGTCTAAAGGAGGTGATGCACCAAAATGATCCAACCTTCTCACACCCACACTTAAAATCAGACAAACACATGCATACACTTCAAACTAGCAGAAGGACCAGGCTACAAGAAGCTTGGCAGGGAGGCTTTAATGGAAAATACAAAAAATAGAGATTCACCAAAGGTGTTGTGAAAGGCACTCTGTATAGTAATTTCTTCTATTTCTGCACTTCCATATACAACTCTCCTTGTCAGCTTCAGAAATGGCACCTTATAGATACCAGATATGTTGGTGTTGAACTTGTGGAAGCATCAAGAAGCAATGACTAAACACAAACTAACACTCAGATATACACAAAGATATCTAACCAAGATAGAGGTAAAAAATGTGTTTATTGATTTAGGTGAAAATTTGCCAGGGCTATGCCTTACAAATGTGGAAGATGATTTCTCCAAACATAAGTCTCTAATATATAGAGGAAGAAAAGGGGCCTTTTGGCACCCTTTTTAAAAGTGACCCATGGTAGGTACTGTGTCAACCACTAAAATAACTTCTTAAATTAACACCTTCCTACGTCACTTGGATCACTTCATCTACTTCTGTGTGATGGCCATTATGCTATCAGGATTTAAATTTATGAGCTGTGTTATTTTCTTGCTCTGTAGTACATATTGAAGAAAACTAGTCGCATCGACCACTATTGTGCCTCTTTGATGACCACATGGTAGGCACTATGTCAACCACTAAAATAACTTCTTGAATCCTTCTTGCATCACTTGGATTTCTTCATTTGCTTCTACATGATGGCCATTTTGTTGTCAGGATTTGAATTTATGAGCCACACCATCTACCTGCTCTTTGTTCTCTAGGCTCTTTGTCCTTTTCTACTCCTTCAACCCTCAAGGGCGATCTTCTAGTGGGTCATTGCATTCTTTGGGCTCATTCCATGGTTGGTACTCAAGCATTTAAAAACTAATGGCTTTTTTATTGGCTTAAATTTGATGTTCACGCACCTATCACCCTTGGACTCTCCTTTGACTTCCTGCTTTGCCCCTTTTCGCTGAGAGCGCATCCACCCTTGACACATGTCATAGTCCATTACTTGGGCACTTAGAAGACACTTTGAAACATAGATGTTGACACATGGCAGTTTTTGTTGAGCTAATAATGGGACGTGGTAGCATCCACTTACATTAGAAGGCCTTTTGAGAGTCAGGTGGAAGTTGACACATGGTCACTTCTATAGAGCCTTTAGCTACCTTAGAGAAACTTTTAGGCCCTTTTCTGGTTCTTAGCAGATGCTAACACTTGGCACGCTCTGCTTAGCTCCTAGCAACTCATTTGGGCCCACCACAGTCTTCTTTGAAGCCAACAAGAGAAACCCATAGATGTTGCCACCTGTCAGCTTCTATTGAGCCCTGTAGGGGACACATGGCACATTCTATTGCTCTTAAAAAAGCATGTTGAAGTCCTCTATTTCCACTTGGTGCTTTCCATGCTCTAGCTTCCTTGGTGTAAAATTTGATGCTCTCAGGCCCATCACTATCCTTGGCAAAGTTCATCGGGACTTTTTCCATATCTTTTCTACTTTAGGCCCTTTGGTTGCCCTCTATAAGGGATTTTTTGGATCTTGAACTACCCTCCAGCTGTAGGGCACACCCTTGAACCAAGCCATTAAACCAATCTGTTGAACCAAAATTTGGTTCAACGGTTCAATGGTTCAAGGCTACACGTTGAGCCAATTAAATCATTTACTTTGAACTGAATGCCACTTGAACTGAAATAGTTGAACCAACCCATTAAACTAATTGGTTGAACCAAAAATGGTTCAATGCTGCATATTGAGCCCCTCTGAGCTATTCATTGGATCTCCTTATTGAACCATTCACTTAAACCAATCCATTAAACCATTCATTTGAACCAGCTCAATGGTTTAAAGATACGCACTGAGCCCTTTGAACTAAGCCTTTGAAATCTTCTCACTCACCTCAGTTGTTGAACCTGTGCATTAAATTGGAGGTGTTGAACCAACTGATTGAACTAAGCGATTAAATTGGTTTAATGATTCAATATTGCATGTTGATGAACTCACCAAAGGACTATAGACTGAAAATAAATGATGAACCATTCATTTGAACCCACCGAAGTGTTAAGCCAAAGTGCCAAGGCATTGAACCAACCCATTGAACTGAAGCATTGAACTAATTCAACGATTCAATGCTACGCACTGAGCCAAGTCCTTGAACTAAATGCTAAACTTGAAGCTGCTTGAACTTTTTGTTGAACTTTTTTGATGAACTAAGTGCTGAACTTAGCTGATTGAACCAAAGCCAAAGAACTTGAAGATTAAACCAAGGCTTGAAATGAAGCGATGGTTTAATGGTTCAAAGATGCCAACCTTCCTTGTGAATTTATTTAGATGAAAATTTGAAGAATCTTTGTAAAAACTCACCCTTTTCACTTGGTTCTTCAACTACCAAAAGAAAACCTGCAGAGTCCATAGAAAACCAAGCTTTGTAGAGTCCATAGAAATAGACTTGCAGAGTCCGTAGAAATCACCATATTCATGCAAGATAAAAAATGAATCGACCTAGAATAGTAGGGAAAGAAGGGGACCGATTTTTGGCCTATTGGGCAAAAAATGGTCAACAGTACCTTGTTAAGGACACTTTATCATCCACACATCCACCAAAATATGCATCATAATACCCAACAAGTTTAAAGTTATTATTGCATTTATTTTTAAGGACATATGTTTTTGTTCCTTGAAGGAACAAAATACTCTTTTTACTACATGGTAATGAATTAATCTAGGCTCATGCATAAACCTAGACAAAATTCCCACTATAAAGGATATTTTGGGCCTAATACTCATCAATTATATTGAGCTTCCCACTACTTTCATGTATTTGGTGAAATTAAAAAATTCACTACCATCATCTTTAGATAATTTTAAGTTACTTTCCATCAGAGTGAGGGAAGGGTTACAATCTTTCATACTAAACCTATTTAATAACTCAAAAATATACTTAGTTTGTTAATGAAAATGCTTTTATCTTTTTGAGTAACTTTTATGCCAAATAATAGTAAATAATTCAAATATATATCATCTCAAACCCATATTTTAACTCCTTGCTTATAGACCTATTATGATGTTCATCATTTCCTATGATAAACAAGTCATCGACAAAAAGAACTATAATTATCAAATTCTTTCCCTACACTTGAATATAGAGAGTATCATTATATCCACTCTGCATAAATCCAATTTTATTTAATTATTAATCCATTTTTCATACTAATCACTTGGTTTTTTTTTTAGCCTATTGGGTGCTTTGATTAATTTACACACCTTGTGTTTTGCATCCACTTTATCAAAAACTTGGGGTTGCATAATATAAACTTCTTCATGTAAATCACCATTCAAAAAGACACATTTTACATCCATTTGATGTACTTTCTAAAAAATATGTGTTTTTAAGGTAAGAATAATATGAAATATGAATAGTGTGCCATTTAACAATGGGTGCAAATATTTCATCATAATCAATTCCTTCTTGTTATACATAAATTTTTACAATAATCCTAACCTTATGTTTATCAACGGAGCCATATAATGTATACTTTACCCTATAAACCCATTTGTATCTGATGGATTGAACATGTGGAGGAGGATACACCAAATCCTAATTATTATTGTTAATAGTGGTATCTTACTCATTCTACAATGTAGTTTGTCAAACATATTTAGTAGAAACTTCCTCAAAAGTGGATGGCTATATGGAAGAAGTAATAATAACCATTACATAATTTATGTATTTATAAGAAATCATAGGCTTTTTTTAATCAACTTCATCTACTTTCAAGTCAAAAAAAAGTAATTTGAGCTTATTTTGGATACTTGTGTAAATTGTCAAGATCAGGAATGCCAAAATTCTCTTCATGTGCATTATTTGTATGAATACTTAGAGAATTATCAACCTTTTCTAAGACATTATTTTATTAAGTACTCAAGTAAGTATAATAAATGGAAGGGATACTTTTCTCATACCACAATCTATGAGAGCTTCATTATGCAATCCCTTAGCACATTTTTGAATTTCCTATCTAACTTGTAGAATTTTAAGTCTATATTTGTAGTGTTCATATTATAAAATTCATCATATATCACATTCCTGGTCAATATGAATTTTCTTGAATCATGTGCAAGAAAATGATACCCATATTTGGTTCCTAAATACCCAATAAAAATGCATTTTCAACTTTGAGGTTCTAACTTAATTTTATGTTCAGTAAAAACTAAAGAAAAGCAAGTATGTCCAAAAATATTCAAGTATTTATCTTTTATCTTAAACCCATTCTAAGCCTCATATGAATTTTTTACTAAAATTGTAGTTGTAGGGGATCTATTTCTCAAATACACTTCATTATTAATGGTTTTTGGGTAAAATTTATCATCGAGCTATTTATAGTGCAACATAGTTCAAGTTGTGTCCTCTAATGTTTTTTTCATTCATTTATAAACTTTATTATGTTGTGAAGTGTAAACATTACTATATTTGAATTTTATTCCATGTTCCCATAAATAATCTAAAAAATTCTTTGAAGCATACTCACCATCATTATCTGAACAAAGAGTAGATAATTTTGAACCTATTTCTTTTTCAACTAAGTTTAACCACTTAAAAAACTTAGTGAAACCTTATTATTTGTTTTTCATAAAAACACCCAATTCAACCTAGAAAAATCATCAATAAAAAACATAAAATACTTGTACCCTCCAATGGATGAAATTTTAATATCACAAACATCACTATTAACTAACTCTAAACATTTGTTAGCTCACCAAGAAGAATCCTTAGGGAACTTTTCCCTATTTTATTTACATAAATGAATGATTCAAAAATAATTTTATATTTACATAAAGTGGGAAAACCATTCACCATGTTATGTCCTTGTAAGCCAACCAAAGAGTGAACATTCAAATGTGCATAATGAAGATGCCACAAACATTACATAGGCATTATACCAATACATGTTTGAACTACTATTACATGTTTCATTGTAGGAGGAATTAGTTTTAAATTCAAACTAACCAAGTTCCCATCCTCATAACATGTATACATTATTTTATATCCTTCTTTAATATATTCATTATAATGAGCCCATTTTGGAGCACAATTTGATAACCCTTCTTACAAATAGTTATCAAGGAAATAATATGTTTTTGTAATGTTAGAACATACCAAACATTTTCAAAGTATTTGATATAACCTTTACGAATAATAATACAAATAGATCTAAGTACTTATTAAATATGCAACTATTTATCTCCCAAGGAAACTAGAGTGAGAGATGATTCTTTAAAAGTCCAAATGAAGTATTTCCTAAATTTCATGTGCTTGATTGCACTTGTATATAAAACCCAAACATATGTGAAATTTTTTCTAGCCTCATCTTTTATATAAGTAATGTTCCCTAAAGATAATAATGTAGATTCATGAGAAAATTTTCCTAATTCATCATTTCATGTTCTACATATTGATCATAGTTAGATTTACTCATTTTTTTGGCCTGTGATTTTTTAAAAAATTAATCCTATGTTATGAAGTAATGTGACCAAATTTTCCACATCTGTGGCATTGAATATTTGATATACTTTTACCTCTACCTATATATGAGTTGTGACCAAGTCCTTTATCACTCATCTCAATTGAATGAAGATGGTTATATTATTGATTGGAATAGTTGTTTTAATGATATGTTATTCCTTTATTTTTAAATATTCCTCCTATATAATCTATACCCCCTCTATAATGTTTCCCTCTATAGTTGTGTTGGCCAAAAGATGAAGAACTAGGTTTAAAATTTGTAACATGGGCTTCTATTTTATTAGATTTCTTGGGTAGAGATAGATCATGTTGAATAAACAATTCAGTGAGTTTATCAAAATTTATGCTTGTGATCTTATCAAAGACATGAATCATTTATAAAAAGTTTCTATAAGACCTAGGTATCCCTTTAAATGCAATAGTTACAAATATTTCATCATCAAGTTTACCAAATGTAGCCTTAGTATATTCACTAAAAATGTTATTCAACTTAGACATGTTCTCTTGCATATCCCCATTTTCCTATAATGACAAAATAAATAATTTCATATGTATATCTTTTTATCATAGGGTTTTTTATCATATAAATTAGACAAAAACTTCCATGAAATATTACTATGGATAGAGTTTTCAATATGAATGTATCTCTAGTGCAAAAACACTTGATTAAAGCTAAAGCTTTAGATTCACGTATATTAAAACATCAATTTTATTCTATGCTATAGGTACCATAAGATTTTCATTTTTCACAACATCCCATAACTTATTGAATAATAATGACGTTTCCATTAAGCATTTCCAATTAGTTTAATTATAAATCATTTAATGATTAGTATCTAAAAGTAAATTCTAATTTTTTAGCATTTTTAAATGAAAATAAATACAAAAATTGAAAATCTAACACACCCACAATAACACTTAGCACAAAAGAATGCTTATATAGAGTTTTTCACTTAACCTCCATGTAGGACACAAGAAATTTTTTTGATGGGTTTTACATTTACCCATACCAAAAATATCAAATTACACCCTTATCACCAAAAAACACACCATTGTCACTCCTTTATATCCACTTGTGACATATCACATTTATCACTCTTTGACAAGATTATTCACTTTATGACAAATTAAAAAAAACATGTATTGAATATATTTCCAAAAGGAATTTTCCCAAAAAAAATCATATACTAAAAATTTGATCAAAAATAAGTTTGATCAAAAAAGTATATTTGAACCCTAGACCTCTCCAACTTCCAAGGGTCTCACAAAGTGTATTTTACCTATTGTCCTATAAGCATTAATAAGTATAAAAATTAATATTTGATATTTAAAATATAGATTTTTTGTGTGGAAAATAAAAAATATATTACTTGTACGTAATAATTTATTCACCTGTTAAAATGTTTTGGTAAAAGTGCTTATCCTTTAAATTTATGTTGGCCCCAACAAACCATAATACTTTCCAAAGATCTTTTAAACTTTAGATTTAGAAAAACTATTATATTTAAAGCTATATTATGCCATTTTCATACCAAGGATGTCATGATTCAACATATTACTTCACAAATATATAAAAATACATAGGGAAAGGAAGGTTATACAATTGGAATTTGTTTTAGGTTTATGCCTGCCAAATGGAAAATAAAATCATACATATCAGTTTTGGAACATATTGAATGCCATTATTATAGATGGATGTCATACAAATGTATTTTTAGGTTGTACAATTCAAAATAAGGATTTCCAAAAGCTTTTAGGTTAGTTTGGATGATATTTAAGGCATGTAAAAGGTCCAAAAACTCATCAAAACACCTAATAAATCATCAAAACACCATGAGATCTATATTCAAGTTTGGAAGGCCATATAATTCAAAAAATTAGATTTGAAAACCTCTAAATGTCATATAAGTAGTTGATCTAGGCTTTCAAATATGTATTAAGGTATTTTATGTAATTAACAAGATTTTATAAGGATTTGGGTTGCATTTAACTAGAATATGATTGATGTTTTAAAAAAATGGCCGTACATCCCAAATTTTTAGGTCTTTTTTTATTTTTTAAATCCCAGGTTCTAAATATTTAAATAAATATATTGAAAAATGTAATTATTTAATGTTTTTCAATGTTTTGTTCATGGAAAATGAATTGGATTTCAAACTTGCAAACCTATATTTACTCTTCACAAATTTGTCCTTCTTTACCTTCTTTAAATTTTATTTCATGTTGACTTTCACATGAATCTCCTCTTTCATCAGGATTTGCCATGCTCTCTTTCACCAATAATTTTCACCAACACAACTGACCTTTAGCTCTGATACCACTGATAGAAAAAACCACTTTAGGTTAAATATTTTGCCCATTATGACAGGTCCACAATCATTTTATTAATATTTAAAAATCAAGTACATATCCAAAAGGATTATAATATGTTGTTAACCCCGATTGACTAAGAGAAGACATATTTATAACTTTACCTAGAGACTAGTAACCAACTAGGTAACAATTAAAAACCTAACTCTATATGAGATTGTTTAACCATAAAAAACACTAAAACTTTAATATAATCTAACTTAACAAAATGTATAAATGGGATGTATTATATAAAAAACATGCCACTTTAATTTATTACAAACACATTGACCTAAAATATTGCTAAGACTTTGGAACAAGTCCTAACAAAATAAAAACCACTTTAGGTTGAATCTTTTACCCACTATGGTAGGTCCATGATCATTTTATTAATATGTAAAAATAAATTACATAACCAAAATGGTTCTAAAATATCATTAACCCTGAATGACCAAGATAAAACATATTTATAATTTTATAGAAAGATTGATAAAATAACCAACTAGGTAATAATTAAAACCATAACTCTATATGATATTATTTACCCATAAAATAACACTACAACTTTATTATAATCTAACTTAACAAAATGTATAAATAGGGTGTTATATATAAGATGCATGCCCCTTTAATTTATTAAAAACACATTAACCTAAACTATTGTTAAGACTTTGGAACAAGTCCTAACAAACCCCCTATGATTCAAAGTCAGTTCTTTGGACACATTTTAGGCATTTGTCTAAATTTTTCAAATTTGATTCTGTCAAGGGGTTTTATGAAAATATCAACTATTTAATTTGTACTTAGGCAATATATTGGTTCAAGCACTTTCTTTGGCACCAAAATTCATAGATGATGATATTTGACATCTATATGTTTAGTTTTAACATGAAATATTAGATTTTTAGACACCTTTATTGCACTTTGATTATCAATTCATAACTATGTAGGAGCAATCTAAGAAATCTAAAAGTCTTCAAATATGCCATGTAAATAAACAATCTCTCTAGAATCATCCCATGTTACAATGTATTTTGATTTTATTGATGAATTTACCATATTATCATGCTTCTTATAGCACAATGCAATGGTAGTTGAACCCATATGCATAGTTTACCCTATTATGGACTATCTATCATCTACACATCCACTGAAATATGCATCACAATAGCCAACAAGTTTGAAGTTCTTGTTGTGGTGATACTCAAGTCCATATGTTTTTGTTTCCTAAAGGTAACAAAGTACTCCTTTTACTGCATACCAATGAATTCATCTAGGCTCATGCATAAACCTAGAAAAACTCCCACTGTAAATAATATTTTAGGCCTAGTAGTCATCAATTATATTAATCCTCCCACTAGTTGCATGTATTTGGTGCCATCAAAAAATGCACTACCATCATCTTTAGATAATTTTAAGTTACTTTCCATCAGAGTGAGGGTGGGGTTACAATTATTCATACTAAACCTATTTAATAACTTAGAAATATACGTAGTTTGTGTAATGAAAATGATGTTATCTTTATGAGTAACTTCTATGCCATGATAATAGTGAATAAGTCAAAGATCTATCATCTCAAATCCATCTTTTAGCTCCTTGTTCATAAACCTATTATGATGTTCATCATTTCCTATGATAAACAAGTCATCCACATAAAGAACTATAATTATCAAATTCTTTCCCTTCACTTGAATATAGAGAGTATTATTATATTTACTCTGCATAAATCCAATTTTATACAAGTGGGAATCCATTTTTTCATACCAATCCCTGGGTGCTTATTTGAGCCCATTGGGTGCTTTGATTAATTTACACACCTTGTGTTTTGTACCCACATTATCAAAAAATTGAAGTTGTGTCATATAAACTTCTTCATGTAAATCACCATTCAAAAAGGCACTTTTGACATCCATTTGATGTACTTTTCAACCATTATGTGTTTTTAATTTAAGAACCATATGAATAGTGTGCCATTTGGAAATGGGTGCAAATGTTTCCTTAGAATAAATTCCTTATTATTATACATAACCTGTATCAACAAGCCTAACCTTATGTTTATCAATGGAGCCATCTAATTTATACTTTACCCTATAAACCCATTTGCATCTGATGGGTTGAACATGTGGAGGCAGATCAATCAAATCCTAAGTATTATTGTTAGTAATGGAATCATACTCATTTTACAGTGTAGTATGTCAAACCTATTCAATAGAATCTTCCTCAAAAGTGGATGGCTATATGGAAGAATTAATAACAACCATTGCATAATTTACATATTTACAAGAAATCATAGGACCTATTTTACCAACTTCATCTACTTTCAAGTAATAAAAATTACTTTGAGCCTATTTTGGATACTTGTGAAAATTTCCAAGATCAGGAACACCAAAATTCTTTTCATGTGCATTATTTATAGGAATACGTAGATAATTATCAACATTTTCTAAGACATTATTTTATGAAGTACTCAAGTGAGTAGAATAAATGAAAGGGATATTTTCCTCATACCAAAATCTATGAGAGTTAGATTTATTCTACAATCCTTTAGAATAATTTTTAAGTTCCTATCTAACTTGTAGAATTATGATTCTATATTTGTAGTGCTCATATTACAAAATTCATCAAATATCACATCCCTAGTCACTATGAATTTTTTTGTATCATGTGAAAGTAAATGATACCCCTATTTGGTTTTTAAATACCCAATAAAAAGTCATTTTCTATTTTGAAGTTTCAACTTAGTTTTATGTTTAGTAAGAACTAAATCAAGGCAAGTATGTCCAAAAATATTCAAGTGTTTAAATTTTCACTTAAACCCATTCCAAGCCTCATATGGATTTTTTCCCAAAAGTGTAGTTGTGGGGGATTTGTTTCTCAAATACACTACATTATTAATGGCTTCTGGGCAAAATTTATCATCAAGATATTTCTAGTGTAACATAGCTCAAGTTTTGTGCTCTAAATTTTTATTCATTCATTTAGAAAATCCATTATGTTGTGGAGGGTAAGCATTACTATATTTTCATTTGATTCCATGTTCCTAAAAATAATCTAAAAAATTCTTTGAAGTATACTCACCATCATTATCTAAACAAAGAGTAGCTAATTTTGAACCTATTTCTTTTTCAATTAATTTTAAACACTCAACAAACTTATTGAAAACCCTCTTATTTGTTTTTCATAAAAAACACCCAAGTCATCCTAGAAAAATCATCAATAAACAACACAAAATACTTTCACCCTTCAATGGATGACTTTTTAATATCACTATGAACTAACTACAAACATTTGTTATATCGCCAAGAAGAATCCTAAGGGAATTTTTCCATTTTTTGTTTACCTAAATGAAATATTCAAAAATAATGATATATTTATGAAAAGCGGGAAAAAAATTCACCATGCTATGTCTCTATAAGTCCAACAAAGAGTGAATATTCAAATTTCCATAATGTAGAAGCCAAAAATGTTACATAGAGAATGTACCAATACATGTTTCAACTACTACTACAAGTTTCATTCTAGGAGGAAGTAATTTGAAATGCAAAAGAACCACATTCCCATCCTCATAACATCTATACATTATTTTGTATCCTTCTTTAACATATTCATTATTAATGAGCCCATTTTTTAGCATAATTTGATATCCCTTGTTACAAATAGTTACCAAGGAAAGAAGATGTTTTTTCAATGTGGGAACATACCAAACATTCTCTAAGTGTTTTATAGAACCATTAGGAAGAAGAATCTGAATAGATCCAAGTCCCTATGAAATATGCATAGATTTATCTACCAAGGAAACTAGAGTGAGAGGGTCTTATTTGAAATTACAAATGAATTCTTACCTAAATGGAATGTGCTTTTTTGTACCTATATCTAAAACCCAAACATATGTGAACTCATTTCTAGCCTTATCTCCTATATAATCAATGTTCCCTAAATCTATGAATGTAGATTCATGAGCAACATTTCATAATTCATCATATTCATGTTCTACATATTGAGCATAGCTAGATTTAGTCACTTTTTATGGCCTATGAATTTTTTCAAAATTAATCTAACACTATGAAGTAATGTGACCAAATTTTCCACATCTATGACATTGAATATTTGATCTACCTTTACCTTTACCTCTATATGATTTATGACCTCATCCTCTATCACTCATCTCATTTGAATGAAAATGGTTACATTATTTATCAGAATAGTTGTTTTGATGATATATTATGTCTTTTTTTTGAAATATTCCTCCTATATAACCTCTACCCACTCTATAACTTTTCCCTCCATAGACCAGAAGATGAATAACTAGGCTTCAACTTTGTAACATGAACTTCTATTTTATTAGATTTATTGGGTAGAGATAGGTCATGTTGAATAATCAATTCATTTAATTTATCAAAATTTATGCTTGTGATCTTATTAGATACATGAATCATTTCTACAAGTTTTCTATAAGACCCAGTAGCCCTTTCAATGCAATAGTTGTAATGAGATCATAATCAAGTTTACCAAACCCAGCCTTACTATATTTAGTATCAATGTTTTTCAACTTAGACATGTAATCTCCCATATTCCCATCTTCCTCTAATGACAAAGTAAAAAAATGAATATGTATATCTTTTTATGCTAGGGTTTTTTATCATACAAATTAGATAAAGTCTTCCATGCAGTATTACTATGGGGAGAGTTTTCGATATGAATGTAAGTATCTCTAGTGTAAAAACATTAGATTAAAGTTAAAGTTTTAGACTCACACATATTAAAAACATTAAGTTTATCATGTACCATAGGTACCATACGACTTTCATTCTTGAAAACATCTCATAATTCATTGAATATCAGTGATGCTTCCACTAAATGTTTCTAATCATTGTAATTAGAAATCATTTAATGATCAATATATGATAGAAAATTATAAATTTTTGGAAATTTGAAATGAAAATAAATATATAAAATGAAAATTCAACACACCCACAATAACACTTGTCACAAAAAAGGCTTATACAGGGTTTTGCATTTAACCTCCACATAGAGCACATGAAATATTTTTGATGGGTTTTTCCATTAAACATACCAAAATTATGAAATTTGATTTAAATTTTAAGAAGATTATGGAATTTAAAACCCTTGGTTACTAAATGTGATATAATAATAAATTAGGGAATAAATATAAAAATATCAATAGCCTCCAATTTGTACAATCATTGATTTATCTGATTATTCTATAAATAGGAAATGAATTACAAAACTGGCATAGGGACTATGCAAGATGTCATGAACATTAATCATAAGTCAAAAATACTCTTGAATAATATCATGGTCCTTTAAATATTAGTGTGTCATGTTAATGTCCTTTGTGTCTTGCTAGTGTCCTTTTGGTAGTAGGGATAATGAGCTTTTGGGTGGACCTTTTCCTAGTTATCAAGAGTTTGTGCTTGGGTGCATGAATGTTGGTTCACTACATGTTCCCTATTTTGACTAATTTTAATGCCAAACTAGGCCTCCATGTTTGTTAGGGTATTTTATGAGAATAATTATAAAAAGAGTGGCATTAACAGGGAATAATAGACATGATCTCAACACCCCATGTGTTGAGTGTTGCCTACATACCAATACCTCAAAAGGGGATGAAGCCTAATTTAGTTCTCCTAATTTAAGTGATAGTGCAAGTATAAGTGAATGTTATTATGAGTATTAGTTTGAGTGCTTTGAGTGTGACTTAAAACTATAAATTTGAGTAATTTGAGCTGTGGGATACTAAATATGGGTGTATGTATAAGTAGGGCATAATAGGGATCAATGATCTTGATTTTCACAACTATTTATGGGTTTTTTATGAGTATTTGCATATGATTTCCATATAGTGGGTAAGTGAGTGAAAGTGGTCTATATATAGCATTCTAGTGATTTTCAAGATGTGAAATAGGTCTAGGATAACCCTAATAGTGTTTTGAAGAATGGAAAAATATCCATTGGGGGAGTAAAGAGCAAGGGGACATTAAGGTTTCCCTTTGGTCAATAGCATAGTGTGTTATACTTCAAAGGACTGTGTTAATGTCTAGGTGGAAAGAGTGAGCAAAAATGATATTTGGTTGCCTACATGGTGGTTTAGTGTTGCTTTTGGTATATCTGGGAATGGGTTGAACTTGCACAAAAGATGGAAAATGATCAAGAGAGGTTATAGGATAGGTCTAGGGATAAGTTAAGGATAGTGTAGTCTCAAGTGACACTCATTACACTAAAATGACATTTTAGATGACTAAATTTCCCCTCTTTTATTCTATAAATGTAGCAAAGTGAAATGACTAGGATAAATAAAAATAAACATACCTAGACTTACCTAAGAGGAAAATCCCATGAATCTAGGTCTAAGTCTATGAAGTATAATCTATTGTGTGTCCTACGAATGAAACATGTATGAATTATTCCTTACTTAATAAGTATAAAAATCAAAGACAAAATTAATTAAATGTATAATATAAAGAGTAAAGGAATGAATACACCTCACTAGGTACACGAACCAATGCTAAAACTTGGTGACATCCTATGTGTGTGTAGTTGGTGATCAAATGGTGAATAGCTTGGACTAATTTTATGGCTTGATAAATCACCATGTGTGGGTGACTCAAGATCTTAAATTATCTTTGACTTAATCATTTCCCACCCCTACTCTATGAATCATAATTTGTGAATAACTTGGATTATATAGATGGCTTGTCTAACCCTCCTATGTAGGTGGCTCAAGAACTCAAGTAGGATATGACTCCATCATTACCTACCCATGTGTAGTATATTTATTTAAAACTAAAAAATTTTAATGGAAATGAAGTTGTGTGATGTAAATAAAATTATGTAGGATGGCTCTGGGGCTACTCATAACATCTAAAATGTAAAATAGCTTAGGGGTCATTCAAGCACTCAAAAATGTAGTTTAGGGACCACTCAATAATGACAACAACTAATATAATAAGCCATAAATCTTATGAAAACCTAGTTGTATAAAGTAATAATGTGTATAATGATATGGATCTACCATTTCATATGAGAGTACTAGTGTCAAACTAAACATATGGGAATAATGTGTCACATACATGCCCCAAAATCTAATATCTCTATATATGGATTATGAAGTGAGTCATAATAATCTATGTTTGAGTATCTAAAACTAAAATAGGATTGATGATTTTAAGTATGACGCCCCCAATCTAAGAAAACCTTTGTAATTTTATGTATAATTAAGCATAAACTAAGCATATCTGATAATCTATGACTAATATTATGCAAACCTAAACATAACTATTGAACCTTTATGATAATTATATAATTTTTTGTTTATGGGTCTATGGATAGTAGCATGGTCCCCTGGTTAATAGTGTACTATACTAGTGTCCTTTATGCCATACTATTGACCAAATTTGTTATTTCTATGAAAAACTAAGACTGGCTTTTATGTGACTATTTTTCACTATATTTTCCTGATTTCAGGCTCTATAATTTGCTTATGTGCTAAAAACTATGTTTTGAGTGCATTAGGATGGCATGATCTCTATGACAAACCCCTTTGAATGCCCCCTTTTTTTATAGGAGTTATTGAACCTATGTAATAACTATCCTTAAAATAAAAGTAAATCATCATGTGTATTAGATTTAAAACATATGATATCTATGTGAAAAAATAATATAATGTGTATACATGATATCAAAATGTAAAATAGTATTAGCATAAGTTGGTAATGCACGAAGTGTGTTAGATATAGAATTAAAAAGGTTTTAAAGATAGATATAACAATGTAAGCATGTATATGAATTTCAAATCTAGCTATATTCTGAGTAAATACCTAGGGAGATGGGACATGATGTCCATCAAGGCACCCAAGGAGGAAGGAGAGATGCATGAGTCCATGGAATGGAAAAATGGATGTGCAAGTAAAAATTAATATACAAGTGTCATATCCATGATGCATACATTAAATCATCCATATAAAAACATGAGGCACATAAAGTAGGCCAAGGGGCCATAATAAAAGGGATATGGCAACATGTCACTAAGTCTAAGAAAGAACAAACATAAAAGGACATGTTCAAATATCCACATACACATGAAAAAATTAAGGTTGTCTTAGATCCACATGGAAGGACATGTTCAAATGTCTACATACATAATCAATAAGCACATACAAGAACATGGGCACATGTCCAAAGCATACACACAATAAAAGGAATTAGCTTAGATCCATAGAAAAATGGCATATCCAAACACCCTTGAATAGATGTAGAAGGAAAGAGATATAATCAAATATAAACTAGTGAATCTAGAAATGAAAGTATGCATAAACATATGGTACAAATACATATAAGAGTAAAGATGTATATAAACTGAGTCTATAGTAGTAGTAGTTGTCAAAAATATGTATAGTATAGGATGATCAATATCAAGATATAAACAATGTGAAATCTATGGTATGGAATATAAAAATATATAACCTGACAAACTAGAAGTTATGTGCTATGATGCTCCAAATGGGTAAATGTATCAATTATTAATCTATGTATCTTTATATATGCCCCCAATGGGTAGATAATATCTAATTTGGATATATGTAGAGGACCTAAGTCCTGTAGTAATCTATAAACACTCAAAGAGAACAAGTGAATCATGTATGTATGATAAAAGTGATTACACTAACATAAATAGCATATGTAGTACCTAGTAAATAAAATAATGTAAACATGGAAATGCATACAATCTAAAATTTACATTTTTTGAGTAATATTTATATGTTTTTGTATTTTTGAACATATTATGTTATTTTTGTGATTTATGAGTATAATATATGTACAAACAACATGAAAATGAAACTATATACAAGAATCAAGGTAAGATAAATTATGTACAATTAGAGAGGAACATACTAACTAATAAGTCTTGAAAGAGACTCACTATCAAGGTGTCTTGTATCAAATAAGGGAAGAGTGATTGCATGTGTTGTGTAAAGAGGTATCTGAGATATAAGAATTAGATATATTAAGTGATTTATAGCTAAAAATACCTATGGATTTGGGCTATGAATCTATGGAGTTAAGTGACTAGGCTTGTGAACTGTGGGGTTCTTAGGGACCCATCTAGTATAATAAGTTATGATTATCATGGGTGATCTATTATGTAACACTAATCTAGATGATAATGGGGTAGAGAGAGGCTCTTTGAAATCCAAAACATGTCTTTAATGTAGGGGTATCTCTAATATAGGTCTCCATGAGAGAGTATGTGTATGTGGTAATGTTTTATGAGTCCACCTCACCTATAGTGGTGGCTCAAATGATATCAAAGGTGTGTTAATGGAATATATATATGGATTTGTGACTGGTGGATGTTGTGTAATTGGCTATGGAATAGGAAAAAGATACTCATATGGAAGGCCCTCAATTGTAACCTCTTAATTAACATGTATATATTTAATAAATATGTGTATGGTGGATGGAATGGATTAAATTTATATTCAAGGCCTACCTAATAACATGTAAATCGTGTCAATACTAGGTATAACTAAGAATATAGTGGCCTCATGTGTGGGACCAATCTGTAATGGAAGTAATATATCCCTAATGGAGTTTTAAACATGGCCACTAAAGCCATGAATAATTGTATATGTTTGATGAATTTCCTACTCTGAATATCCCAAGTGTTGTATAAGTGTAATATTACACATGTTAATTCATAACCCTTTGTCAACCATGACACTCTGGATAGGATGATGATAGATGTAAGCTCATACAAAGAGTACATATAATTCTAAGTCATCATCAACAATATCCTACTCTGATAAAGTGATGAGAGGTCTATTTAACACTGTAGTATGATACACACCAATGATATTATCTATAAGGTGTGTATCTATCATATAAGTATGCTAGGATGTTTATGGTGGATGTGCCTATTAAGTATAATGAACACCTAAATTTCCTACTATGTCATTAGTCATATGCTTTAGAAATAGATCTAAAAATATTTTCAATGCTTTTTCTTCTATTATTTGTGCTCTATTAGCCTCTTTAAGGGTGCTCACATCAATGATATTAGCATCTATCAAATCTTGTATCTTATGTCATAAGCTAGTGGATATATTTGTAGTATGGCCTGGTGCCTTATAATAATTTTAAAATGCATTAGAATCATAATTATTTGGAAGAGGCCTGGTTGTATCAACCTCTTTCATGGGATAGAGAGATATGACATTTCATTCCAAGAGTTACTAAAGAACACGTGCTAGTGATTTAGTAAGATTTATGAAAGGTCTTCTTAGAGGAGCTGATAAAACCATGTGATTAGTTGATTCTAAGGTGGCACTAACTATTTTATTTTTATCATTATTTTTTTTAGAGGGCCTCACCTTATATGGGGGATTATTATAAATCTTATTAGTTGAATATGATCTAGTTGTGTATTTTAATTTTCCCATGGAGAGAAGCTTGACTTATCATTCTTTCACTATATGGAAAATATCTATGAATGATGGAACTTTTTTGAATAGTATAGCTTCATGTAATGTCAATAATAAACTCTACTTTAATATATCTAGATTTATCTATCTTCCATGGGGATAGTCATATTTTCTAATATAATTTTATATTACAAGACATATTCAACTATTGGCTCATTAGATTTTCACTTAAGTTTTTCAACTTGAGCGTATGAAACCTTGTCACTGATATTGATTGAAAAGTGTGATTAAAAAATATTTTTTAGTGGATAAAATGTTATGATGGACTAATTAGGAAGATCATAGAACCATTGAAATGCATATTCTTTTAAATTGTGTGGGAACAACTTATTTAGGAGCCAATCATTGGACATGTGGTATAAACATGCTATGTGAAAAGTATAGAGATGATTCTCTAGGTCACCCTTACCATCATACAGAGTAAGCTTGGGTGCCAAAAATTTAGAGGGAAAAGGACTTAACACTATCTGTTGTGTCAAAGGTGTATGTAGGATTATATGAGAGTCCAAGGCATAAGATGGTTTAGTAGCACCCTGTTGAATATGTAACACCTTAGACTATAGATAATTTATCTCCTAATAAAGGGATTATACATTTGAAGAGTAAGGATGTGTACTAGCCACAAGAAGTGGTACCACTAGTGAGAGTTGGCTAGTTGTAGTATTTTTTTATAGAATCTGAGTTACCCCATAGTAGGTGTAACAATATTAGTATATATGGGGTTGGAGGATTGACTAAGTGATGTGTTATTTATTTCCAATATAGTTTGTAAAAAATTTGCATGATCATGGGGTTGATCCCAAAGCCTATCTTTATTAATTATTATATTTTCATCATTAAGGGGGGGAGTGTGTCATGAGTCTTATCTTGTGTATCTTTGGTATCTTGATTGCATTACTCATGTTCTGATGTATTATCATTAAATTTAACATAATCATGGTGTGAAGGATAAATTTAGGGGGTTGTAATTGGTCTTTTATCCATGGTATAAGCTTGAACAAAAGGAATATAAGTATTCTCAATAGGATTACCACTAAGCTTAGCACTTATTCTTAATATAAGAGATATAAAAATTTTATATGGCATATAGTAAACAAAACAAAAGAGGGCTGATATAATAGAATATATGAAATTTTAAAAGCCTAGCATAGCAAATCAAAATAGGAAAAATAAGGATACAAACCCTAGGATCATCTAGGGCTAGGGTTTGGATGTTATTTAAAGTAAGTTAGGTTCATCAAATGATTTAACGTTTAAGGGGATTAAGGAATGTAAAACCCTAGGTTATTAAAGAGTTAGAATAATAAATTAGGGAATAAATATAACAATATCAATAGCCTCTAATTTGTAAAATAATTGATTTATATGATTAATCTATAATTATAAAATGAATTATAACATATGTATGTATATGTAAATTGATAGAGACAGACAAGTGATAGGTTAAAAATTGGTACAATGACAATACAAGATGTTGTGAATAGTAATCAGGAATCAAAAACCCTCCTAGATAATAGTGTGGTCCTATAAATAGTATTGCACCATGATAATGTCCCATATGTGATGCTAATGTCCTTTTGGAATCAAGGATAGTGATCTTCTGGGTGGACCTTCACCTATTTTTGAGGAGTTTATGCCTATGTGTAGGAAAGTTGGTTCACTACATGATCCCTATTTTGACTTATATCATGCCAAACCCTAGGCCTCCATGTTTGTTAGGTTATTTTAGGAGCACATGTATAAAAAGAGTGGTGTTATCAGGTTAGTTTGGATGTTGCTTCAACACCCCATGTACTAATCATTGTCTACATACCAATACTTTGAAAGGGGTTCAAGCCTGATGTAGTTCTTATTAATAAGTTTGACCTCACAAGTCAAACTATCACCCCTATAACTTGAAACTTTGCTATCATGATTCATTAAACTATTAGTCATTATGTTGGTCTTGTACTTTGTTTGAAATGGTCATCTAAAACCTTTATTAGTAGAGTTTAAGGTAAATTTGATGAGTTTAAGGTTTTGATCATCATGGTCATGTGCGTATTTAGCTACTTCTTAACTAGTTTTAGGTTGTTTTAAGTGATGATAAGGAGTATAAATCATCTTAATAATCATTATGTCTTGTGTTAAGGTCATGAAATACTTTATAATTGATCAAACTAGTTGGTGATATGCTTGACTAACTTCATGACCCGATTGACTGCATTTTGGGTCACTTTATGGATTTTGAGGT